>VXBX01009339.1:49610-77097 GCA_013400415.1 Scytalopus superciliaris | reverse complement strand
CGGCTGTCCCCGGCAAACTCGGCTCGTTTGGCAGCTCCCTCGGCTCCCTCCTGCACCCGCCGGGCCCTTGGGAACATCCCGGCCGGCATCTTGTTGATTCCGGCCCGTGGGACTCAGCGCTTGGCAAAGGACAAACCTGACCCGTGGAATGGATTTTTAAAATTTTATTTATTATTTGCTTTAGATGAAACGTGTGGGGTCTTTTTTTAAAGCAATGCACAAACCCCATCCTAATGTGTGTGGTCCTTGGAGATAAGGCAGATGGAAGGGGCAGTGGGATGCTCTGCACAGAGCACATGGATGCTCTGTCACTCTAGTGCTGGTTCCTCTGACAATGGAGCTGTTGGGGGACAGTGAACATGAAGGCTGTCAGGCATGGGGCTGTCATGTCACAGCCCCACTGCTCATGGGGAGCACGGTTAGGCTCTGCCCGAGTATCCCTTCCCCATCCTCGTGAGGGGCTGTGTAGGTGCTGGCACTGCTGTGGCTCCATGGCCTCATGTGTGTTTTTAAGCAAATGCTGTTGTTTCCTGTGTCTTGTCAAATAATTACATTTGGCATCCAAGGCTCCAGTGCTTCACGGAGAACCAAATTAAAATTGGATCTCATTGAACAGAACATTGTGTTCCCGGGCGATGCAGGGGCTGCTCACAGCCAAGCTCCCACGGCTCCAGACACCCCTAGGCCCTGCATGATCCCGGTGTGACTCCTGCTGTGCCCCCCTGTGACCTGGATAGGCAGCCCATGGGCATGTGAGCATGGGGTCCCTGGTCTGGCTGTGGCTCACACAGCCTTCATCCCCATGGCACAGCAGGAAGATGTTCACTCAGGCACCCGCTGCTGCTCTGAGATGTCTGGAAGGTGCAGTTGATGCTGAGGCCTGCATGAGGGGCTTCCCACAGAGTGAACCCAGGAGATGTTTGGAGCTGTGAGTGCTCCAGGGCTGGGTAACTCCTTTTCCTATCCCCACAGGCAGGGATGGACAGCAGGGCTCAGGGAGCTGTGGCACCAGGGTACAAGTGGTGTGTGAGAGCCAGAGCGTCCTCCCGCCTCTGCTCTTCCCGCACCCCAGATGATGTGGCTGCCCCTGGGGGAGGTGGGATGAGTCTTTCTGGGATGAGTCTCCTTGGGATGAGTCTTTCCTGGTAATGTTTTCAGTTTCCATCTCCCTGAGTTAACCTTTGTGGAGACCCATCAACATCTGCTCACCCGACCACAAACCACGGGGTGCGCGGGGTGCGAGCCGTTGGCTCTGGCAGAGAGAGGTTGGTGATGCTCCGGCCTGTGCCACAGTGCTGGGCTTGGATAAAACCTCAGGCTCTGTGTCTCTTGCTGCCACCTCTCCTGGTGCTCCACTGTCTTGAGCAGACAGGGCTCTCTGGGCTCTCACTGCCCTATGAGCTCGGTGAACTAACTCCTGTGTTATGTCGGAGCTGTTATTTGTGGTGGTGACGGTCAGGGCAGACTGTTTGAGGTGTTTCTCTCCCCGTTCCTGTGTTGCTGGCAGTGGCACTCCCATGGCAATGGTCCCTGCAGTGTTGGCCTCTGTTGGGTGACAGTGGGTGCTGGTGCCCGGCCCAGCTCTCCCTGGTTTCTGCAAAGCCCAGCTGCTGCAGCAGTGCCGCAGGCGGGTGTTGGCCCGGAGCTGCAGGCGCAGTGTCAGCGGTTGCTGCTGCCGCAGCCTGTGCAGCCCCGTGCCCACATTGCTGCTGAGCCTCAGCCCCTCTCTGGGTGCTCTTCATGCCGTGGCTCTGCAGGGGACGGTGGCATCAGCCCTGCCTGTGCTGGCCGCTGTGGTCCCACAAGTCCCCACACCTTCAGCAGCCCCTGGGCACTGCTGCCAACCAGGGGTCCCGCCCGACCCCAGCAGGGATGCTGTGCTGTGGGTTTGGGGCCAGCTGAGCATCTCCCCCAGGCCCCAGCTGGTGTGGGATGGGCACGTGTGACCTTTGCTGTGCGGTGCCCGGTGCTCAGTGTCCCCTGTCCCCGCGCTGTGCTCCCCCCGCGCGGGCTGGGACGGAGCAGGGAGCGCCGATCACCACGTGCCATTAGCTCGGTGCGCCTGCCCCTCGCTTGATACTGTTCAGCAAGTACGACTGTTTACATAGCACATTGTTCAAAGTAATTCAATTTACAGGAATGATCTTTACTTCTAAATAAAAAATTAATACGGTTCTTTTGTTTGTGCGTTTATATAAACGAGCTGGCACAAAGTCAGTTTACAATGTTCCCATCTGAAGTAAATTAGTGAAGTCTCTTAGCTAAGTCTCTGTATAATTTCAGCACAGAAATGTCCTCTTTCTTTTTTTTTTTTTTTTACTTTTTTGGTCAACTATGGTCAGGCTGAAAAATTTAGACCCTTCCTTTCCTCCCAAATAGTTTTGCAATTAGTAATTCCAGCACAGGACTGTCTTTCTCCATCTCGCTGAGCCCACGGTGGGCGGCAGCTCTGTGGTGTGGGGTCGGGCACAGGCACTGTGTTGGCTGTGGCGGCCTGGCCTGGGCTCTGTCACTGCCTGTGTGCAGCACCTGGGGCCACATTGGCCACTGAACTGAGGGGTTTGTGGTGTGGGGTCTCTCCTGTTCCCTGGCATGGTTGTTTCTTGTCGGTGTTTTGTGCCTGTGCTGAGTTGCTGGAGCTGCTTGGGCAGGGCTGGCAGTGCCTTCGCTCCCCACTGTGGTGTGGGGTTGGTGGGAGCCCTGAGGAGCCTGAGGTGGCAGTGGCAGTGCCAGGGCTGTGCTGGGAAGCGTCGGGACTATGTCAGAGCCAGCACCAACTCTGTGGTGGCACAGGGCATGCTGCCTTCTCCCCTGATCTGCTCATTGCATGGATTTTTTAAACAGCAGCAATACTGAAATGCAGAAATCAAACCAAGGCTGTGCTTGGTACCTGACTGGCCTGGGGGCTCAGGGCTGTGGGGGACACATCTGCTGCTCCCTATGAATCACCTGCCCTTGGCCATTGGCATCCTGGCAGGAATGGGGGTTTTCACAATCACCCGGTGTGGGATCCTGGCTGTCTTGTTGCCTGTTCATTGTGCTGAGCTACCTTCCAGCACAGCTCACTCCAGCGCAGTCATCATCTCCTCGCAGTGATGAGACCTCCTCGACAGAGGAAAAAGCAGATGCGTGCGCCTGTACGTGTGAGGGGAACACACATGGTTTGATTTATGGCAGTGGGAGAGAACCAGCTCTGACACAGTTTCCATCTGAGTCTCACACTGGTTGTTATCAAAATAAAAAATCCCACGGGCTTGGAAGCTGATTCACAGCACTGTGTCACCGCAGCCCCCCAGCCACGTCTGGCACCGCAGGGCTGTGACGAGTCACACCCCACTCCTGCCCACACCACTGCCTGGGGAATGGCACTGGTGGGGCAGTTTCGGTGTATCTCTCTGTGAATGGGAGCTGTGGGATTTGGGCTGCTCGGAGTGAGAAATGGGGTTGGCAGGAGCGCCTGTGCCCCAGCATCGCCCTGCGTGCCCTCACCCTGCCTGCCCTCACCCTGCCTGCCCTTGCCCTGCCTGCCCTCACCTGCCTCTTCTCCCCCACAGCCGGTTCGGTACGAAGTGTGCCCGCTGTGGCAGGCAGATCTACGCCAGCGACTGGGTGCGGCGAGCGCGGGGCAACGCCTACCACCTCGCCTGCTTCGCCTGCTTCTCCTGCAAGCGGCAGCTCTCCACCGGCGAGGAGTTCGGCCTGGTGGAGGAGAAGGTGCTGTGCCGGATCCACTACGACACCATGATAGAGAACCTCAAGCGGGCGGCAGAGAACGGTACGGAGCCCCAGCGCCTGGCCCCGGGGACCCTGCGGGGGGTCACTGTCCCCCGTGCTGGCCTTCGTCACGGGGTGCTGGGGTTGGGCTCGTCGTTGCCAAAAAGGGCGATGGGTGGCCCTGTGGGGGCTTGATCACAAGGTCAAGGGGTGGCCAAAGTGCTGGCAGCCCCTGTGGCTCCGTGGCAGAGCTGTGTGCCACGAGCGATGCCGGGGACAAGTGCCGGGTCCTGCGTGGCCGGGCGTGCAGTGCGTGAGGGAGCTGCTGGGATTTTGAGGCTGTGAGTCATAAATCTAGAAGGTGGGATTGGCAATTCGACAAAACCTTCCCATCATTTTCCACGTGCCCTGCCCATCCGGGGTCGTGCTGCTCTCAGCTGGACTGTGCTGTGCCGTGCCACGGCCAGCCAGCCTTCGGGTCAGTGACACTGAGGTCACACAGGACCACAGCTCCTGTCCCCTTGAGCCCAGCCCCATCCTCCCATGTGACAGTGGCTAGAGAGGTGCTGGGAGCAACAGATCTGTGGGGTTGGTGCAGTGTGGTGCACAGAGAGCCTGGGCAGTGCCACGGCCTGTCCTCTGTTGGAAAGTCCCTCGGCACATGGCGGGCACAGGGAGTGACAGGCCATGCCCTGCACCACACAGCATGTGGAAACCATTAGCAACCTGACGCGAAAATAATATGTTTCTGTTTACTGTGTTTGAGTAAGAGGATGAAAACAGAGTGCCCAGTTGGGCTGGGAGGGTCCCGGCTCAGGACGTGGCTCCGGCATGTTGGTCCATATGGTCGGCTGCTGCGGAGGCGTGAGGGAGGCGATGGGAGCAGGGATGGAGGGGGAGGAGCCACGTGGCCTGGAGGAGCAGTTTGGTGTGAGGACAGCAGGATCTGGCACCAGGGAGTCCTGCAGAGCTGTTACCCCAGCTGAGGGCTGGGACGGTGGGGTTTCTGCAGCTCAGAAGGACCTGCTGGTGTGGGTGACACTGGGGCACCTGGAGAGTGCCCTGTGTGGGTACCTGTGCCCAAGCGTCCCCTGGTTTTGAGAAGGGGGTGGGATCACTCTGGAGAGCTGCAGTTGCTGAGGAGTTGGAGGGCCATGCTCCCCCCTCTAGTAATTACCCAGCAATTTCTTCTGCACATGAGGTTTTACATACAAGAAAAATAAACAGATGTTGCTGAAGTCAGAGTCCCATTCATCATCCGAAAAGAACAAGTCAAACTATATGAGAAAGTCCTTCAACTCAAGCCAAGACAATCACAGCCTGGTCCAGCTTGTGGAGCGAGTGCTGGGCTGTGCAGGCGCATCCAGGGATTGGGGCGAGCGCCAGCCCTGCTCAGCCTTCCTCCCTCATCCATCCCTCCTCAGTGCTTCACCTACAGTGCTGAGAGCAGGCAGGCACGGCCTGGGCTGCAGGGGGGACCCCAGCGAGGAACAAGGGCTCTGGCCATGCTCCCTGTGGGCTGTGTAGCAGTGTGAGCACAGCCGGGCTCACCCCGGCGCTGTGCTGGGCAAGGGGGAGGTCAGTGCTCCCCTGGTGTGTCCCCCTCAGGGTGGTTCCTGCTCAGAGCGTGGGCAGCCCGAGGCCATGGGAATGGTGCTGCTCCTGCTGCTGCTCTGGGATCCAGGAGGAAAAGGAGCTCAGTGTGCTGGGAGGATTTGAGACTGGAAAAGGAGCAAAGAGTCCACTGAAACGCTCTGAGCAAATGAAACTGATGGAGGCAGTGCCAGTGGGGGAAAATGGGGTCACAGAGCAGGAGTGATGGATGTCGCTGAGCCGGGCAGAGACAGGGTCCTTTCTACGCTGCTCCCTGGAGGATGTGGCCAAGGGGTGGCTGCGAGTCAGGGCCAGTGGGAAATCAGTGCTTGCCCTTACACACCACCTTGACATCCCCCTTCCTGCCGCTGTCTCCACATCCCTTATTCCCCGTGGCTTCCACCACTTGCTGCATTTTTCTTAATTCAACAGTAAACTCTTCAGGGATGGTGGTGTCTCATTCCCGGTGTGTCGAGGGGCTCAGCAGCCCAGGGTGGATCCCGAGTGCCAGTGCTGGCTCTGCTCTCTCTGCTCCCACTTGCAGCAAGGGGTGCTGTGGGTGCCCCACATTCGGTGTCACCAGGAGTGTTACCCCCAAGCTCAGCAGCTGGTGCACGAGGGTACGGCAGGTGGGCAGGTGAATTTCTGACCTGTGGCTTCTCTCCTGCAGGCAATGGGATCACGCTGGAGGGGGCTGTGCCCTCGGAGCAGGACAGCCAGCCGAAGCCAGCCAAGAGAGCCCGCACCTCCTTCACGGCCGAGCAGCTGCAGGTAGGGGGGCTGGGCCGGGGGGGCTGGAGGGGCCGCGTCCCCCCGGCCTCATCCTGAGCCCCTCTGTGCCCTGTCCTGCAGGTCATGCAGGCACAGTTTGCTCAGGACAACAACCCCGACGCACAGACGCTGCAGAAGCTGGCAGACATGACGGGGCTGAGTCGGAGGGTCATTCAGGTGAGGGGCTGGGGTGGGCAGGGGGTGGGCACCACCAGCCGAGCAGCCCCTAGCAGGGCAGGGAGGGTGCACCTAAAGGCTGGTACCAAGCAGGGCTCACCGTCCTACAGCCCCCCTCACTCCCGCACATCAACCCCAGGACATGCAGCATCCCGCAGCTTTGTGCTGCCTCCCCAGGGAGCAGCCTCACCGGCTCCCATAGCAGTGCCAGCACCATCCTTCCTCTGTGTCTCTCGTGGGTTTTCTATTTGCTTTTCCCTCTTACGATGCAATGAAAAAAAAAAAATAATCCCACACAGTCCCGGCTATTCCCAATCAATCACCCTACGGGAAAACTGCCATTAGCACATTGTCCCGGAGCTTTTTGCTCTGCCCCAACAGCTGGTCGGGCAGCGGTGCCTGTCCCTGCCACGAGCAGGCACAATTCACAAGCTTCAGCAAGCGCTTGGATTGAGAAGTTCAAAGGAAAAGGGGGGTTTGCAGCCCCAGAGGACATGGTGGTAGAGAAAAGTCCCCGAGCCTGTGCTGGGAGGGGAGGGAAAGTGGTGCTGTAGGGACTGAGAAATGTCCTCTCTGCAACTCCCAGCTCCCCGTCCCTGCAGACAGCCCAGCTTTGCCTCTTGGTAACATTTATACTCATCACTTTAATGTTCTGCTGACATACTTTCTGCATACAATAAAAACACGAGTGATGACAATAATTTTGGAGCTTTCATCCAGGGTTGTTTTGCCAACGACACATTTAAATTTCATGTGTGAAAATCTGGCTCGAGCCTCTGTTATCAAGATTCTTCATTTAGCGAAAGATCAAGCAGGCTGCACACCAGGTGATTTTTTTATGTGGACATTTTTCAAAGGCGCTTTAAACAGGAAACAATTTGTCAAATGCTTACGACTGTTTCCTTCTCTGTGGTCCAGTGTGCTCAGCCTCGGAGGGCTGATCTGCACTTGGCCTTGGAGAAGGTTTTACTCCCAGCTATCGTTCAAAAATTAAAGCATAAGAAACGCAGCACCTCTTTAGCATAAAAAAAACTCCTTCCACGCATGTTTTAACTCTAGGATGTAATGCCATAACTATTCCTTTGATTAAAAGCATTGAGATATGGTCAGAGGGCTCGTAGCTGCTGCTCACACAGCCAAAGGCTGTAAAACACCACAGTACCCTCATTTCTCAGCTGTAACATTCTGTTGATGCGGGGTTTGAATTGGATAAAACTCAAGTGTATTAAACCAATGTTTTCATCATCCTTGAAGTCACGTCTCCTAGTCCAAGCTTCTACCCGGTTTTGTCTCCCCTTGTTCCTCTCCTTGCCAATTCTCACGTGTTTCCCAGCTGATCTCAGCTCTGCTTTTAGGCCAGGTGAGCTGGGGCTGCAGATTGAGATTTAAATAAGACCTTGAAAGGTGCTCCCATCTTATGCAGGAAAGTTGAGTAGGGGCAAAGCTTTGTATATGCAGCTTCACTCGTGCTCTGGCGGGTGTAAAACAAAGCTGTGGAAACCAGTGAAACGCCGGTGAGGTGCGGATTTCTCAGTTTTATTTCTTTTTTTTTTTTTTTAAATAGTTGGAGCAGACACCCATCCTAGGGTCTTGGTGAAGGGCCACACTTCAGTACAGTCGTATCTCAGCTGACACAGCATTTGCGGCTTTTGTTCCAGGTTTGGTTTCAAAACTGCAGAGCCCGCCATAAAAAACACCCCCCGCAGCACACGGTGCCGCCCTCGGGAGCGCCCCCGTCCCGCATCCCCTCCTCGCTCCCCGACGACATCCACTACTCGCCCTTCAGCAGCCCCGAGCGGGCCCGGATGGTGACGCTGCACGGATACATCGAAAGTAAGAGAGGGGCTCGGGGGGTCGGGGCAGGGCAGGGGGACCCCAAAACCAGCCCGGTGGGTGCCCCAGCGCAGGGCTGGGGAACGCGCTGCTGCTCCTGCCCGTGCCGGGCGGACCTTGGGGGTTTCTGCAGGGCTGTTTGTGAGGGAGGCTCGGATGGGAGAGGGAGGGCACGGGGGGCTGCTGCTCTTTCCCTCCACCCCTCGCCCACAGAAAAGTCACTGCCTGGGTTTTTCCTGGCTGGTCCTGGGCCCTCCTTGTGTTCTGTGTCACGGAGGAGAGGGGTGAGAGTGCCCTGCTGAGCTCAGTGCTCTGAACAGCAGTTGCTTTCTCTAGCAATTCCAAGTCCTGGTCAGTGATTCGTGAGCAGTGGGCAGCTTTGCTCATGCCTGGACAGAGCTTTTGGCTCCGTGGCTCTCAGGAGGCTTCTCCCCTCCCTCACGTCTTTGGGCTCCTGCCGTGCCTCTGCCTGATCCCCTGGGCACCTCTTGCTCCACGTGGAGCTGCTCCCGAGGCCTGGCCCGGCAGGTTGGAGGGCGGGTGTTGTTTGCAGTAACAGAGGCTGAAGCCTCTTCTCATCCACAGGTCAGGTACAGTGTGGACAAGTGCACTGTAGACTTCCCTACACTGCTCCACCAGTGCACCTCAAAGCAGACATGGAAGGACCACTATCTAACAGGGGTGAGAAGGTAATTGTAGTCCCTGTTTCAGGCTTTGGGGGCTGACCCTGCACTGCAGCAGAGATTTGTGTGTAACCTCATTGCCATCACTGCCTCTCCATGACCTCCCGTGTGTCTTTCCTTAGTTTTGGTGGCCCTCGGTTGATGTGCCCTCTGTTGGTCCCAAGGGCATCACTTTGTTCTTCCCTCGTTGTGCCGTGCTGGGACACTGCCTGCATTCCCTGAAGGTTTCCCATGTCCTCCTGCCTGAATCCTCTCTCTGGCTTCTCCCTTCCCTGGGCTCCATCCTGCTCCCAATCCTCAGGCACCTGGGTGTTAAGAACAGAGCAGGGGGGACCTTCAGCATATACTAACTTCCCAGTTTCCCATGAGTTAACAAAAAATGATTTATTTCTTGTGGATTGCAGTATTGCTTAAAAACCCCAACAACTGGCTGTTACAGTATCTGAAGTAGGAATGTTATTTCACAATGTCTGGCCAGGGAACAATATTGCATGTTGATATTTTTCTGTGCCATGCTTACAGTATCTGTTCTAACCCACGGCTTATTGGGGGCAAGGCTTCTCAGACATGCTTAGGCTCATAAGATTTTATTTAGGATTCCAGTTTCAGTGACTTTCCTTTGAGGAAACACTGAGCCTTTGGCAACTCTTAGTGGTTTTGCCTTTTGTCTCTACTGCTAGAAGTTCTCAACATCTCTCTTTCCAGATCTCTCTTTACTTGCTGCAGCAGTGGCAGCTTATTGAGCTCTGTTTCAATGAGCACAAGCAGGGACACGGGAAAGTTCCTTTTTCAGTCCAAATGCTACCATTTTGTCATGATATCTGCACAGTGAGCTGGAGAGTTTTCAGAAAATATCCTACAGCCCCGGGGCTGTCGTTCAGAGAAGCTCCACTGCAGCAAGCAGCTCCTGATTTAAATGCAGCTGTTGCAGAATGGGGTTCTCAGGACATGGGGCTGCCCCCCAACCAGCTTCTTTTCCAAACAGTAATTTGCATGTTGAATTTCTGAGAACTGAAACAGCTTTTTATTCCATATCCAAAAATTTTTAAAAGCAGTGATAGCTGAGATCCCAGGAAAACACATGTAAATGCTGTTTCCCTCTTCCCGTGGGGCACCTCCCACCCCTCAGGGTGCCCAGGGCAGTGGCTGGGGAGGTCTGAGTTGTGACCAGCTCAGTGGCTGCTTCCCGTGCCCCGTGGCAAGGACAGGGGCTGCATTTGCAGAGCAGGGAGGTGAGGTGGTTTGAGGGGAGGCTTTGCTGATCAGAGAGTGGGGTGGACAGAGTAATGGCCTTCATCTTTCTTGGTAGCTGCTGTATCACAGAACAAACGGATTAATTCCTGGTTTTGGTGTGCTGCCCAGCCTTGGATGGTTTCACAGCTGAAGGTGTGCCCAGAGGTGCACCCTTCCTGCAGGCTGTGCTGCCACAGTCCCGGTACCTCCCGCTTGGGCTGCTGGGGGCAGTGCCTGCATCCCTGGTGGCTCCATCCATGGACAGGGCTGGCAGCTCCTGGGCAGACAGCGCTTCCAGAGGGGCTTTTCCTACGGGGAAGTGGCTGCCACAGCAGAGCCCATGTCTGTTGTGTTCTCCCTGAAAGCACATTGCCATTGCAAGCTCTGTCTGTCTCTGAAAGCAGCTAACACTCCACTCCCGTTTCTCCCACCAGGTCATCCTCTTTCAGTACTGACTGCCCGGACTGTTCCTCACCTGCCCGTGGCCCTACCAGCACCACTGCCCCTCAGCCGCTGACACGGCGTCCAGCCCACGGCAACTGGTGTCAGTCCCACAGGAGAAGCTCAGACCCAGCACTCGCAGCTCTTTCCATTGACCAGCACCTCACGTCCACTACGGTTCCTCCAGCGACACTCTGTGTATGTGTGTGTTGAGTGCAGAGTTACATTTGACTCTTGTTTCTTGTGGACTTGTAGAATGACCGTGAGCCTCTCCAAGGCAGTGTGCCAGACACAGTCAAAACTAGTGACTCTACTGTGCTTGCAAATCTTGCTCCCAAACCCATGGGAATATGAACAACCCAGAACACGCTGAGTCTCAGGGGGGTCAGTGATCACCTCTGAACACAAAGGAAGGAGGAATTTACATGGTTTGGCCTGATTCTCTTTTTGCACCAGTGAAGCGGTTCCCGGACATCCCTCCTTATTTCTACTTGCATGTGTGAAATCTGAAATGGGCTTTTTGGCTCAGCAACTCCATACATAGACAGACCTTCCTGAGACAAACTCACAGGTAGCCGAGACTCCACTAAGTGGAAAACATGATGCCAGCTGGAAATAGGCAGTTTTTCTTCCTCCTCAAAGTGCTTTAGAATCACATGTCCTTTGATCACTCAAAGGTAAGTAAATCTTAGAGTTTTTCCCCCCGTTTTATAGGAGGGGAAACAGAGATGTCCTAAACTGAGAGGAACCGTGGGGGTTGGTGGCAGAGCCAGGTTTAGCACCCTGAAGTTTTTGATTGCTGACTTGTTCTTAGAACACTGAATAACTCTCTGCTCTCACAGCCATCTGCCAAATATTTTTTCTTTTATTTTTCTTTTCTTTTCTTTTTTAAAGTTTTTTTGCGCTTCTTCTTTATTAACAAATCACTTTATTTCCTTGGAGTCATATCGGATCACAAATGGGTGATTTCAGAATGTACCTACACAAAACTCCCAGACACTCCATGCTCTGGGACTGGGGAATGCTCAGTGGAAGGTGACCTTAAAGGTGTAGAAATGTTCTGCGCTGCTGTGGACCCAAATTCAATCAGTGGAAACAGTCAGGTAGAAACTGGAGACCAGTTAAGAAGGTGAAGAGCACAGTAAGGCCAAGAGGAACGGTCACTGGCCGGGTGGGCAGCAAGGTGGTGGCACCTTCCTCTGTCTGGCAGCATCGCTCTGGTTCCCTCTGCCCTCCGGTTGTTCTCCCGTGCTGGAGTGTGGCTGTTGGTCCTGCCAGGTCCTGGGATGAAGGTGCAGCCCGGGGGAGCTCACGGCAACAGCAAAGGAAGTGCTCAGCAGCCTGGCCCCGAATCAGGAAAAAGACTCCAAAGTGATCCTTCATTGACGGTAACAACAAAAAGTAAACAAGTGACCTCTGCCAGCCCTTCTCAGTTTGCACCGAGCCAAGAGCAGGTCTGCAAGCAAACCTGCCTCCACGCAAGCCCACGGCTCTGTCCTGCTGCTCAGTGTCCGTGAGGATCCCGAGGATGTGAGAGCCCCCCGTGAGCCACAGCCGGCCAGGGGGATGCCTGGGCCATGCCCGAGGAGCTGGAGAGGGACCCCATCCCTTACATAACTTGTTTGTGACTCGAACTGTAGATACACGTGTTTCCCTCTCTGGGAGATCCTGGATCCATCGGCCGGGAGGGCAGCCATCCATCCCGCTGCTCTGGCCAGCCCCTGTTGCACACATGGCAGGGCTTCTCCTGGCCATGTCCCTGAACTCCGTGTGACACCGACGGCCAGGCATGTGGCTCCGGCTGGCCGGGAATGGCCTGAGGAGATGTGGATGTCTGCTGAGGTGGCCACCAACATCTCCTGGTTTGAGAAGTAACTGAGTGCAAGCACACGCTGATATTGGTTGGAACAAAAAGGTATTACACACACACACACTCTGCTCTGTGCGTGTGTATACTGAGAGAGAGCGATGGTTCTACCTCGGACAGTCAGGCCAGTACCTGTCTAATTGCAGCCAGCAGCTCTACCCCCATTTTAAAATAACATTTGAAAGGAGAGAGGAAATTAAGTCCAGAAAATATTACTGCCACCTCCTGATGTGCGAGCGACCATTTCCAGTGTGTGACCCGTGACAAGGCACTGCCACACCCCTGACCTGCCTGGAAGCAGCGCTGCAGAGGTGTCCCCTCGGGGAGGGGACGCTCACCAGTTGCACCAGTTGCAGTCATTTTTGCCCTTGCCCGTGGCAAGGAGAGAAGGACGGGTGTTCCCTTCGTTGGCTCGTGGTGAGTGTTTGTAATCGCAGGTTGAGGTGGTTGCTGTGTCCATGTGCAACAGCCTGGAGATGCTGGTGGGGGCCGGGGGGGCCGACTTTGTTCTCCATTTGTGCTCACGCATCCTAATGACCATTTAGTTGTGGAATTAGTGCCGTAAAGGAATGGGTAGTTATTTCATTTAAGACTGAAGGAGATACTTCAGGCTGTAACTTGCCCTGACATCCCACAGTCCTTGAGACTTCCACAACCGTTTTGTGGAGGGACAAAAGGGTTTGATGCGTTTCTCTTCTGTCTTGGTGGTGCAATGAAAGGAAAACTATGAAATACGTATCTGCTAAACACCAACTTGCTCAAAAAACCCCCACTTGTGAAATGTACTGCACATCCGAGGGTTTGTCACCGATGCCACGGCAGGGCCGGAGCGCAAGGCAGGGCTGAGGAGTGTAGGTGTTTCTCTCCAGGGACGTGGGCTCACTACAGACTGTGCTCGGGGCACTTCCCCCCATAAGTAGCCAGGAGCAGCTTTGCTAATTCAGAAATCAGGCTCTGTTTATATTAAGCCCAAATTGTTTGCAAAAACTGGAAGCAATTCAGCTTGTGCAGTTTTAGAGCTAATTATGTGTATGGAAAATACTCAACTGTACCAAGAATGTAAGAAATCTTCTAATTTATTCAATACATTGTTTCACAACATATTTCACACTGACTGTTGCCACTGAACCAAACCTTATCTCAGGTCATTTGCATTCATCTCCTGTCTGTGGATTAAAAAAAAAAAAAAATAAAATTAAAGTCATTCTCATTTTCTTAGTTTATTCAGTAATTGCCAGATGGGTTCTGGTGCAGCAGTGCAGACTCCACGCACTAAACTTTTCCAGTTGCTATTTACAAACCCTTTTGCAGACAGAACCCACTGAAGACAGCCAGTGAAAGGCTCTTCACTCCAGTTTAATAAGGTAACTGATACGGCTCGGCTCTGAAAGTGGAATGGTTTAAGGTTTTATCACCAGTGATTTTTTTGGCTCATGCTGGTTAACCCCAATGCCTGAGCTAAAGGTGCTTACACAACTCACTCGTTGGGATGGGAGTGGGAACCAATCCTGCACTACTATCAGTGATTTATCTGTAGGATGCCAACTAAACACCGGTTTGATTTCATCTGCCAATCATTTTGTTGTAGCATGTTGCAATTCTGCATGTCTTGGCTACAATGGTTAAAAAAATTTTTTCTCTGAATGAGTGGACAGTCAAGACTAATATTTATTTTAAAAAAGTAAAACTAAATTGTAAGCACTTTTTTGTAAAACCAATGTCTGTTTTGTTACATACTTTTAATGTTGTGCTTTGTAAATGTCTTATTTGTGTAATAAATAAAGTTAATGCAAGTAGAAGTGCTGGCACTTACATCCAGAAAATGATGTAATTCCATTTTATTTTATTTTTAAATACTTTCTGGCTTACTAATCAAGCAGCAACCCACCCAGTTTTCCTCTTTTATTATTTTGTTAAACTCTGGCTTCAGGAGAGTTCAACAAACGTTCGTAGTAAATGGATATAATTTCCTAGTTAGCAAACCAGTCATTAAAGAATACCTCTGGTGTACATTATTACAATGATCAATCAATATCCAAGTACTGAGCAAAAAGAGAGGAAAGGAATTCACCAGGACAGCTAACTAAAATCTGGGAAAATAATGTTGATTAAGATGGATTTGAATGACTTCAACACAGAATCTGAGGCACTCTTTTTAACAAATTGTTTTCAGGCTTAATAATGTTTATACGTCCTACACTGCACACCTCTCAGGAATAGTATTGTGAGTGCAGGCGGCTTTTTTTCCACGGCTTTTGCTCAGCATGACTGATTAAATGATTATTTCCATTTTTGTTTGTGCTGACAAAGATGACAGAAAGATTGTATTCCTGTCGAGGGAGAGGGTGAGACAAATCCACGAGGACAGATTACATTCCCCGTGACTCAGATTACCTGCTTTGCTGTATTATTGTCTGGCAAAGGCTGGTTTATGGTTTCGGTTTACGCTCCGCTCCTCCACCCTCAGCTTTCCGGCAGGTCCGAAGGATCCATTCATGCTCATCATCGTCTGAAAGGGAGATAAAGAGAGCACAAAACATCCCCGTGCCAGAGCTGCTCTCTGCATCTCAAGGGTCCAGCTCAAACAACCGATTTTTCCCTTCAGAAATAAATCCATTTTTAGCTGTTGTCATCTCCTAGAAGGCATTTTTTTGTTTGTTTCAAGCATCGTGTGCTGTTGTGTGGGAATTTGTCAAGGCAGGAGGTGCTGAATCTGTGGCAAGGACCGATTATTTTCCTGTTTGATAAGCTTAGCTTGGGTAAACTGTGAGATTTACACATATGGATTTTATATTTTGCCTTTTGGGCAAAACGTGCAGGAGAAACCTTGAAACTATCAGAAGTGAAGGTAGACAGTTTTTGAATACTGTGCTTGTGTTGCTTGTCAGTCTATGAAAAATGAAGGTGAAGAAAAATCTACAGTAAAGCCCCAGGTTCTTGCCTTGCAGCTTCTCTTTCCACGCTGTTTTGGAGATGTATGTTGTGGCAGGTATCCATAAATGGCTGTAGTGGCTGAGAGACATATTTTAGACCATCTTCTGTGTCCCTTGTTAGTATTCATGTCTGTCGTATTTATTCTGAGAGCATAATGACAGTGTGGAAAGAAAATAAAGGCAAAGACAATGTAGGAAAAAATAACTGCCCAGCAAAGTTTGAATAGAAATTTTGTGTATGATTACAAAAAAATAGCTTGGTGAATGTTAAGTTGTGGCTTCTTAATTCCAGGGATTTCAACAGTCTTGTCTCCAGAAACTATTCTGCAGCCTTTTCTTTTGTGTTTGTGTAGGGGAAAGGAGATCTATGTAGTAAACCAGGAAAACCAAACTTCAAAGAGCCTTGGAAAAAAAAAAAAAATCAAAGTGTTACTTGAAACAATATCTGTATTTATTTTTATATAGGTGAAATATATTCGAGCTGCTTCTTGTGTTACCGCTGTCTTAACAAATTCATATTAGGTGCTTGTGACGTGTGTTTCTACCCTGCCTCAACAGAAATTTTCAGAAGGAATAGATGACTGGGAGGAGGATGGAGCCGAGGGGGCTGTACCCTCCCTCGGTGTAGGGCACAGTCCCGTTTATTTACACACTGAGCACCCTGCTTAGGCAGGTCAGAAAAGAGGGAGAAACAGGTCCTTGTAAGGAGTCAGATTATCACAGACGCCTTTTGAGTCTGGAGTTGTACTTTGCGTTCAAGGACATGGGGAGCATTTGAAATGCAAAAGGCAGGAAGGTCCTGGGAATGAAGTGACTAAATAATCAGTGGTGTTGCGTTAATCTGAGAAGTTCCCAGAAAGGTGTGTGACACTGTCCGTTGCATGAGCCATCGAGCTCGGGGTTAAACTTATTGATTGCAGAGGGGTTTGAGCCAAGTCAGCTTTGTCTTTTTTTCTTCCTTTTTCTTTCCGTGCTACCCTCTCCTTTTTGTCATTCCTGGCCGAGTGAGTGGGGCACACGCCTGTGCTGCTCCTGTGGTGCTGCTCACAGGCTGCTCCGTTGGCATCCTGGGACACGCAGGAAAGCACATGCCAAGGCATTCCCTCCTGCCTGTCACCAGCTCTTCTCTGATGATCAGCAAGGGCAGAGGTTTCCCCAAGAGTCTGCTCTCCACTTTGCACATCCCGGGGTCCAGACAAAGTGCTTGTGTGCTGCTGACCCTCTCCTCGTTTCCACTCAAGGTCATTGCTTGCAAAGCTCAGCTTTGGTGGGCAGTGCCCACCTTAGAGCAGCACCCCAGTGACTGGGAATGGGCTGAGGACATGCTTGTGCTGCCATTGTTCCAACAGAGCAGCCATAGGCTTGCTTTAATGACTGGGAAATGGTCATAATTCAAATAGAATGGCTAAGTTCAGCTCTTTCTGTGTTTCACTGATCCCTTTTTGATTCCTTATACCTATGAACCCGTAGGTCCCTAACAAAATACCCTGTTAATGGCACATTCCTTATTCAGGCATAAACTAGGAGAAAACAGATGGGGAAAAAAATATGCTAAAAGGGAAATTAGAAAGATGAGTACTGAATCTTGCTTAAACACCACGCAATCCTTAGAGGCAGATTCCACTGAGGGCTGCAACAGGAATGCAAATGTGGTCCTTAAGCTTTCTTTAAAACAACATCCAAGCCATAATCAATGTGCTGGCTTTTGTTCTATGCACTAGGTGTTCCAGACAGTAATGATGTGATCACGTGAGCCCTGGCTGTAACACGCATTGTCCAGCCTGGGTGGCTCTGCCATTTTAGCTGGAATTGCCTTAACTAAAAAAAAATAGTTTATCTGAGCTTGTAATAGTGGCATGAAAATGAAACTTTCTCTGTTGTGGTGAAGGAATAAGCCAAACTTACACAGGCTGCACGTCACCAGTGTTTGGTTGGTGCCTGGGGACAGGTATATGTGGCTCACCTGAGCACTGGAAATAACCAGCCTGACTTTCTCCTGAGCCATGGACAGTGCTCCCTCAGCTGAGCCCCAGTGGGCAGGCACAGAGAAAGGCACATGTAACTTGGCTTCCTCTCACAGGTTTCCAGCCTATCCCTTATCCCTGGTCTGCCCCAGATTGTTTCCTTCTGCTCTCTGGGTTTTCCTGGTCTCCAAGCAAAGCACCCAAGGCAAGTAGCTCTAAGGATTTTAGCCTCCCCATGCAAATTAAACACGTGTTCATAAGCCCCGCTTAACTTGCATAGAGTTTAATCAGGTGTAAGAGTGAGTGAATTTCAACTTTGTGTATGAAAAGGAAAAACAGATGTAATGACTCAATATGAAGTAAATCCCTGGAACTGCCATCCAACCCACTGCTCTGTACAACTGGTCCTTGCTCTAGGTAAGGGGGAATGAAAGGACTGATCCAGCACAGTGAGCAGAACCACAGCCCCAGAGATGAGAATGGCTCCAGGGCTGGCTATGGGAGAGGAGGCAGGGAAATATTAGAATGTAAAGAGTTAAGCTATGGTAAAACATACTTTTGCTACACTAAAGAAGACTGGTTGATAATTACTGTAGTTTTAGGGCTATTTGAATCAGTGCAGCTGCAACCTCTTCAGTAGTAACCCCTGAAACAAGACAAACTGGGTTTATTGTACTGAACAAGTCTTAAAGCTCCTCCCTGATTGTTAGTAATTGGCAGCAATGGACTTAACAGCCTCTTGACTACCCTTTTTACACTCTACCTGACTGTGCAGCTAACAATTTAAATCACAGATGCCGATCCTTCTTTGTGGCAGCTGCTTGTTAACTACACGTTCCTCTTTTTCTGTCACTGGCTGCTTCCATAACCCTGCAACACCAGGGTTAGATTGGAGAATCACATTTCATCAATATTTAAAATGGAATTAAACCTTGAAGTTTGATTAATGCTACCAGATAGTGAGTTGTAATTACTATTTTGCAAATTGCAATTGTTTGAATATGTTAATATGATTGTCTAAGCACATCTTCACCTTCAGAAGTAATTTTCCTTTTAAAAAAGATTTGAAAAAAATACAAACTCTTTAATCAGAGGTAAATTATCACCCTGTGCACAATTAGGTAGTATGGGGTTCTTCATGTGGTGTGCTGAATTTTGGGTTTGCATATTTATCTTTAAAAGTTTATCCATTTTTTTAGATTTTCCTCAGTAGAATAAATATTGATGGAGCAGACTTTGCTGAACCAGGACCATGTTGGTGTTTGAAGGTAAAGGAAAAAAGCTTTGTCTGAGCATTTCATTACAATCTCGTGTATCCCTGTGCAGTTAGTAAATATTAACCAGTGTTTTCTTCCAAAGTAAGTGAAATATAATGATTATTATCATGACATACTATTGAAATCTTGAAACTGAGAGAGACAGCGAGAGGTTGTAATGGAGGAGCTGTTAGAATATATGTAAGTATGGATTGATTCCTTGAATCATTTCCTTGTGCCTCAATCAAAAATAAGATCACTTTCTAGCAGCCCCTAAATATACTTTGAATATCGTGGGACAGCTTCTCCTTTATTTCTGTGATTAATTCCAGCAGTTTTTGTTAAGCAGGCAGAGGCACATGGAGCCAGCCCTGGCAGGCACCTGCACTCCCGGTGCCCTGAAGCAGCAGGTGACTGAGCAGGGGTGGGTGCAGGGGCTCCTGGTCTCCTGCTGGACACGGCACAGCCCACAGGGCAGTTCAGAGAGAGCCTCTTCAGCCAAATGAGACCCAGCTAAGGCTGTTGGTTGTAACGTGTTCCTGCCAGCAGCCCGTTTCAAAATCAGTTCATCTCAACAAATACTGCTCGGCAAGTTTTCCCCTTGTTTTGTGTGGCTTTAGGGAAACTCCAAATGCCAGTCAGGTCCAAAGGGTTCTGTCTAAACCCCTGTTAGGTGTGTTCCACAGCAAGCTCGAGCTGCAGCTCACTCAAATCAGTGGATTTCTGCTCAGCATCTCTCCAAAACGAAACCACTTGCCTAATTTTCAATGATCAGTCTAAAAGTAGTGGCAGAAGAGACTTCCCCAACTACCACACTCCAGATTTATCTCTCAGCTGGGATTGGAAACAGCTGAAAACTCAGGGTGGCCTTGCTTCAGGGTGCTTCCAAGGGATGACTCGAAAACACACTGTAATTTAGGTGCGTTTAATCTTGCTATATTAAATGCATATTGCAAAGTTTAGAATTATTTGCTTCTAGCTATCACATTTCTGTGTGGCTTATGGAAACCTCAGCTGTGAGAGACTTCTGAGGACTCTGCATGTTTAGGTGTCTGCCATGGTGCAGAGCAGAGACTCAGCAAAGGCAGTATTGCCTTGCAGGCTTCTGGGTTTGCCCTCTTAACTAATGCATTCCCAGGAAACCACCTAGAAGCTGTACTGCATCAAGATTAGAATATTCAGTGGCTTACACAGGTCACCTTAAAACCTTGTCTGTGTTAGGTCTTTGTAGCTGTGCGTGTTCCTGGTGTCTTAAGGGCTGGAGGCCTGATGCATTCCCCAGTGCTCTCCAAAATTCAGATCCATGGCTCCCTCCCCAGTGAAGGGGCATCATCCCTTCGGTCACTTTTGCTGCTGGTAAAGTGGCCAGGAGGGAAGTCGATGTCCCTGGTGTGAGCCCTGAGGACCAGCCCAGTGGGACAAGCAGCTCTCCATGGCCGTGGTGTCGAGGCTGTGCCTGCAGCAGCCTGTCCTTGAACAGGAGTGGAGCTTCCTCTCTGTTTGCAGAGGGCCAAGCACACACAGCCCATTGTAAACAACAATATCGCCGAATTCTTTCACATCCCTGACTCCTCCCAACACCCGCAGTGCAGTTTATCATGTTCTTCCACTGCACAATTCCCATCACGTGTGATAGGATCTCAGCCCTGCATTCTGCCTGGCACACCCCTTCCATTTCCACTGCCCCCCGGGTCCCTGCCACCCCTTTCCTTACTGCCCCTGACCCCAACAACACCAGTGCTGGTAAGAAAATGGAAAATACGTTTTCAATTAACCTTTGCTTCCAACCCACAGATTCTCACCCTTCCATTTACTTTTAATTGCTGTCATCCCAAAATGGCCCCCAAATGAACTTTCCATCTCTTGTAAAACTTGTTTTCACATGGACTGTATAGTTGAATGTAAGTGCCTATAAGACTCGTGTGTAGCCTGTTTAATGGATTCACAATGGGATGGTTAGCACCCAAACAAAGGTGTTATTCTTGGCATGCCATTCTCTGGAACTGAAACTTCCACAGTTTTCAAAGAGATAAGACCAGGAAACCACAAGGAACAATATATCTGCAAAAGCTATAGCTACTGAAATTACCGTAGTAACCTACATGGTGATGCATATGTTGATATTATCACTGCTGGCTACAGTCTTGAATACAAATCATGTTGGTTCAAGATCTATTTTGCTGAATGGAGGATGTTTTAGATTAAAACATGTCAGCCAAATTTAACCTAAAAATATTCTTGGTTACTCAGATGAGAAGTCTCAAAGTATCTCTGTCTGTCACCTGAGCAGACTTTGACACTGAGAAAGACATAAGAAGTATGAATTTTGCATTCAAAATGTGCCTGATCTTAACACATTTCTATATAAAAAGATATGAAAGGAGCATATGACGGGTAGGAGAATTGGTCCAACATCTCAAAAAAGTGTTTAGGGTAGAGTAAGGAAAAACCCCAACTGCTTGTACGAGTGTGGGATCTTCACTTTAAATGGATAGACTCACTTTCCCTCTGCTTCACTGCTCATTCATTTGCCTTGCCCCTCAGCAGTCCCAGTTTGATACTTGCTAAGCTTTGGCTTCTCCTCCTTCTAAGATTTGGCTCCTAAACTAACTTATTTAAGCACTGTTTAGGTCCAGAGCTCTCACACTGGGGCAAAACCTATCTCACTGAAAAATAGGAACAGGTAGATAAGTGACACTTGGAGATCCAGATCAAAGGGTTGTAAAACAATTTCTGACCTACTGTTTAATGCAATACTTTTCAAACCTTCTGCCTATAACAGAACCAGTGAGTGTGGGGAGCAAGTACCCACAGCTGGAACCGTGTGACTGTGGCCAAAAAACTGGGTCCTGGGAGTAGATGCAAGAGAAAAAGTGTATGGGAGGTGGAGGAGACAAGACCAGAAGGAGAATTGGTAGGGACTGTGTAGAGCCTGGTGGGCAAAGAGAAGAAGCTGAGTGCCATGGCAGAGAGAGAAAACATTTTTTGCAGTGGTATTTTTGAGGAATAGGACGCAAAGAGGCCAGAAAGAGGAATTAGCAGTAAAAAGGACAAGTAAAAACTCCAGCTGTTGCAAGAAAAGCAAAGGGCTACTCTCTTTCAGATGCTTTACTTGTGTAAATGGAGAGCAGTATTGGCTCTCTGCTTTACAAACCCTGCTTTCAGAAATAAGTTTGTCAGCCAAAGTAAAGAGAAAAAGATCAATGGATTGCAATAAACGGCATTTAACATAAAAATGAGTAAAATTTACAACCCAGTTAACTTGTTAAATGTTACAAAATCAGCAAACAATAGACACGATTTGTTTTGTTCAGAGCCCAGAGGTAGAGACCAAATCCTCTAAATTAATTTCTGCAAAAGCTGGGGTTTTTTTTCCAAACAGGTCTGGATCCTATTCGTTGTAGAATATACTGATTACCAACTATTTTTAAGAGCTTTACACAAACATTATTTCTTTTGTTGTGTGAAATGCAGAATCAGCCATCTGGCAAATGCCCCAGAGCTAAAATCTTTTACATGACATATAATTCAAAATGATTAAATATACAACAGAAAATAGCTATAGCATTGCACTTAAAATAGCATGAACTTTTACTGCCGATCAAAACTGATTTCTTTAGCTTAACAAGTATCCAAAGAACAATTATTTGAAGAGCTTTTAAGAGTTTCAATATGTAGGAACTAAACCTCATCTAAATTCAGTATCTTAAGTCAAATAAAAAAGAAACAAATGTACAAAAGATTAAATGGTCCCGCGTTATAAGTAGACATTTAAATCTATGGGAAGCTAAATTCATTCGAACAAAAATACTATATTCTCTGTGTGTGTGTATTGCTGGGGCTTTCCCCTCCATCCTCAGGGCATCTGCCAAAAGAACTCTGCATTCTTAGGCAATGACGAGGGACCAGCCTGGGATCAGCCTCTTCACCCCCTCCCCGCAGCAGCAGAACGGGCAATTTCAAAGCAGAGCAGGGAATAAAGCACCGGGCGTGAGCCCTCGGTGCAGTCAATCTTCCCTCCTGCACCACAGTCAGCTTGAAGTTAAACTCCCTGTCTATTTTCCAGAAATACTCCAGGCCTGAAAAATTGCCAGGTCCTCATCCCACACCCAATTCTCCAGTAGTTTATGAGAAAGAGCACGCAAACATCTGCATGTGTTTGGGGTACACGAGGGTAGGTACAGAAATATTACCCTGAGCAATTATTGGGCGGTTATGGCTGTTTCTCAACTACATTTTTCAGACAATCAAAGTCTGCATTTCCCGAAAAGCACTTGGTGCAAGTCAGATCTGAGCTGTAGGGCAAAGAAAAAGTCTAAATGTAGGGGATTTCTCTCATGGATCTGCATACTTGGATAAACCTGGAAGGGATGAACACATCGCTGCTGACTGTCCAAAAAAATCTTGCTTCCAACTCCTTTCAGAGCGAGCAGGAGAAGCTCCATCCCAAGGTAATGAGGTGAGGAAACTGTAAGCCTGTGATTGCCAGGCTTATTTTTAGAATTAAATTTTTAGAATTAAAGTGGCTTTGCCCCCTTGCCGGGGGAGTCGGGTCAGCCTCACAACCAAGGAACCCCAGACGTTCTAACCCCAGACTTCTCTAAACTGTAAGAAAATAATGTTCTCGAATCTTGACCTTTTCAGCTCATAATGATTCCTGAAGCAGCAGGATTTTTCCTGCTGCTTTTCACAAGACTTTCAGGCTTGCAGAAATGCTGATTGCTGGCTGGTTTGGGACTGCAGCAACACCAAGCCTGCTCCTCTTACTAAGACGTTTGTCCAGGTTTTGTGTCTTCCTGCTCTTCATGTTAAAGGAAGAGCTGCAAATACATTTCAGGTAATATTGACTGCAGTACAGGAAGCTTCCCTATGCACCCAACACATACCAATTAAACCTGAAGATGGAATATGAAAATAGTAGCACAAATATTCTATATTAGAAAGAGGAAAAGCATGTTTTATATTATTTAACCCATCCTTGGGAGAACCTCAGGAGAAACAAGACAATTTTCATCAGAAATATCTTTGCTTTTCATCAAGACAAGGTGACCCAGGCAATCTCCTGAAATCTTTTCCATCTCAGAATAAAAAAACCCTCCTGTTTTTGATGGTATTTTCTCTTTGAAAGCTATGGGCTTCTCTGATACTTGAGGGTCCTAAAACCTGACTGTCACAGCTCTCTTCCCTGCTTTGCATTAAAAGTAACATCTTGTGGTTTCTACTTTTCACTGAAAAATTGGGAAATCTTCCCATCTTTCTATTGACCAACTGCTACAAAGGTGCCAGGAGTCCCATTTCTGTGGAAAACGAGGAAAGGAATACTCCTAGTGAAACAGGAGGCTGGCCCCAGTATCTGTTCAAAATAAACAAGGTATCTCCTTACAAACGAGCACTGCCATTCTTATTTATGTGCTCCATTTTGCGTACTTCGCAATGCTGGGAAAAGAGAGAAGCTTGAGGAACACATGGAGAATCAAGAGAAATCTGAGCATCCCCGAGGAAACAGAGGTTTAGGGACGGAGCAATAACTGCAAGGCTGTAATGAGAATTTGGAAGGCTCTGCTAGATAAAAACGTACAACCAAACTGCTGCTGTCATTTCGTTCCCTGGGCCTGATTATGTTTTCACGATGGGCCTTTGCTCTGCTTTAGCAGTGAGAGCTCTTGGGGTAAATGAGGATCAGACCTCCGTGGAGTGGAAGGCAAGGCTGCCAAACTTCTCGGGGCAGTGTGCAGCGCTCCACATCCTCCCGTCCCCGCGGAGCAGCGCTGGAAGCAAACGCAGGAGTTTCAAGTGGTGCCTGTTTTCTTCTCCTCTGGAACAGTACCTGGATGCTGCCAGGCTGCAGGCAAGGCAGTGCCAAGGATTCCTTGCCCTCTTCCACAAACAGCCGAGAAACAATTGGAAATTGCTTCATAATAGGGGTGAGAGGTGAGGACTGGAGTGTTCTGTGAGCCCGCTGCCAGGGCTGAGGAAGACACTGTCATTTTGGTAAACCTGTCAAGCTGTTGTAAGAGCTTCCTGAATGCTTCCTACCATCTGCTTTTGATGCTTTCAAGACTTGGCTGGAAGCCTGGAGGTTTTCCTGCTCCTTCCTGCCCAACCTATAATGGAGTAGTTCTGGATCTGTTCCCTGTCATCTCAGCCTCTTCCTCAGTTTCTTCTGCTTACAGCTGGGGTGGTTTTTTTTTTTAATTATTATTCTTTTTTCTCTTTACTTCAGTGGCCTTGTGCCCTGAATCATCTCTCCTGGGGCGGGAAGAGTTCCTCTGATGTTGAACAAGTGCCGGGTGTTTCAATTGTGTTCATGTTCTTGAGAGGAAGGGTCTGGCCTACATGACACATTCCTTCTTCACACTCGCATCAACAATTCCCACTTTGTGTACAGGCTCTCCCTGCGAGGGCCACACAAAGCCCATCTCCAGCACTGTCTGGCCCCACGCTGCGCTGGGCTGCCGGGCCAATATTGATTGATATAATTTGTAGGGCTTGAGATAAATGTCATAAAGGACAATGGGTTCAAAGAACAGATTAAAAAACAATAAATTGAATTCCAAGGCGTTCCCTCCTGTACTAATCTGTGTAGGTTCCTGTGTTTTTGGAAAGCATGTTGCTTATCTTCCTCATCAGTAGGCCCACTGCATTCCAGTATTTTGGATCAATGCCATTTGTAATAATCTGGATCAGTTTTTATTCAACGTTTATAAAACAGGCTATGTATCATAGGGTATATTTTATAGCAGATGGTATCTCCAATTCATTTAACCCCCCCTCACTTCCCTCCTCCAATATCACAGTGCACACTTACAAAAGCTCTTGAAAGTAGAGCAGGGCAGAATTTATTTTTTTTTTAAACAAATAGTAAATTTGCTGAAAAATGGAGTTTCCAAGCAACAAAACTGTTAAACTGTGGCACACTGAAAATTAAATGTTCTGGTTTTGAAAAAACAGGTTTTGCAATTTGGACATTTGGGAAAAAAGAAAAGAAAAAAAGTGAGGTGGGTGGTTGCTTTCAGAAATAATTTTCATTTTAAAAAATTGTGCACTAAAAAGGTGATAAACACAAAGGTTAAATAGCCAGAACACAAAGTGGGTTTTTTTCAGGTCAGATTACATTTTTTGAGTTTTCCCAGCATTAACTGTTTGGGGATCTTCTGTGGTTTTTTTAATTTGAAAAGTTTCTCTTTTGGCTTGATGAGAACAAATTTTCCCCAAGGCTTATTAGTCTGGGGACTCTTCTAACATGTAGAGATAAGCACAAGCTTAAGCACTTTGCTGGTTCACAACATGGAGATTTTTAGCTTTCAGGATCAATGATGTGCCCCTCACAACCACTCCCTTGCTTGAGATCATAATAGAAGAGACTGAAGAGAGATTAACATACCAAATGGTAATAGAATATATTTATTCATATCTGCTTGGGAATACTTCACTGTAATTTTGCAAAATATGATTTATACAGCTCTAGGGATACATAAATCACTGATAAAATAAATAAGTAAAAGATATTTTAGCTCAGTCATAAGAGAACCAAATAATGGAGCTGCTTATGTTTTAGCTTTAATCCTAAAAGATAAGACAAATAAACTCATCTTAGTTTACCTTGCAAAAGAAGTTAATCATACCTGCATTTCTCAGGAATCTGAATTTGTAGTCAACAACAGCTCTGGTTTCAGGATTATAGAATCCGTCACCACAGTCATAACAGCCTTCTGGGATTGTTTTGGGAGGATCCAGATTTGTAAGCTGAGGAATGCCTGAAGGAAAAAAAAAAAAGAGTTGATTTTGGTTTTTTTGGTTTTTGTTGTTTGGGTTTTTTTGAATTTTTGCCTTTGATCAAGATAACTAACAAACACATCTCCATGGCTTTTGCTATAAAAACAACGCAGTTATTTTCCGATAAATTTTGTAAAACATTTTTCCAATTTTGCAGATGGAGAAAATGAAAATGGAAAAAATACACGCACACAAAGTGTGTGATAAAAAGCTGTCACTTTGATTTCTTCATTCACAGTCCTGTGATTCAGCCCACGGAGCTGACATTGCAAATACAACCCTAAAACGCAAGAAGGGGCCAGGAGAGACTCGCTGGCCTCACAGAACTACATGTCATCACTAAAATATTCTATGGATAGAGTATTGTGTGCATTATGTTACAGATTTTACTCATTTTTTTATACATCTTTCCACCTTTTGACTACAGACAAACAATAACACTATGAAAGTCTTCAGCAAAAATACAGACTGCATAAGAATATCTGGTTTGGTATGTACTGAAGAGCTACGTGGGGCAGACGCTTGAAACTTTATTTGATGCTCTGGGTGTGAACTAATTCCTTTTGCTCAGCTTTTCTGTGTGAAAAGCCCAGTGCTGATGCAGTGAGGGTGAGATGTTTAACAGGGCTGAGCGGGATGTCAGAAGGACATCCTTTCCCTGTGGCTCATCCCCCCAGAGCCCCTGCAGTGGGTGCAGTGCTGCATCCCGGGCCGTGCTGGTGGAAAGTGGTGTCCACATTCTGCTGGCAGCGTCCCAGGGCTGCGTGAAATTAGCCAGAGCATTTCTGCTCCATGTTACTCGTGTAGCCGAATTAATCTTTCTTAAGCAAAGCTGTTACTTTAATTCCTTCCAGACTCTCGGGATCGCAAACCGCAGCTTAGTACCTGGCGGTTTGAAACCAGAGCAGATTTCTGTGTAAAATCTCCTGTCGTAGCCGTCGCAGTAATGCCAGTCCCGCTCCTCGTACTCGAGACCGTCGGCGAAAATGAATTTCCCCTGCAAAGCGCGTTTGACAGAGGTGGCGGGCGGGGGGGCCGGGTTTGTGCCGGCGCAGAGCCGGCTCGGCTGGAGCGGGCGGAGCCCCCCGGGCCGGGGTACCTGCGTGGGGACCCCGCGGTGCCAGCGCGCCCGGTACGCGCCGCGCCCGGGGAACAGCAGCTCTCCCTCGCCGTGGAACACGCCGTCCCGCAGCGCCCCGCGGTACCGCGTGCCCGTCGGCAGCTCGTACCAGCCGTGCCCCTCCAT
>VXBX01009339.1:5596-49329 GCA_013400415.1 Scytalopus superciliaris | reverse complement strand
ATGTCCCCGTGCCCACCTGCCCCTCATGACCCCTCCCAGGTATCGCTCCCCCGCCAGCTCCATGGCGGCCCCGGCGCCGCGTCCCGGTCTCCATGGCAACGGCGCCGCCCCGCCCCTGCCCCGCGCTGCCGGCGCATGCGCGGTGCGGGCGGGCGCTGAGGGCGCTCAAGGAGAGCCGCCATGCCCGGGTCGGTGCGGGTGCCCGCGCTGGAGGAGCTCGATGTGCAGGAGGTGAGTGCCCTGCCCTGCCTCTCGCTGCTTCCCCCGCATCCCCTGCCACCCCTCCCTGCCCTCACGGCCGCTCTGCCCCCGCCGCAGGTGGCCGTGAGCTCGGCCGTGCTGAAGGCCGCGGCGCACCACTACGGCTCGCAGTGCGACCGGCCCAACAAGGAGTTCATGCTGTGCCGCTGGGAGGAGAAGGACCCGCGCCGCTGCCTCAAGGAGGGCCGCCAGGTGAACCAGTGCGCCCTCGATTTCTTCAGGTGAGCGGGGCCCGGCCCGGCCCGGCCCGGCCCGGCCGCGCTGTGGGCAGGCCCGGAGCACCGCCCGGGGCCGGCCTGGAGCAGAGGAGGAGGCTGCAGGGTCACCTTGGTGCGGCCTTTCACTGCCTAAAGGGGCTCCGGGACAGCCGGAGGGGGACCCGTGACAAGCGGTAATGACAGGACACAGGGCATGGCATCCCGCTGCCAGAGGGCAGGGTGAGATGGGATGCTGGGGAGAAACTCTTCCCTGTGAGGGTGGGCAGGCCCTGGCACAGGTTAGAGCTGTGGCTGCCCCATCCCTGGGGGTGTCCCAGGCCAGTTGTAGCAACCTGGGATAATGGAAGGTGTCCCTGTCCATGGCAGGGGTGGGACTGGATGATCTTTAAGGTCCTTTCCAACACAAACCATTCTGTGATTTTTATTAAAAATGCCACGCCTATCATGGCCTTCAAAGCCTTTACTTCTGTTTCTTAAACTTTAGCTCTCTGGGACAGAGGCCACCTGTTCTGTCTTGCTTGTTTACCCCTGAATGTACCCTTTCACATGAAGCTCTGTGGCTCCTGTTCCAGGGCAGGTGGCCTGGGCTTTTTTGGGATGCCAGGGCAGTGGTGGGAGGGGGCTGCACCTTCAGCTGTGTGCTGATACCCAGGATGCAGCCTGAGCCTTGTGTTGTGTGTCCCTGTTCCACAGCTGAGCTGCTGTGAAAGCTTGAGCAGATGCCCCATCTGCCTCTTGTGACCAAAGATGTAGATCCAAGGCATGGGCCAGTATTGCTAGTAAAGGACCTCATGTAATTAGCCCAAAGCCCACCTCCAGTCTGGCAGCTGGTAATCAGAGACCTCTGTTCTAAGCCTGGCTTTGTGAGCTTAAGATTCCAAAATAATTTGGAAGCATTAGAGCATTATATGATGTAGCTGAGTTATTTGGCAAAACAAGGATCCCCCATGGAGGAGGTGTGAACATCTGTCCAGCCAGAATGCCCTCCACGTGTCAGTGAAGTTATTGCTCTCACTAGTTGTAGCTACAATGATAGCTTTTACAGGTATTTTTGTCAAGTTCTGTTGAATGCTCTAAGTACTGATGTCTCTGAAGATTTAAATGTTCCTGAGAACGTAGAACCGCAAGAAACACTTTCTCACAAGTTGAGGTTTGAGTGAGTGAGAGAGAAGAGCATTAAAGCTGAGGATTTTCTGTGTGTGGCCCCTCCCAGGAAGATCAAGACCCACTGTGCAGAGCCCTTCACCGAGTACTGGACGTGCATCGACTACACCAACCTGCTGGAGCTGCGTCGGTGCAGGAAGCAGCAGGCAGCCTTTGACAACTGTGTGCTGGACAAGCTGGGCTGGGTGAGACCTGATCTGGGAGAGCTCTCCAAGGTAACTGCCTGCCTCTTTGGCCAGATAGCCACATCCTCCTCTCCCTCCTTATGGACGTTTTGTCCATACCAGGTCTCCAACTTCTCCTGGCCAGACGGTGATTTGCGAACTCAGCACTGGAAGTTAGAGAAGTCAAGACTCTGTCAGCATTTTCCAGGGTTGCTTTCTTAGAAGATTTGTGCTTTTCCTAGATAGTTGATACCCTTCTCTTTGCTTTTGGTGTAGAGATTTTTCCTTTAGAAGTGAAGCTCACACTCATGTGCAAGCAGTCTGTGGTTTTGAGCGAATTGCCTGGCCCTCTGTTTTTTTAGAAGCACACAGGAGCTCTCATCAGCTGAACAATGTGTCCTTAGTGCTGTTTGGTACTTCTTGGGAGTTCTTCCTTCAGCTTCTGACTCAGTGTGGCTTTTCTGATCAATGCTGTGAGAAGTTGTATCATTTCTTTGTGTTTCTTTCCAGGTTACAAAGGTGAAGACAGACCGTCCTTTGCCTGAGAATCCCTATCACTCTAGACCCAGACCAGAGCCAAACCCACCCATTGAAGGGGAGCTGAAGCCAGCTCCCTTTGGCAGCAGGATGTTTTTCTGGTCCTGGTGAAGGCTGTGTTGTGACTCAAGTGCAGAGATGTGTTGTAAATTGTTCAGTGTGCATCACGTATAACTAATGATTAAAGAGCCCCAAACTGTCCCATGGCTGAGCAGAGTTCTTAAACATCCCCCTCATAGCAACAAGAACAATGCACTTCCCTGTTTTGCAGAGGGCTCAGCAGGCACACAGCCCCTGGGACCCTGTGAGCACCACTCACGTCAGCTGGCTGCTCCATGACGTGTGTCAGTGCAGCCCAGGCCTTTGCTGTCCCAGCCGGTCCCACACTGCTGAGAGGCTTTGCTTACTGAGAACACTGCCACTTGCATCAAGGAAACTCTGGGAACAAACAGGTCGTTAATGTCTTCCTTTAGCTTTGCACCTGATCATTGTGCATTTTTGCCAAGGGACTCCTGGAGGGGTTTAACCTGAAATTGGTCTTGGAGCAAATGTTTAGTCCTATGAGGTCAGTGCTGTTCCTGACGTCAAGATCCCTGTTGTCCTTGCCAGCTGCTCATTCCTCATGCAGCAAGGTTAGTGGCTTCCATACTGTCCAGGCTACTTCAGTGTAAAAAAATCACACTCTCTTTTCAGCACCTTGAAGGAAAAATCTCCCTCTAAAGGTTCTTGTGTCCACTAAGCAGACACAGATTCCCTCTATGAAAGTGGCTTTATTCTGTCTCAAGGCCTGACTTGAAGGGTTTGGGGCAGATCCTTCCTGTTGTTTCACTGTGAAGTTCTTTTTGATAGAGGAGTCAATCAGCTTTTTAAAATACAGATTTCAGATGTTGTAGAAAAATACCAGTTTCACAGGAATTGGATCTAGTCTTTGATTCACCTCTACCCAATAGCAAAAACATTATTACAAAGGTCATAAAAAATCCAATGAGCTTCTTGTCCCAAAGCCATGTGCAGTTTAACTTGCTCTGGGTCAGGTTGTGTCACCCGAACCACAGCAAAGAGTGGAACAGTGCCCTGCTCCTTGAGTAGCCTGAAGTTGTTTGGATCTGAAGATTTAACATCTCCTTGTTTGAGGTAGGATTAAACTGTAATGGGTCTGTAGCTGCAGCATATGTTTCTGATCCATGGAGCTAGAGGGAAAATTGTATAACATTTATCTAAAAATAGCTCATGCACTGTGTGGCTCGTGGGTTCTTGCTACTTTCTGCTGGGGGGTGTGGACTGAAACTCAAAGCAGGTGCTATGTTTGCATTTTAATGTACATACCAGGCTGTCTTAGCAGCTCCTGGTCTGAATGTGTCGGGTGGTGTTGCCCCTTTGCAGTTTCTCCTCTCAGATCACTGCCAGCATCTCAGAGCAGCCACCTCTTGCTGAGGGAAGATAACCCCTCTCTGCAAAGACCAAAATTAGGACAAGCTTGGGGTCTAATTACATTCAGCTGAGTGAGAGAAATGATGTTTGGCCGAGCAGAGGATAAATTGTTCTGGGATGTTAACACACATCACATCAGATCTTTGGTTGCTGACCCACTCCAACAGTTAGGAAGGAAGAGTTTTTAGATATTGCTTACCATGTTTCACTAATAACTTACTATTGTCAACAGAATGTACGAACCACTGCACTGCTGAACATCTGCTTTTGAATAAACAGGCATGGCCATTCCAGTAGTCAGCCCCTAATCATGATTAAAGCATATTTTTTTCCCACTAAATTGCTTCTGAAAAGAAGGATGTGCATAAACAGGGGGGCAAGTTTTTTAAACAGCCTGTTAGGAACCCCACCCTTAAATTGGCTAATACTGTAAGCCAAAAAAAAAAAAAAAAAAAAAGTGATTTATGCTGCAGCCTCAAAGGTTTTAGGTTGTTCATCTGTTTCATGACAGCTCCTGGGTCAGAGGTGGGGGATCCAGTACTGATGCACTGGCTGTTTAAATGTCAGAATTAACTGTCTGCTGGCCTAAATTCCCTCCTCAGTTTCAAGCAGGAGTGGGCAGGTGAAAGTACAAGGGAGATCAACAGCAGAGGACAATTGAAGTCATGAAGTCAAGTAGAATTCAGCTGCACTGTGAGCACTTCCTTCATTAACCTCCCAGAGATAATTGCTTCTTGTCTTTATCTCTTGGCTAAATCTCTGCAAAGAAAAGTGTTGCCAGAGGTTTTTCGTGGTGATTTGGTCACAGCCTGTATGTAGCTATTTCTGCTCAAAATCCCCTGGCTTTACACAAACAGAGATGCCCCTTTGGAGCAGTAATGTTTTCTTGGAAACTAGAACAAGTGCATGTCAAGATGGAGTAAAGACCATAAAACTGTTTTTGAGGAATGTGTCTTGACAACTTTTTGGCAGATGGAGAGCAGACACTACAGATTCAACACAAATACTTCACTGGGGCTGTGAGAAGTGTTACTTGTTTTGCTGAGGGCTCTCAGCTCTGCCAAAGCTTCTAATCACGTGTTAAATTAACAAAATGTGAAGCCAGTGTCATGGTAGGGTGCCCCACCACGGGTCAGATTAGGCAGAACATGCTCCATTCTTTCAGATTATGGGTGGGAGGAGTAAAATCCAAGGGTAATTTCTAATCCCAATAAGGTGGGAGTGTGTGTTTCTAGTGCAGCAGTGGCACTACAGATATTTCTGAGGAGAAAGTCTCCCTCTGAGACATCTGCAAGTTTGACAGGCCCTGATCTCACAAGTCTGCTCATATCTCAAGGAAAAATGCCTGGAGAAGGGACTGTTAGCAAAAAAATCCATGAGTCTCACAGCCTTAGGTCTGAGCAAGGGAAGGGAAACAAATGATTTTATTTAGCTCTCTTGCAAGTTCCACAGTTCTGTTGCATGTCAAATTATGCACATTATGACCACTGATGTAAAATACACTTCTGGGTGTCCGTTTGGGTAGAACAAGCCCTTGAAGCACTTATAAGCTGAGATTGGTGAGGGCAAACCCCCCTCCTGTGCTCCTCTTCCTCTGCTTGGACTGCAGTATGGTTCTGTCACAGAGCAATAAGGTATTTCCCCTACCCCGTTCATATGAAAAGAAAAACCTGCACCTTTGTACCAAAGATTCATGATCTTAAAGAACCTTTTCCTTCAGGACAAGGATACTCCTGTAAAGCTAGAGAAGAAATTTGAAACTCAGGATTGTACAATCCTTTTGAAGCTTGTTGTATGCTCTTGTAGTGGGAGAGTTTAGAAGCCAAACTCATCTGGGCATTAACAGGAGATTTCAGACTCCCTCTTGTGGCTGCGTTAAGCTCATTTTGGGCATCTGTGGGAAGATTTTGCCATCGTGAAAATCCAAAGGCTGCTTCAATACAGAAACCTGACTAGATCTTTTGTCTTTGCTGGAAAAGTCATTTGAACGTTGTTGCAACTTGATTTTTCCTACACATGAAAACTCTTGAGTGTGAAGTGAGAAGAGGAACTAAAATGCTTTGCGAATGTTCTGATGACCTCAATCACATTTGGTGTGATTTGAGGAAGTTAAGGTAGAGGTGAGTCCCAGTTTGCATTGTATTTGCTCCTCTGAATCCAGAAAGGAGGTTGCAGAGAACAGGGTGGTTCTGAACTGGGGGGGCACTGCAAGCAGTGTGGGACAGGCAAGGATGGGGAGCTGCTTAATTGCAGTATCTACCTGTGCTTACTAAAACCACAGTGTTTCTCTTTGTTAGGATCAGACACAACGATACTGAATGGTCTTAATAGCATAACCCTGTGCTCCTGTAATGGTTTTCTGAGGAACAGCCGAGATCACGTTTGTCTGTTGCAGATGCCTGAACAAAAGGATTCCAACCTGTGAGTTCCTGTGCTCTTGGCTGGGCTTGGCAAGTGCAAGTGGCTCAAGGGAGCGTTTGGTTCACGCCGTGTTCTGCAGCACAAAATGGCAAACAGCTTCTGCAGTTTTTATAGGGTTTAAATTAATGTCTCCCTTCTCACCAGGGTAAATGAGGGCTGGGAGGAATGGCCATGCCTGTTGCTTTGTTAGGCTCGGCTTTGGCTCCAATTCTGGCACCAAGAAAGGAAATAAAATACAGGGAAGGGTAGCTCTATAAAAGAGCTATGGGTCTGCTCCCAAGTTGATAGGTTAAACCATACAAAACCCTGACTCTGAGGCATTGCTCTAATATTTGTAAAATCAGCATGGCAGCTCTTTTAAGGGCTATGAGTCACCCTGAGGGTGGTTCAGCTCTTTTTAAGCAGTAGCACAGCCTTCTGCTTCCAGGCAAACAGGAGCGGGGATTTTAATGGAGTCAGAATTACCCCTTTGCTTAGAGCACTGTCTGACCTCTGCTTTGTTCTCGCTGCCTCGCGTGTCCCGCTGTGCCGGCAGAGAACCCGACACATCTTTGCCTGGGAGAAAAGCGCAGGATGGAGCCCCTAGACGTGGATCCCGTCGGGGACACCCTGCACCGCCCCTCCTGTCCCGGGCTCCGTGCCCCGGCTGTGCCCGGGCTCTGTGTCCCTATTGTGCCCATCTATGCCTGGCTGTGTCCCGGTTGTGCCCGGGTTCCCTGTCCCTGCTGTCCCTGTCTGTGCTCGGGCTCCCTGTCCCGGCTGTGCCCGGGCTCCCTGTTCCGGCTGTGCCCGGGTATACTCGGGCTCCCTGTCCCGGCTGTGCCCGGCTGTGCTCGGGCTCCCTGTCCCGGCTGTGCCCGGGCTCCCTGTCCCGGCTGTGCTCGGGCTCCCTGTCCCGGCTGTGCCCGGCTATGCTCGGGCTCCCTGTCCCGGCTGTGCCCGGCTGTGCCGCTCAGTGTGGCCCGCCCTGTCCCGGCTCTCAGGCAGGCGCTGACAGCGGGGCTGACCCGGGCCATGTGCGGGCAGCGGGAGGCTCAGCCCGTCCCCAGGCGCGGCCCCCGGCGCTCGTGGCCAGCCTGAGCTCCAGGCTAAACAGAGGAAGGTGAGGGTCAGCCGCGGAGGGCTCTGCCCAAGGCTCAGGAAGCACATTTTGGCAGAGGAAAGAAATACAATACAGGCAGGGAGGGAAACTCAACTTCCATCCAACCCCCTCCAAGGAGCTTTTGGCTCCCTACAGCTGCTGGAGTCTTTACTACTAGTTGCCGGGCTCTTTATTTTTACAGGCTCTGGTGTGTTTGTTTTGTGTGTCTCACCCCAGCGCGCTGCGGAGNGGGACAGCCCTGCCGGGGGGGACACAGCCCTGCCGGGGGGACAGGCAGCTCAGCTTCCCTTTCCTGCCAGCCACTATCTCATTGTGTGGCCTTGGGGCACTGTCGCTTCCCTCTCTGCCCTGGCTCCTGTGCGATGGGCTGGTTCCACCCAACACAGCTCTCTGCTTGTTTACTGTCTTTGTCCTTGGGAAGTGCCTTGGAGGAGTCTTGGGGGAAGCACAGGCTGTGGGCCAGGGCTGTTCTCCTTGCCCAGGGCGAGCAGCAGGAGCCACACACGGGGATGGGGTGTGGGTGGGCAGAGAGGGGCCATCACCTGCCTTTGCCACTCAGCCCAGCAGGTTTGAAGCACATTCCTCTGCAGACTCTGCCCAGCCTGCCCTTGTGCTGGTGGGCAGCTCTCTGACTGGGGAGGCAGCTGGAGCTGAGGGATGGAAGAGGAAAGGTGTCCCTCTGAGCAGTCCTGGATGGATATTTTGCATACCTGCCTTTCAGAGGTTCTAAAGGCAGCATCCTGCCTGCCACCTTGAGCTGTTCTTTGCCGTGGTGCAGGGAGCAAGGGAGGTGGTTCCAGGAGCCAAAGCCCCCAGAACACTTGTGGCATTCAGTCCTTGCAAACCTTGCTCTGCTCTCCATCATCACTTGCTCAGAGCCCCTGTGTCTTCTCACCTGTTGTGGGAGGTTATGTTCAGGCATGACATAGTCTGAGTCTGGGACTCCACTGGAAGAATCCTTTTGCAGATTTACTAGTCTGGCTAAAACCATGAAGGTGCTGTGCTCTAAATGATCAGCAATTGATAAGGGGAGGTTTCTGCTTTCGTGTGTTCTTTGTTAGGAAACAAATCAGAGCAATTCTGGCTCCATCAGTGGTGTTTTCTTTCAGGAAGATCTGTCAGTGGCACACTAACTTGTTCACAGAGCTGCTGTCCATCTCTGTTCCTGGTAGCAGATAATTTGATTAAAAATATGTCACTTCCTTGCTCCTTTCCCTGTGTGTTGCCTTCCTATGTTTGTTTCAGCTTGAACAGCAACTAAGGCCTGCAGGATTTATTTGCTGTTTATTGACATTTTCCCTTTCTGATGTGCATCCTTACCTTACCCCACAGAGTTCAGCTCGTATCAGCCTCAGAGGGCTGGTCTGAGGAAAGGCAGCATTAGCTGGAAATTGCTCTTCCACTTCATTCCCTCCCAAAACACCCACATTAACAATGCACCTAAAAATTCTGATTTTGAGCATCTACTTCCCTTTTAGCTGTTATTGACCTTAAAAAATATGTTTGCTACCCATTTCCCTCTGCATCTTGCTTTTGAGAGGATGTCATTCCATGTCATCTGGAATAAGCCTGTAGTGTCTCCTTCCCTGCTGTGCATGGATCTGCTCTGCCTGTTCCTGCCACCTCCTCTCCTGTTTAGCCCTGGGCTTGGAGCTGAGGTCACACAGGTTGGTATCCCACCTGCAGCTTCAGCATCCACATTTGCAGGTGAAATCCTGTGTTAAATCAGGACTCTGGAGCTGTGGAGGATCTTGGTGACTTCAAGCCCCATCTTGGTGCTTCATTGAGCCACAGCAGGGCAACTGCCCCGCGGATCAGTGGGGGAGAAAGGCTGAGCCCCAGCAGTGCTGCTGTGTCCACCTGTCTCCACCATTCCCAGAGCACCAGCAGCTCCCCAGGAGCATCCCGAGCTCCCGGGTCCTGGCGTGGGGCCGAGCCTGCCGGCGGGATGTGGGTGGCTGGGCCCGGTGGGCAGGCAAAGGGCTGTCGGAACAAAACTGAATTGAAGCGATTCTTTTCCTCTCCCTTTGGCCTGCGAGGAAATCTTTTTCCATTTACTATAAAACATGGTCCTTAATAGTGCTGAAGTGTTCTACATATTTTAAATAAACATGAGTGGATTTGAGCCCAGGAGGACATGAAAGAATGCAGCATTTGCGGGGTACCGGCCCGGCACACATGTCAGCAATTTGGCTGCCTTGTGTACTTTGGCTTTTAAAAAAGCATTTAAAAGTAAACAAATGAAGGAAAATCTGGCAGCTGGATTTCAAAGTAAATTGCTTTCAGCTGATATACCCTGTTTCCAGCTTGCTTGGGTAGTATCAAGCCATACACATCCAGCGAGAGGAGCGAGCGGCCAAGGAGAAGAGCGGGGGCGGGAGAGAGAACAAAAGCAGGGAAGTTCTGTGGATTTAATTCTTCTATTTCCTTCCTTTGCACCAAACCCTCCCTGCCTGTCAGTGCCCTCTTGTCAGCTGGGCAGGTTCATCCTTAAGACAGCAAACTGTGCTCCATCTTCCCTCAGGCCATGTTCTGCCAGGCTCTGCCTCCCTTCCATCTGGCCTGGAACAGGGATGGGATGGGATGGGATGGGATGGGATGGGATGCCTGTAGCATCCATAGGACAGTGCTGGCTGGCAGAGCTGAACCTGACTCTCAGGTGTGACCTGCAGCTGCTCCATCAAGCCTCATCCCAACCACTGCCCCACCAAGCATGGGGAGAGCCCCGTCCCATAGCCCAGACCAGCAGAATGAATCCTTCCCGGAGGGGTTTGGGAGGTGTGGGCTGGGATGCTGCTCCCCCAGGATTGCCAGCCCGGGGAGGGCATCACCCCTGTGCCGGTGGAGGGAAGTGGGGCTGGAAGTGACAGAGATAAGAGTCATTAGGGGAGCGGGGCTGTGGGGAGGCCCCGCTCCTGCGGAAGGGCCTGGTGTGTCCCTGAAGGAGAAGACTCAGCAAATGCTGACAGATGACAGTGAGGTCCCGGGCTGGACAAAGGGGGAGGTTGCTGAGGTCACACTCAGCTCAGCTTTGGGCTCCTTCTGCTTTGACTCGCGTTTCCTCCAGTTTATAAAACTTTCTGCCTGTTGGTTCAGTGGAAAGGGCAGAGGAAACTGGTGGGTCTGGAATCCTGGTGGAGCAGGGCTGGGACAGGGCTGCTCTGAGCCCTCCATCAGCCCCCACATGCATGGCACTTGTGCTGGGGGCTGTGAGCTGGGCTGAGGGGCTCCCAGAGGTGACACAGGTCCTGCTGTGGCACAGGAGCACAGGGGCTGTGTTGGTGCAGGCAGGGAGCCCTGGCTCAGCACCCCTGCGGAGCCCAAGGGGCTTGAGCAGAGCATGGCAAGCCCTGGGGTGGCCACGGGGTGGGCACGGTGGGTCATGGCCCCACAGACACCCTGTGTGGGTGAGACCTGCCGTGTTGCCTGCACGGGGAGCTGTGGTGCTTGGCCCTTCCCTCGGGGCTCACAGGTGATTTCAGGCTCGCAGGTGATGCCACACTGGCACTGTGCTGCAGTCCCTGCCTGGAGCTGCAGTGCCCCTGGAGTGCCCAGGAGCCAGGAGAGAGGCAGCGCTCGGCGTGCGCGGCCAGGCTCCGTCTGCTGTTTCCTTGTAATTTGAAAGCCTTCCTCACATTAATCTTTTTATTTTTATTTTGACAAATGTATGTTTCCAGGAAGTTGCTGAGGTCAAAGCAGCATCTGTTGCTCGTTATTTTGGGGGATGCAGAGGGTCTTTGTGAGGGTTTCCAAAGCAACAAGGAATTAAGTGGTTTGTAAAGTGGAGAGCAGGAATGAGGAGTGGGCTGGGGCTTCCCGAAAGGCGGCTGAAGATGCTGATGAAAATCAGATCAGCTCAGTTCTATTTTCTTGGAAACTTGATCTATTTTTCTTGTATGACTGTCAGCCTGACTCCCGTATTCCAAGTGCTTGGCCACCACCAGCTCCACGTTTCAGCACTGGGATTAGTGTGGCCCCGGTCAGACTCACTTTCCCCGGCTCGTGCCGGCTCTGTGGGATGGGAGTAGAGCTTTTGGGAGTGGCAGGGCAGGTCCCTCTGACTGGGGACATGGGCCAGAAACCTCTGGGCTGGGCACCAGCCCCCTGTCCCCTGCCCCAGGGATGTCCCTCACCCCATGAAGTGCCCAGTTCACCCCACTGGTGAACCCCCTGTGGCCAAAACTGCTTTTTCTTTCAAAACAAGCTGAGGAGAGCCCAGTGCCAAGGCGAGGGCCGTGAGGAGCCCAGGAGATTTATCGCTGAGGAAATACTTTCTCCAGCGAGGGCTGACGGCCGCAGCAGGAACAATGGGAGATTCGCAACGTGAACAAAGCTGATTTCGTTCTTCTTTTTATCAATGCGTTTTCCTTGCGGATCCTCCCTTCCTGGAAGTGGGAGATGCAGCTTCCCCCGCGCGCCGGCCGTGCAATCAGCAGGCATGGCCATATCCTGGCTGGGAAGGGAGCTGTGAAACGCTGTCGCCCGCCGTGATTTATGAGCCCTCGGCCGTGGCCAGCGGCGGGGCTGGCCCAGGGACAACGTGCCAGGGCGCGTGCAATATCCACGTATTCTTTCTGCTCCTCGCCGCATCCCCGGGGAGCCGCCGGAGGAAGTTAATGGATTAGACACACACGTTCCACTTGGTTTTTATTTTTTTATTGCTGTGTCTCTCCAAATGCCTTTAGCAGATGCAGGAGCACAATGGGGCCGGGCGATGAGCATCCCGGCCGGGCGGGCAGCGGGGCAGGGGCCAGCCTGGAAAGGTCAATGCAGAGAGTCCTTGCGTGGGGACACGGGGACAGCCTGTCCTGGCGGGTACAGACCTGCCCCACCAGGGCTATGCTTGGCATCAGCTCCTCCATGGCTGGTGCTGACCAGCAGCCTTGGGCCACCACAAGGCTGGTGCTGACCATCACAGTGTCACTGGCACTGTCAGCCAGTGTCGAGCGGGTCTCTCAGCGTGCCCAGAGCTATAACATCCTTCCTGGGGGCTCATTCCTGTGAAAGTGGATCCTTCCACCCCCAGGCCCGCGCTCCTGCCACATTATGCAATCCTCACCCGATACTGAGAATATGAAATAATTATTCCAAGTGATCAGATTTTAATTATGCAACACAGAGGATGATTATTGTACGCCAAATTGGTGCCGAGTGCTTAGTTATGTATATGCCAAATTTAGTCTATACTATTATACCCAGTGGGTGGCCGTAGACAATCAGGAAGTAATTAGTTTTGCTGGAGGTTGTTCGCCTGCCTGGTTCGCTGTGCTGTCTGGGGAGCGTCTTGCTGCGCTCCGTGAATACCGCGGGCTCCGGGTTCAATACCGTCTTTTTGTGACAGGCTAATAAGCTGTCTGCATGGCGGCCTGTAATTAGCGCTGTCGATATTCATTTGGAGACGGAGCCCACGCTGAGCGGCTCCGCTGGCAGCGCTTCCCTTTGTGGAGGCTCCGGGCTGGTCCCTCCTCACCTCCGAGGAGGGATGGGCATGGGCATTGGGATGGGGATGTGGCCGGAGCTGGATGTGCTCACGTGTGTGTGCAGGACCCCACTGAGCAAAGCACCAGCAGGGAGGGTGCTCTGAGATCCAAACCTGCCCCCCACCCACCCCTGTGTCAGCCTGGCCCTAGCCCCCGGCCCCTCCTGGCCCCTGTCATTGGCCCAACATGCAGGGTGTCCCCAGTGCCCTGTCCTGTGGTGCTGGCTGGGAAGGCCAGTGGGGTGTGGGGAGATGGGGATGTGGAAGGAGCTTTGAGTGGCATGACTGTCTCTTCCCAGAGTCCTGGGGCACTCCAGGAGCCCCAAGGATTGCTGGGATGTGCTGATTGTTGTATGGTCACACCTTTCCAGGCAGCCTGATCCTGTGGGATTCGGGCTCTTCTGTTGGGGTCTCACATGCAGGATTCCTGAGGGGCCTGGGGCTACGTGAGCTGGGAGATCACTGGAGTGTCACCCCCTGGGGTGCTGTTTGCAGCTGGTCAGTGTTGTGGGGGCACCAGGAACCGTCCACTTCTGTGGGAATGGCCCGGATCTGCTGGCAAGGAATTGTCTGAAGTATGGAGCAACTTTTACCTCTGTTACACAAAGGAAACTTTCCTCCTCTTTCTGTCGGAGATGCTCACTCCATTGAGATGATTGGCATACTGGAGAGCTGAGAAACTAAATTGTTTATACACTAATGAATAGAAGCTTGATTGCAAGATCCTGTTTGGAAAATTATAGTGCTGAATTGAAGCCGTACAATTACATCCAAAATGCTGCATATTCATTTCATCTGCTTTGCATAGAGATTAACAAGCGAGCCCTAAAGCAGACTCTGAAATTAAAGCTAACACCAGATTTAGTCACAGGTTACAAACTAAATGGCATTGTTTGATGGATATGAATCTTTACCACCTGCCTGCCTGATGATTGCTAGCAGCTTAGCAGACAGCAAAGGAAAAAGTTTCTTCCCATGAAGGAAGCATAATAAGGCTCTGGGCTGGAAGTGCCCCCTCCCCACGCAGGCAGCCCCCCCGGCAGATGTCTGCAGTGGGCCTGGGGAAAGGGCTCTCTCGTGCTGGAGGCTGCAGCCCCTCCATGGAGGGACAGAGAGTGGCCCCGAGACCCCAGAGGTCCTTCTAGTTGAGCCCCCGGGGGGTCCCAGAACCCTGGCATGCCACTGGTCCCATCCCAACCCATCCTGCATCAGGCTTTGCCACCTGCCTGCCATTTGCCTTCTCCTATCTTGTACTCACATCCTGTGTGCTGTGGCCAGGATTTATTTCAGGAGCAGAAATGGGGACTAGGAAGGGCAAAGGGGGTGTGTGGGGAGCAGGGCCCTGCCCCCAGGATGCCCATCCTGGTGGGAGCTGTGGCAGGTGGTGGTGTTTGGTGCCATGGAGCCCGTGTGGAGATGGGCCCCATCCCAGACTCTGGAACCTGTCTGCCCTGTGGCAGCATGTGTGGGGACACAGGACCAACCACTGGCACTGGCCCTGCCAGGGGGAGCAGAGGGGGCTGCTGGGACCTGCACTGGGCTGTAGGATGGGGAGGGTTTAGGGAGCAGGTGGGCGGCTCAGGGGCTCAGCCGTCATTCCCAGCAGGGATCTTTCCTCTTTGGGAATACCTGTGGAGTCCCCAGTCTGAACCCACAGGCTCAGGATTCCTTCTGTGTGGGCCCCATGGGGCAGAGACACAGCACTGGCTCTGCAAATCTGACACCTTTATTTCTTCCTTTAAAAGTCCATTATGGAGCGGCAGGGAAGGGACACACAATCCTATGGATGGGCTGTCACTACTGCACTGTGGGACAGCCCAGCCCAGCCCTGCAGCCCCCAGCCCTGTCCCCAGCCCCTCCCAGCCCTGTCACTGCCAGGGGGGCACGTCCTGTCCCCCCCATCTCCACGTGGGAGCGGCACCGTGCCAGGGACAGGCAGTGTGGCTGCTCCGAGTCTCCAATTCTGCTTGACACTTCCCAACTCGGCTCTCCAACACTTTCCCAACACCCTCTCACAACCAGCCAAGGTGGATAAATATCCCCTTGGGCCCTCCCCAAAACCTGCCCTTCACCCAACAATTGGTTTCCTCCTTAGACCTTAACTCTTTTCAGGACACTCACCCTTCTGAGACTAAATCCAAGCCACACTGTAACACCCCAAAAATCACTGTGAGGAGCAGCCTCTGCCTGCAGCCACCAGCAGCTCGGGGGGCACGGGACGGCTCTCCCACCCTGACCCCAAGACATGGGATGAACCCTTTCCCTTCCTCGGGGGTCACCCCCACTGCCACAGGCTCCCAGGGCAGCCCTGCACCCATCAGTGGCCTCGGGGGGGCAGCCCCAGCCTGTGTGGGCAGTGGGTGCTGGGGAGTGGGACAAGGCACCTGTGAGGGAGGCAGTGGTGGCTTCACTGTGTGGGGACACAGTGGTGGGACTGCTGTCCCCAAAAGCTGTGCTAGGCACAGTGTGGCCCTGGTGGACACGGGCTGCCCTGGAGAGACCCAGCGTGGTGGCAGTGGGGTGGAAGCCAGGGACCCGCCTCAGGGAGCTGGGCAGGGGAGTGACATCATGGCTATGCCACACAGCCCTGCTCAGGCTACCAAGGGCAGCAGCCCATGAACCAGAACAGCCTCATGTCCGGGTGTTCACAGCCCTGCACCGTGCCCTGCCGGGGCTGACACCCTTCAGTTCCCAGGGATTTTCCCTGGCTGTGTGAGCAGGGACAGGACAGTGGATGGCAGTGTGAGCTGGTGCAGACCAAGGGCAGGGCTGGCCAGGTCCCATCCTGTGTGGTGGCCCCGTATGTGGCAGGGGGAGCTGTTACACGGGATGGGGACAGCAAAGGAACCTGCCTCGCAGCCTGGGCACAGGGACCCCCAGCCCCAGCACTGGGTTGTGGATGGAGCTGCTGCCACCAGCTGCCACCTACTGTAGTCCCACTAAGAGAGGACCCTGCTGGGCCCCATGGCAGTGTCCAGCTCATCTTCAGAGAAGCTGATGTGCAAGCAGGTGTCGTCTGCAGGGGAGAAGGGCAGAGAGCTGTCCGTGGGGCTGCCCAGGGCTGCCAGCTCCTTGGCCAGGGCCTCGCTGGCTGCTGGGTCACAGATGCTGGCCAAGGGGGACATTGGCCCGCTCTCTCCAGTCCTGTCCTTGCCCAGAGGGCGCTGGCAGGCCCTGGCAGGGCCGGGCTCCATGCTGGAGGCAGCGCTCCGTGCAGGAGTCCTTGCCTCAGAGTCCAAGAGGGTGAGGGAGCTGGCAGCAATGCTGGTGAGGCTGGAGATGCTGGCACTGGGCAGGCTGAGGCTGGCAGCACTCTCAGGCTTCACTTCCACCTCCAGGCTCGGGGAGGTCTTGCTTGACCTTTTGCGTAGGATGGGCGGTGGCGGGTTGAGCTTGGGAATGGGCGGCTGCCGCCTGGGAAGGCAGAGAGAGAGAGAGGGTGAGGGGCCAGCACTTACCTGCACCACTCAGGGTGTTCCTGTGCCAGCTGGCGAGAGGCAGGGGTGGCCCATCCTACCTGTCCTCATCCCCTCTGTCCATGTCATCCGCCTTCTGCCGGCTGCTGCCGTTGAGCAGTGCCAAGTCGCTGACCTCGGAGCCCTCCACGCGCCGGCTGAGCCCGTCCTGCCCCTCCAGGCACTCGTCCCCCTCCTTGCTGCCGTAGCAGTGGCTGCCCCTCTCCAGGCTGATGAGGTTGAGGTAGGAGTCCCTGGGGCCCAGGGGGGGCAGCGAGCCGGGGGCCACGGGGCTGCCCAGGATGCTGGCGGGGGTGGAGGTGGATGGCACGTGAACGTCCAGGCTGTAGTGGTTCTTCAGGTTCAGGGAGAGGGACTGGGCCAGGGACAGGTTTTGCAAGGAACGGTCAACTGTGAGGGGTGGACAAAGAGGCACATGAAAACTGGGGACTTCCAACCCAGCTGCTCCCCTGGGCTCTGAGGGGTGCAGAAATGCCCCAAAGCCACCCAGAGCCTGCTGGGATGGCACTGGCAGCACCTCAGCTGCTTTCTGTGACCACAGGGGTTTGGAGATGGTGCAGAAGAACAGAGCTGGATGCACCCCAGCACCCAAACCACCCCAGTGCGGGGGTCACTGTGCTCACCCGGCTGCCGGTGCTCGTCCCGGTGCTCCTCGCGGGCCTCCAGCACCGTCAGCTGCCGCACCAGCAGCGACACGTGCTGCAGCAGGTCGCGGTTGGTCAGCAGGAGCTGCCGCACCCGGGCCTGCGCCTCGATCCGCGCCGCCGTCTCGGCCGCCAGTTGGTCCTTGAGCAGCTGCACCTGCGGGACGGGACGGGGCGATGCGGGAAGGGCAGGGCGGGGATGCTGCGGGGATGCTGCGGGGATGCTGCGGGATGGGACGGGCCGGGACGGGCCGGGCGGAGCATCCCCGGGAGCGGCGGCGCCACAGCGCCCCCTGCCGGCCCCGCCGCCGCACCCCCGGCGGCCCCCCGAGCTGGTCCAGCCCCGGGCCGGGGTGCGGCGGCATCCCGGGGGCGTGTGGGGGGGGTCTGCTGTCCCCCCGGTAACCAGAAAAGTGCCCATCCGGGGGGCACCGTGACCCCCGCTCTGATGCTGGTTTGGTTTGGGGGAAGAGGCACTGGGGGTGGAGGGGGGAGTTGGTTTCCATCAAAAAATGGGGTGAAACAGGGTGAAATGGGAGCTGGGGGCTCTGCCGGACCCTGCAACGCTCCCAGAGCGGTCTGAGGTCGTGCAGCCAGCCCGGTGCCTGGTGGAGCTCAGCCGTGCTGCAAGCGATGCTGCACGGGATGCCACAAGCAATGCTGCGAGTTCCGCTGCAAGCGATGCCACGAGGGATGCTGCAAACCCTGCTGTGAGCTGTGCCACGAGGAATGCTGCCAGCACTGCTGCCAGGGTCCCTGCCCGCCCCCGCCTGCCCCGCTGCCAGCGCAGCTGGAGGCTGGAGCAGGGACAGAAGGGCTGGTGCCACCTGAGGGGAGGGCAGGACGCGTACCTGGGCCACAGCCACCTGCGTCTGCTGCTGCTGCTGGAGGAGCTGCTGCTGGAGCAGCTGGAGGCAGTGCTGGGAGGCCAGCGGGGTGATGGAGGCCGAGGAGCAGGGGCTGCCTGGGCTCAGCAGCTGCTGGGAGCTGGCCAGGTGGAGGGAGCAGTTCTCGGCATCCTGGGCACAAAGAAAGGGGCAGGTGAGCGGATCGACCAGCTCAGGCTGGGATTTGGACTGTGGTACCCCACAGTGCAGCAGAGGGGCCCCTGCACCCCTGGCACCCAGGGGGATGATGAGGGGGCAGCCCTGGGCTCGGTGTCAGGCTCTGCATGTCTGTGTGATCCCCAGGACAATGTCTCAGAGCTCCCAGAGAGCTGGCAGGGCTGCACTGGCTGTGTCTGGGGAGGGCAGGTTCCCAGGTCCCCCTGGGAGGAGACCAGCAGGAAGCAACCCAAACACCCCACCAACTTTCCGTGATGTGGCTGCCCAGGGTGGGCAGTATCCTGTGGCTGGACCATTTGCCAGTGCCTGGAGCCCTTCCTGCCCCTGCCCTCCCCTGCCTGGGCAGCGCCACAAGGAATGCACAGGAAATCCCGGCCTTTCCAGGCACGCAAACGAATCCCATGGAGTGCATGTCACTGCAGCTGTTTTCAGCCAGGCCCCCGTGAGCGATACAGTTATGTGAGCTGAAGCAATGCCATTCAGGCCCCCGGGAAGTGCCCCTGGAGCTCCGTGGAGCAGCCACTCAGTAAGGCAGAACCGCTGCTCATGCTGAATGTGCCCTGGGTACCTGCACTGTCAGGACTGGACCCCCTTGGGATGTTGCTCCCTGGGCCCAGGGGGTGAGAGGAGCCAGGGATTGCTGCTGAGGGAGTTGGACAAGGAACCACTGCAGAGCAGCACTGCAGGCACAGAAACCCACCCTGCCTTGTGTTTGAAGCCTGCTCAGCCATGCGCCACGGCCTCTTGCCTCAACCCCTGCCCCAGCACTGAGACACAGCCCCATGGTGGGTAAACTGGGAGCTAAACAGCCTGTCTTTAGCAAGGAGCTGGAGGGGGGATTCTGCAATGGGGTCCCCATGAGAGTGCCTCCAAATCAAGCCATGATACAGTGAGCCTGAGCAGAGGGAGCCCAGCAGTAGCAGAGCACACAGACTGGCCCCCAGCCCACCCCCCATTACCTGGCCGTTCTTGTCCTTCGAGGCTTGCCCAGGTTTCAGCATGCCGAGGTCCCCCCTGGCACCTGGCAGCTCTCTGGGTCCCCTCTCGGACACACAGATGCCGTCAGCATCGATGCCAACCTCGTCCACATCCGTGATCTTGGAGCCCTTTATCTGGTGAACTTCAAACGAGACGGACACATGAACCCGAGCCCCCCTTCCCTGCGAAGGATCGCAGGAAGAGCCGGGGCCCCGCGCAGGGCTGGGAGCTGGGGGAAACCCAGGGACAACAGCCAGGACTGCTCCAAGTCTTGGCATGCTGTGAAGGAGCCAGAGGGAGGGAGCAGGGCAACCGAGGGGCTTGCTGGATGAGGGGACTCCCCCTTCCCAGTGCCCAGCACGAGTGGGCAGATTCCCCGTCCCCCCCCACCTTAAAGGGCTTGAAGCTCCTGCTGTCACTAGACCTGGCCCATGAGGGACACGCCACCTCGCAGTAGCTCCCCACCCCAAAGCCTTCCCACACCCGCTGCCCCCACGGGTCACCTTCAAGGGGCTGCTCCTCGGCCGACTTGTCGCTGGCGCCGTCGGCCTGCCCGTCGGCGTTGTGCAGGGCGTGCTGCAGGCTCAGCTTGTGGCACACCTCGAAGGCCTGGCCCACCGTGCGCACCACACGCATCGCCTGGCTCTGCAGAGACCCCCGCGCTGCTCAGCCATGCTGCCACCACCACGGCCACCCCCGGCCCACTGGGAGCCTCCCCCTGCTCCAGGCTGCCCCATGCTCCTGCCTCTCATCCTGTGCCCCCTCCAGTGCCCCCCAGTTCCCTGCTCCGGATCTCGGTGTTCCTATCCCTGTGTGGGCTGTGCTGCTGCCTGAGCTGGGCAGGAGGGGACAAGCCCCAGGCACATTGTCTGGGGACATCCAGCACCGGTGTTGCTTCCATCTCTCCCCAGGGACCTGCACCCTCTAACCCGGCAGTTATCCGAGGTCCCTCAAAGACCCTTTCCCAGGGATGACCCGGGAGCATCCTACCTTCTTCTTGGACTTGAAGACGTTGCACCTGAAGGAGTTGTTCGCGCCGTCCCTCGCAATGTAGCTGAAAATTTTCAGGTCTTGAGAGTCATGAGAGACGTAGAAGATTCTAGGTAGGAGACAGACAGAGGGAATTAAACAGCTTTTCTGCCCCCCAGGCCACCTCAGCTCCCGTGTGTCCCCGAGATGGGCTGAAGGAACAAGGCAGTGCTGCTGCACAGCCCCTCCTGCAATTTTCAAGGCAGGAGGCGATGGATTTACAGAATGTTTCAGGCTTGATGGAAAACCGTCTGGTTTCTGAAGCAGGCAAAAGCTTTTTAAAGATGCTGTGGGAAAGTGAAGAAATCTATAGTCTTGAAAAGCGTGTGGCTATTTTTAGCCCCAGCAATTAACCCCTGCCCAGGCTGCAGCGTGGCAGAACTTCCTATATGGCGAGTGTCCTGCCCTTGGGGCAGCCAGTGCGGGCACCTGGCACGTTCCCCCTTGGCAGCAGGCAGGTAGCACAGCACAAAAGTCTCTCCTAGGGATGCTGAGTGCACTCAGAGGATCTCTCTCTCTCTCTCTCGTTTTCAGGCTGACTCTGTTCCCTGTGCTTGCAAAGCCATTTTTTAAGACTTTTTTTGTATGTTTGATTTAATTGGGTAAAAACGTGACAAGTGAGTTCAGCTCTGAACAGAGAAGAAACCAAAGGGTTTCTTGAAATGCTTTTTTTCTTACTCTTTTCTGTCACTGGAATTTTCTGGTGTTGAATAACTGCAAGCAGTTATTGCCATTGTACCTTTTGTAATAATCTTTAAAGAAAGTCAGAGGTGAGAAGTGGGAATGGACAGTGCATCAGCACATCCTCAGCTCCTTATCTCCTTGCCAAGGGTTTTGACCCCTACAGTGCTGGGGATCCCAGTCCTGTGGGCTCTGTGCTGGTGGTACAGTTATTGACTTGGCAGATCTAACAGCCTGGAGCACCCTGTGCTCTTCACCTTGTCCTCAGGCCATGCACCATTGCTAGGGTTGCCTTCCCATCCCCAAGAGCTCCTGAGGCACCAGGTTTACACACAGTATAAACCTCTGGGTAGGGCCTGTGGTGTCTGAAATACCTCAAGATCCCACGGCAGGTGCTGTGGAAAGTCAGTGCTCTCTTACCACATCTCTAAGGGTTAATTCCCTGCAAGCACTTACACCTCAGAGTAAGGCCCTTCAGAAGCACACAGAGAGCCATGCTCTGAAGGAAAACGGTGGGAAGCCTGTCTTCAGAGGCAGAATCAGAGAGTAATTCGGGCTGGGGCACCTCTGGGGGTCACCTATTCTAACCCTGTTCAAAGCAGAGCCGGCTTCAAAGCGAGATCAGTCCATCTGGCTCTCAAAAATGTATGAAAAGGATTCCCCATCGGTGGTAACTTTGTACCCTCGTTAATTTAAATGGTCCTTTGGAAAGCTGTGGTGGAGGCACCTCAGCAGGTGGGAGGATGGGTACATATCACCCTGGCCCTCCCTGGTGTGACCCCCTGCCACATACCTGTACACAGGATCGTGCATCACCACCATCTTACTCTCATCCCACGTCCACTCCTTTCTCTGTAAGCAGAGGGCAGAAATAAAACTATAGTAAAGCAGGTAAAGGTGAAACTCCCCCATTCTGATGGGCAGGAAACACAGAACTGTGTGTTTGACCCAAGAAAAAATCCAAGCTACAGTGTGATTAGATGAGCAGTGGCTGCTTTAACAGTATCTTGGATAAAAATAGATTTTTTGGGATCGTTTATCATATTTGATCACAGCCTTCAGGGCTGAAAATGGTCCCTGAGATTAATTTGTAGCATCAAATATGCAGAAGAGTTACATGCTTTGGGGAAGAAGGCTCTGAGCTGGGGCTTAGGAGATCTGGATCCAGCAGCTCAGTGGGCAGCACAGTGTGGGCAAAGAGCTGAGGGGTGCTCAGACCAGACAGCACAGAAAAAGCTTACTGGTATTAGCAGCAAAAAGAAATTGTATTTATTTAGAGCTTGGTTTTTTATTTGATAGAAAAAAAATCAATCCTCTTCCCACAGTGTAATTTCCAGGCTCTTTTTCCAGCAAGGTTTTGTTATTAGTTGGATGCAAAGTGGAGTGTTTCCTTGTTAAAATTCTGGGTGGTTTTCAAGAAAAGGCCAGTTCTGGTTAGAAGTGTGACTGCCCCAAGCAGCAGTAACCCCCAGAGCCAACACCCCAGGCACCCCAACCCCGAGGGCCCTGGCTGGGCTGGAACAGCCTCACCTTCTGCTTCTTGCGCAGGATCACCTTCACCCCGTCCACGGACACGATGATGCTCACCTTCTTCTTCTTAATGTTCTTGGCTTTGAATTCATACTGGTGGGAAGAAAAACCCAAGTTTAAAAGAGCATTGGGGGTGGTGGTACCTGGGACAGTGTGTGGTAGTCAGTGTTTTACATGAAAATGTCAGGGTTTTGTTTAATCCCAGCTGCTGACAGAGGTGGAAATTTGTTTTATTCTGCTAAGAAAAACCACACTGGGAATGATTTGCTGCTGTTGCTGGGATGCTGGGCAGGATGCTGCCTTTGTCAGGAGCACTCCTCAAGAGAGGGCAAATGGAGCTCAATCCCCCTGGACTACATTTAATTTGGATCTGGGAAGGACTTTCCTGATGTGATGGCCATGCCTAGTCCAGCAGAATTCTGCTCCAGAGGTCTGATGCGGAGGTGGCACTTGCAGCAAACACCAAACAGTGATTTATGGCATCTCCAGTGCCCTTGTGTGTCAGTGCTGGGGTGCACAGGGAATATAAAATCACTTATGAGCTGCAGGGAGGGCCAGATGGGCGGCAGTAACGCAATTATACCTCAGTCATTTGCATAATCACATTAACCTCTGTGGGATCAGGATCTCTGGAGAAAAACCCAGCTCCTCACCTGCAGGTGTCTGAAGCCTGAGCTCACCTCCATTTGTGTTAAAAATTAAACACTGGCTTTTAAATGTTGCTTTAACTGACAGAAGCATGGCAGAGCCCTTCCACTCTGGGGACCTGTGTTTACAGCACTCATCCTTCCTGCCCCCATTTTAGGCACTGTTTTCAGCTTCCAAATACAGCATTCTGATACCCCATACTTTCTGCAGTCCAGCACTTTGTCACGTCCCTTTAGAGAGGCAGTGCAGGCTGTGATTTGTGGATGTGGAGGACAAGATGATGCCAAGCAGCCAAGTGCAGCCTGAAGACTACCTGGGCTGTGTAATTAGACATCTAATTAGAACTCCGATCTCTTCACAGTCAGTGGAGGTGCAGGGAGCACTTGAGTTGTTAACAGAGTCCAGGTGCCTCTTCTGAGAGGCTGAATTTGAAGGACTGTGTGTGGCTCTGTCACCCAAGCTCTGCAGGGGAGATACAGACCTTCCCAGCTCCTCAGCACCCATTGTAAGCCTTACAGACAGAAAATTGGGTGGCTTTCATGTTTATCAGGCTTTTGATGCTGTTCATTGAATTGTTGGCACTCTGCAAGGTTTATGGTATGAGACAGACCCTGGATTAAGCCACAGCCTTTTGATCTCCCCATGAATTATTACTTTGAGACAAGCTCTTTAAAAATCTATCTATAGCGCTATTGCGTGTGAAGCTGGAACTAAATTTGCTATAGACGTTTTTTCTTTATGGGGAGGAGTGAGAGGAAGGGTGAGGTGGTGAGTGCATCCTGCAGAGTGCCGGGGGGCCTGCAGGGATGCTCCGTGTGTGGGTCTGAGGCCAGGCACATGGGCCCTCCATGGTCAGCACCTGAGAGGGCTTCTCCCACCCTCCAGCCAAGCAGCCCCTGGTGCCCAGTGCCCCCAGCTCAGCTGCTCCCCCTCCCCTGCACTCACCAAACTGTTTCTCCTTGTCTGCTTCCCTGAATGTCAATAAACCCGGGATAGACTGTTCTGCCCGCTAAAGAGCTGTTTATCTTTCTTTATACACAAATGGCTGGGAAAATACTAGCTGAGCTTTCCAAGAAAGAGCAATACAGTGTATTTTCCCATTGTAGCAACAGGGGTGCAATTACATTCAAACAAGGCTCTTTACTCAAAGGCTTTAAGCAAAGTCCAAGCCTGGATTTTGCAGAGATGCCTTTTCTTTCTCTCTTGGACAGAAAGGAACAATCGGGAGCAGCAGCAGCGCATCTGGGGGTGCTGCCAGGAGGGATGGCAAGGCTCTAATCCCCAGGGACTCCAGCCAGCTCCCACACTGCCCCTCCCCAGCCTGGCTTCGGGACAGGTACAGGGTTCAGCTCCAGCAGAGCTGCACAGCATCCTCAGTGAGGCAGGAGTTTGTTGGTGCTTCTCACTCCGTGCAGCTCGTGGTCACTGCTGCATCCTCAGAGCACACGGCCAAGGCACAGCAAGGGCACAGAATTAGTTGAAAAAACCCAGTGGGCCCCAAAGTCCTTCAAGGGTGAAACCCCTCGAGCAGCAAGAGCCAAGGGATGTCCCAGCATGGGGAACAGGAACAGGGGTGGGTGAGAGCCCCATGGGAGCTGGGGTTGGACTCTCTCTCCATCTCTCTGCAGAAGAGGCAGATGGGATTCAGCGTCACTCACTTAATTGCTTCCTATCAAGCAGGAATCAGTATCTTAATGAGCCGTGATTTATGTAAGGACAAAAAAGCACGTGGAAAAACGCACTCTAAGGCTGCAGACTTTCTCCTATAAAATGGTCATGATGCATAACCCAACCTCCATCCCAGCATGAGGCTCCTGGCTGACCTGGCACTGTCATTAAAGCAAAGTCTAGCCACTGATTTTCCTCTTACTATTGCTGTGATTTTCCCCCCTCAGATTTGTCAAGGTTACCGACACTCCAAGCCCACACAGCAGCATTTCTCTCTGCTGCCTTCCACAATTCAGTCGTTATTCTCCTGCTGCTTGTGCTGTCCTATGGGGGAAAGCTTTCTGGATGCTAAAGGATCTGGAGCTGCCCTTACAGGCAGCAATGCCACAGCCTGGCAGCTTTCTAAACTACAGAGACAAGATGGGGCACTTTATAAAAAAATGCAGGTCAAAAAAGGGCAATTAACCTAATTTATTTTAGCAGCATCATTAATTCTGTGTCTGCTGTGTCTGACCTGGAATAATTTCCATTTCTGCTTTTACATCCCCTGCCTTTCATATGGTCCCACACACTGTTGGCATGTAATATTAACTTACCCACGAGCTAAAGACTGTATGACTAGAAATGTTAATGGCGCCGTGTGATGCATATTTCATTGGATAATTCCACCCAAGCAGATATAAATTACACATGCAGTTACCAGCTTCCATCTGCTGATGAAAGTTGGCCTAATGCACATTGGAAATCATGTGCAGTTTCCAGCACCAGGAACAACCTGCATGAATAGAGTTATTCAAGGAAGCAATTCTTAATGTGATTAATTACTGAAGGTATCAGGGCCTTCATTATGCAAATGAAAACTGTCATAAAATAGCAAGTTTGCAGGTCTTGGAGGCAGTCTCTGCTTCCAAAAAATGCATCTTTCTCATTAACAAGGAGCAGCAGGGCCAGAACATGCTCCTGGCCATGGTTCAAATGGCGTTTTAAGTTGTATTAAGGGAAATCAAGGCAGAGGCTCTCCAGGTTTTTAAAGCAGGACTAAGTCGGTGCTCCAAATCACAGCTGGGTACGGACTTATTTGCATGCCCAAAGGAAGATGCCACAGGGTTGGAAATGGACGACTCCTTCCTGCAGCCATAAATTCCCCAGGCAGCCCTCAGGCTGCTGTCCTGCCCCCGGCCTCGCCCCGGCCCGGCCTGGCAGGGTGCAGGATCTATGTGTCCATAAACAACCCCTGACAATAAGTGGTGCCAGCCCCTTCCCAGGCCTGGCCTGCCAGGCAGACACAGGGAGCATGGCAATGAGGAGGTGGGAATGAGCTGGGCTCTGCCAGAGCGGCTCCGGGCAGTGCCACCCCGGCCGGACCCCCATCCTGCTCCCAGCCTGGCATCCCTCCCTGTGCTGCAGCGTGCGACCTCTGGGACTGAACTAGGGCCATTTTAGGAATTGAAGCCACGACAAATCCAAGTATTTCAAGCTCAGGAATGTAATTAATTTCAAAGTGACTGACCCGCATGGCATGAGGACAGGGCGTTACCTCGGCTGCTGTTTGAAGGGCTGATGCTTGGAGTGCTGCCCTTGGAACTGCTGCTACAGAAAACCCCCCAGTTCCTCTCCCAGGCAGGGCAGCTTAGCTGTGCTCTGCGTGTTGCCTCAGAGCTGACAAGGAGCAGTGTCAGTTCCCACACCATTTGGACAGCAGGCTGTGGTCCAGCCTCTGCTCCCCCTTCAGCATCACACCCCACCCTGCCGTGACAGCGGTCAGTGCTGCCCTCGCCGCGGCTCCGTCTGGGCTCTGGGGGGTGATGGCCTGTCCTTTGTGCCCCTTGGGAAGCATGTGCCTGTCTGAGCCCTCTGAACCCCCCGTGCCCAGCGGAGCACATGCTGTGAATGAGGCTGGGCATAGTCTGGGGCTGTGCTGCAGTAACTGGGCAACACGGACACAAAAGCGATGCAGGAAGCGCTGGAGACCAGGAGAGCACCTCCTGCCCAGTGGAAAAATGAGAATTTATGATCCTTGGAAACATAAAACTGTTCAGTGGAAAGCAGAAACCGAAGGGGGAGTACAATAGGCAAGGAGAATGCTGGCAACGTACCCAAAGTCTTTTTTTTCTCATTTAAATTAGCTCCTTCCACTACCCAACAAACCCTCTGTAGATGCCGCACACTGCTCCCCATGCTCTGAGCTGAAGGGGCTGAGGAGCTACCACAGCCCTCTCGGGTTTCCGGGAGTGCCTGGAAGGGCACAGCAAGGAAAAGTGACCCCAGTCCCCCCCAGAGGATCCCTGGGTGGGCAGTGGTGCTGGCTCACCTCGGGCAGGGGCTGTGAGGGGGCTGCCCTCGCTGCAGCAGCTGCAGGCTGGTCAGGTAAGGGGGAGGAGGGGAAAGAGCTGCCTTATATCCAGGTCTCCTTTGCCATCTCCTTTGAATCCTGCTTCAAAGGATTCAGATGGACACGTTAATACAGGCCTTCCTCTTCATCCCCTTTCCCCTCATCTTCAATAGGTCTTACCCTTAGAGGTGTCAGACTGCCTTAAGGCCTCAGAGAGCCTTCAAGGATAACTCAATCTCTCCACCTAAGGTGAGATAGCAAAGGACATAGCTGGAGTTCAGATATTCCTCTGAGCCAGTCAAAAGGATGTGGAGCACAAACTGGTGAGAGTTACACCCTTGGGAGTGAGCAGGGCTCCTGCAGGTGATGGGAGCTGGTGGGGAGACCAGGGCTAGCAGTGGCTCTTTAATTAGTCTTTTCCACCTCTGAAAACTCACGGACTGTTCTAGAACAAAGCTACTTCATCTGCTTTAAAAAAGGGTGGGATAAAAGCAGCCTTTTCATTGCCTCCTCCCTATTAAAGAGATAGTGCAATGCTGCTGAGCTCCATCCTGAGAGGCACAAGCAGCCTCACAGCCCAGTGCAAGGTGACATCATCTGGCCTCTGGTGCCTCTCTGACAAAAGCACCATTGTGTGACTGTCACTTCCAGGAGCTCCCTGCTGTCCCCAGGTTTAATAGGGAGCTTTCCCACACACAGCCCTTCAGTCCTTGTCTGGCCAGGGCAGGCCAACCCCAGCTCACAGGGAGGCTGGGTTTTATCTTCCTCCCTACCTCTATTCACTCTGCAGGAGAAAACAAATTACCTTTTCCATCCGCAGTGCCTTGGATGATTAATTAGCTTCAGTAATGAAGTTGTGTCTTGGGACCCCACCCCAATGGAGTCCATGTACCAGGCAGAGTGCACACCAGCATAAAAATGGTCCCCAACTGAAAAAGCTGCTAGGTTACTGCAGATAAAAAGTGCTAATTTCATTAGAAGCAGGTCAGATTCACCTGAAGTAACCCTGAGAAGTGAAACTGCAGTTATACACTGCGATACCTTCGAGTAATTCTCTATTTCCCTATAAACACTGGTGTCATGAGGCCCTACAGAGAAAGTCCTGGGTTAGTACATGTTTCATATCCTAGTTGTCCTCCAGCCTGATATGTAGGACAAGAGGCAAGTTAGGAGACTGGATTGCTTTAAACCTTGTTCATCAATGTTTAAACAACAAAGCTCTGAAGAGCAGGAGCCAGGATTCTGCAGCAAGCTCAGAGCTTCATGGAAAAGCCCCAGACTCCCTGCATGGCTGTGGGAAGGTACCAAAGTATTTTGTGTGGCTGTTTTTCACTAAGCAAGGATGTTCATTTTCTACTTCATTCATTCAGTTGTTCTGGTTACAGCCAGCCTCTGCCAAGTGACAGCTACTCAGCTCCTTGCTGGCAGGGCCAGGCCAACAGATACTGCTCCTCCAAGGACATGAGCAGGGGCAAACTGAGGATTTCTGCTGCTTGCTCCAAGATCCCTGTTGTACATTCTGTCCCTCCTCACCCCTCCCCATGACCCTGACAGGCCACAGCAGGAGAGATGCTGCTGGATCACTTCTTGGTATTCTAGCTAAGCTGTGCAGAAAGGGAAAAGAGGAGCTGGTGCTCTCACAGAAATAGGATGGAGAGATGGATAGGGGTAATAAACAGGGCTGCTCTGTCTCTGGGAGTTGGTCTTTATTGCTTATTTGGAGAGAGAATGAAAATTGAAGGCAAATTTTGTTCTTCTGTGGCTCTTCACAGGTGTGTTTGTGATGGTGTTTTTCAAGGGAGCAGAGCATCTTTCAGCCCACAAGCAGTCCATGGCCATGGGAACCAGGCAGGGGCTCACAGTGGCACAGCACAGAGACAGGGAGAAACCCTAACCCCACTGCCATGCTGAGGCTCTGACAAAGGCAGGTGCCAGGATTCCAGGCCTCTAAATAATGCAGCACTGTGTTTATGTAAGGATGTTATTTTAGGGCAGGTAGTTCAAGTGAAGGAGGACGGCAAACCGGAGGCAAAGGCAGCAGAGAGGCAGGCTGGGAGCCACGCTCTGAGTGCAGGGATGGAGAGGGAGTGCTGGTGCTCCAGAGCAGGCAGCTGAGGTGAAGATGGAGAAGGCTGAGGAGAGAAAGTCCCACGTGCTCAGCTCAGTAACCAAGTCGACCCAGCCCCTGCCCCCAAGGGGGCCAGGTGTCACCTACCATGCTTCTCCACTTCCAGCACCAGTGCTGCCCTGCAGCCTCCTCCTTAAAGCCTCAGGGACCTCGGGTGTGGGGGAGAGTGGTGCTGAGCATGTCTTCCCAGCGTGGACACTTGTCCAAAGGAGAAGGAGGAATCTATTTTGCTGTTGAGGATCTGGAGAAGCCACATCTGCATGACTAACACCTCCTTTGGGTAAATGCTGCAGGGAGGGAACATCTCCTGGCTTCCAAACTTGCTATCGCACCCCATCTGCAACTTGGGGGCTGTCCTCCAGCTCTGTGCCTTGTGGTTTCTCCTAGCCACCTACTAGGGAAATTAGCATTTTCTTTGCATATCCACAGCAGAGTCAGGAAGCTGGACTTGGCACCTTAATCTTTGAGCAAGCAAAATCCAAGCTAGAATGAAGACTTGATCTCCATTTGCATTCAGAACCAGCACTCGATTACAAACCAGCGCAGAATGGAAATGGGGGATGCTGAGCTCTGTGCAGACCAGGCTTCATGAGTCCTTTGCTAGGTGCAGTCAGGCTTCCTTCTCCTTCCTGGCAAAGAGTTCTTTGTTAGCTCAAGCCCTGGGTGCAGCTGAACCTTTCTGCTCCTCGAAGCCATGAACAGCCTTGCTATGTGCTGGTCTGAGACACTCAGGGACTGAAATAATCTGCTTTATTCCCAGGCAAGGAGACTTTTCCTGTGTAGTAGTTAATACTATCGATCTCCAACAGTTCCACTTGAGAAAAGATTTCTTACAGAAAGCCCAGTGACTTATAGTCGACCTACAAGCACTGCACTGAAAGGATGTTTGCATCCCAGAGCAGCAACAGTGCAGCAATTCCAGCCAGGAACAGGCCATTGAGCTTGGCTGGGGTGGGTCACTGCAGGGCCACAGGGGCTGTTAGTGAACACTTGGCATGCAACACTCCTAGATCCTGCCTCCCAAGGAAAATCAGCACTCAGGTCCAGTGCTCAGATGCAACTATTAAGGGGGATTTTCTAAAGCACACAATTCCTAATTCCCACTGACTTCAGAAGGAGTCTTGGTTGTTCTGAACAACATGTGGGCCACAACTGTCTTTTGAAATCTGCCCAAGAGCTCTTGTATGGTGTGCATTTCTGGAATTAGCAAAGCGAAGATGAAAAAGAAGGAAGCTCACCCCTCTGCTGCCAGGCTGCCCTGGGGCAGGTATTAGTGCCACCTGGGCATTACCCAGGTGGGCAGCCCTGAGCAGAGCCAGGCACAGCACAGCTGACACTCTGGTTACAAACTGAGTGCTAATAAACCTGCAATTACTAAATCTAAGGCGAGGTCCCTCGGTTCTCCTCAAATTGTCCATGAAGCCTTACTCAAATTTGGAAACAAGACTGCTACTGTAAGAGAAAGAAAATTCAATGATAATTGTGCCGTTTCCAAAACTCCAGAATATTAAGCAGTTCAAGGACTCTGTTAGCCTCAGGGGAGCTACTGAAATTAGTGAATTGTGATGAGAGAAAAGCCCAGGTTTGGGTAGTGGGAATTATGGAAAAAGAGGGGTTTATGGTATCAGTATTTATTGTCACAGAGTTCTTGTCATCAAAACTAAACCAGAGCATCACAGCCAGGGCCACGGGCAGAGGCACACTGATGGGGAGGGTAACTGGGTGTGCAACTACTTCACAGACAGGTAAAGAAAGATGAAGAACTTGTTACAGACAGCTCCAAAAACAGGTACAGGGAGTGGGACCCCACCGGGTGCACCTGTTCTCACTGCAAATACAGCTATGGAATGCTGGTGTCCCCCTCCTCAGCAGGGACCACCCTCGGGGCCGATGCTTGTTCCACCTTCCTGACCCCTGCTCCCTCCCCAGTGCCATTCCCAGTGTCCCTGGGCAAACAGAGGTGTCAGCAGCCAGGGCTAAAGCTGTGGACATCAATGCACCCTGCACTGCTCACACACAGGGCAGTGCCTAACCCCAAGCAGTGTGCCCTGCCCAGCTCCCAGCTGCTCCTGCCCCTCTGCTGCGTGCATGGAAGCGAGACAAGTGGGAGGCCAGCATTGCCCTGGGGGGGCAACAACATGGAAACAGGAAAGTGTGCCTGGGATGGAAGTTCATGCCCGGTAAATCATTAGCAGAAAGAGCACAGGCTGCAGCAGGACTGAACTGGTCCACGATGGTTTGGGATCACTGAACCTTAGGGCTGCATGTGGCTCTGAAGGTACAGGTACAGGGCACTCGACAGGAGCAGGTGGCAAACACCAGCAGTTGGGCCAATTCTATGATAGAACCCATGTGCCTGAGGAGCACCTGTGTGCTACACCCTCCTGGAGCAGCTGGAACTGCCTCGCCCTCCATCACACTGCATCTGAGCTTAACACGTCCCACTGCTCTTCTTCATATCACAAAAAAATCTGACTTTTAGAAAGAAACCCCTGGAGCTCTGAGGGTCTGGCTGTGCAGGGAACAGAGTGATTCAGGGCCCTGGCCTGTGGTCCTCCCTGTACTACACGGGGCCACATCCCCCCTCCAGCAAACCTCCCCATGGCAGGATCTCTGCAGCAGCAGTGACAGAAGGATGGAGGAAGTGGGAAGTGACTCAGGTGTCCTGAAAACTGTCAGGCTGTTGCAATTAGTCCAAATAACCCATCTGGCCTAGGGAAAGGACATTTAAAGAATGTCTAATCACTGCTGCAGGAAAGAAAGAAAACCATTCTGTAAGGCCTTTGAAAAATCCCTGCTCCGTCACCAAAGCATCCTTCCTTCCAGGGACCCATTCAAGTCTTTTATTCTGTAGATTTATCATAGAGTTACTTGGTCAAAACATGAAGTAGCTTGTCAAAGTATTATGTTAAGTAGTACTGATTCTGTTTGCCTTCAGGCCTCATTTAGTACAGAGCAAAAGCAGAACCAAGAAAGCAAGTGTAGAACCAAGCTATTGTTAGCAAATCTTATTTTACTGGGTCTGGCCTTCCTGCTGTGTCCAGCACAGACTCAACCTAAGAACCACAAAGCTCAGTCTAGGCATGAGCTTACACCATAGTCAGTGTAGGTAGTGTCACCCATGGGACAGATTTGAGTGTTTGTATTTTCATGGGCCATGCTGTGGTGCTCCTGACACACACCACCCCGCCCTGCTGGAAATCCACCCGTGCCCTTGCACAGGCTGCACAAGGGGGGTCTCTGCCCCACACACAGGCAAGCCCAGCTTCTGTGCCCGTGCAGTTGTCACTCACACTGAGGCACCTCCTCGTCACCAAGCCAATCCAATATCCCTGCTACACTCTGGCTACCATCTCAATTACATTTTTTCAGACACCAACAAAGAAGCAGCTTTGAGTCGTGGCTGAGTGTTCTCCACCAGAATGTAATTTGAAAGCCATTATATTTCATCTCTGTAATACTCTACAACAGTAACATAATTGGTGAAAAAGCTTCTCTATTTCAAACTAGATAAAAGCTTTGCAGAGATCTTCTGCACTGATATTTTAGCTAGTGAAATTAAATGCTTCAGTAATATAATGATAATTCTGTTAAAGGCACTTTGTTTTACAATTAAAAGGTACCTGCTTCATTGCCAAGATTCAGCATTAGACAAAAAGCTCCGTCTTGTTCTATTTAGCACTAACATTTTAATTTAGCTTTTATCTGTTTAACTGCTGCTTTTATTAGCCTTCAACTGAACTCCAATCCACCATGACTCTTATGCAAAACAGTATTAATGTGCCTCCCCGTTCCACCCCCTCGCTGGAGAAGCCATGGAGTTCTCAGCACTCTGAGGAAGGCATTAAAGGTCACCGTTGCCTAGAGATGACACATTTCACTGCCTGAGCCCTCCACCCATCTGTTATCAATCATACGCCGAGCAGGCTGGAAGAGCTGAAGCATCTCTAGTCACTGGCCACTCCTCAAAAACTGGGTCATTGCATGTGGCTACTGAAAAAGCCCTAAGCTGTCTTTTGTCACAGTGGCCTGTATTCACAGCTTGGTCAGTCCCCACTTGTTTCAGCTCAGGAGTGACAGAAGGTAACTAATTATTTTGTGTCAAGAAGACCAGGGGTGATTTAGGGTTGGAGATGAGCAGGGTGGAAATCTGCAAGAGTTTATAAATCAGTGGGGCAGCTCTACGGCCCAGTGAGACCCCCAAGCAGTGAGCAGAAGGCTGGATTCTTGTGTAATCTCAGAGGTGTTTTTGACTCTCCTCCCACTCAAGATGTACAAGCAGAGCACAATCAGTTCTCCACCACAGTCACACAATGCTGCCTAGAAACACTGTGCATGGTGTCACTGCAAAAACAGCTCATTAAGAGCTTCTTCCCTTTGTGTTATGATAATGGGAACAGCAGAAAATGGGTAAAACACGACTGGGTTAGTCTGAGACATGGCAGACTCCATTCTTCTAGAAAAGCAGCTTCCACATGTTGAAAGCCATTACCTCAACTTATAAAATTACACTTTTTGTAAGGCTAGGAAAGCAACATGTGCATGGAGCACACCTGAGCCTGCCAAGGGGACCATGGACTGCATAAACATGTAGAGAGGCCTAAGGAGCTGCACCTACATCACCCACCCTTCCAAACCCACCTCCTTCAGCATCCTGTGCTGCACAGAGGTGTAAGACCTGAAATGCATCTGTTATCACCCAGTGTAAGGTGGCAGCCCTGTCAGGTCCCTTATCTTTCTGAAGAGCTGTAAACAGACCGTGGGAACCAAACTCGGGGCTGTTTGCAGTGTGGAACAGTGAAACGCTTTTCAGTGCACTGAAAGTGGCTGTTTCAGTGCTGCCTGGCCTAGTTAAACCCACTAACTCTCCCTTGGGCATGGGAGAGGGCACAGAACCTGCTGGGGGGCTGGGGTGGGGGAGGCTCCAGTGAGGGTGTAAGGAATGAATGCAAAATCTGCTGGATTGGAAATGGGCTAATGTGTGTGTGAGCACACCAGAGATTCTGCTGGGCTGCTGCCTAGATTCTAATTAGAGCCTAATTAGAGGTCTAGGGGTCTCTGGCACCACACTGACTCTCCTTTTCTGGGAGAGGAGCAGGTAAGAGGCTTCCTGGCAAGGCTCGGGTAGGACCTTCAGAGCTCCTGGTGGCAATCCTGCCTTCTGGGAAGCTCAATCCTGATCCCCATCCCTGTGCAGGAGACTCTGCTATAGCTGTAACAAATAGAGGAAAACAAACTAATGAGGCATTAGGGCTAAACTTAGCTGCAATTAACACTTAATTACCATCCTGAAAACACTTGCTGTATTTTGCCAGGGCCTGGAAAGGTAAACTCAATTAGTTTAATCTTGTGTGGTAGAAACTTAAACTGGCTCCGATGCCTGTTGTGGGTGGCACTCTGGGAGTAACTGGGGTTTTTGAGACTGGAGCTGAGCAGTCCTGTGGGTGGGCTGGATAATGGGACACACCCCTGCTCAGGGCATCAGGTGCCTGGAGAAGAGAAGGGCTGTATGGCAAGGATGTCTTGAGCCGAGTCATCTCCTCTCTCTCAGTGCCCTCATGCCAATCTGTCTTCTTGGCCTGCCTGTCTGTGAGACTGTTGTTCTCTGTGCCTGTAGCACTGCTGTGTTGACTGGGATCTTCCCTTGATAAAGCAGATGGCAGGGGAGGCTGCAGGCAAAGGTATATGGGCTGCTGGACAGCGAGACAGAAGCACAGAAAGATCCAGAGAGTGGCCAGAGGACTGAAAGCCCCCTGTGACCACAAGGAAGTCTCCTTCCAAGTCACTAGGGTGAGTTCCTTGGGGTTTTTGGGGGGTAGGCTGGTAAGCTGTGCTGGGAAGGATTGCCTACAGTCTAATCATGTACTGCCTGTGTGAAGCTGCAGGGGCCTTTCTTAGGCCTCTGTTTTGGAGAAGAGCCAAAACTGACACCAGATGTTCTGCATGAGCTACCAGAGCAAGTTTGTGCACGCTCATGTACACTTGGTTGGGATGCCTAAAACCACAGCTCTCTCCTGGAGGCAGCAGCCTTCTGTCTAACATGTACCAGTGCAGGCAACCCCTGCCTGCTTCTCCAGAGATGCAGGGAAGGTATCCCAGAAAGAGATGCTCTCTTGGAGCATCCTTCAGGGTGAATACATAGCCCTTTTGTTATGGGGGAGAAGGAGAAGGGATGTTTGTGTTTCGCTCTCTAACCTTGTCAGAACTGTCATCTGCTTTTCCTGCACCTTCCTGTAAATGAAAGGAAGGTGCACAGTGTTCTGAGAACTAAACAAAGGGCCGCCCCAGCAGTCTGAGGATGCTGAAATATTTTAAGACACTAGGATTGTTTTCTGTCACAGCTCAGGGCTATCATTAGCTGAGCATTTGGATCCTCTTCCAAAGAGGCTGAAAGGGAAAACCCTTCAGGAACTGCTGCAGAACAAACTCCCATCCAACAACGACAGATCCTGCTCTGCAGCTACAGAGGTCTGTACCAGGGAAAGTGCTCCAACAGTTTGCACTGCTATGTTTGAGTCTGTGCCTCAGCAAATAACTTCAGTGTAGTGGGAGAGGCTGCAAAGACTAACCAAGAAACCCAGCAGCATCTATCTTTTTTTTAGTACTAATCACAACTCCAGCTCAGATTAACATAAAGCTGGCAAGAAAACTTAGCTCTGAGCATAATAACTCAGGAAGGGCTTATAGGCAGAGCATGTCAGAGAAATCTATGCAGAGGTTTTCTGGGTGAACTTCTGGAATGACAATGCTGTCTGCCTGGGAAAACTGAGTTCTAGAACAATCTCATTAATGGGTCTATGAAACATCTCTGCCATAGTGATAAATTAAACTGTGAGGGGTGAAGGCAGTCATCCTGCCCTCTGCCAGCTGTCCACCTGTTTCCTCTCCTTTTGTAGCAAGAGCAGATAGATCATATCCATATCTGCTCCTGAGCCACTGCAATTTACAGCCTGGCAGGACTCTAAGTGTGAGCTGCTGTGTGAGCCAGCCTAGCCATCAGACTGGGAGCTGCTGGAGTGCAGAGGCAGGTTCTGTGTGGCTGTCTCTGCTGCCTCTGCTTCACAAGTTTGCACTGTAGGATTGTAACTTACTCATCCTGATTTAAATTGCTGTCATGTCGCGCTTCAACACTACCAGTTGATATTTGGCAGTCACTCTGACTTAGAGTGTGGCAAGATTGCTCTTCCTTACTTAAATACCATGTGGAGAAACTGCAAAGTGTCGAGGCTCTGCTCAAAGCATGGATGCAGCAAGAATGATCAGGATAAGAGCGAGGCTGAAGTGAGAACCCACTTCTCACACCCAGCAGAACTCAGGCACTTCTGATGTATCCTATGTCAAGATTGATAAATGTTTCTGTTTCTCTGGCACACTGCCCTCTGGGGAAAAAGGCTTATTGATTAAATTAAATCCAAGAAATGTGGAGGTAACAGAAGAAACAGTAGTCTGGACGCCTGCCTTCTGTTTGCTCATCCTGGTGTTTGGATGGGCACTGCACCAGTTGGCTGTTCCCTTAGGAAATGATTAATAATCCAGCATCTGGCTCCTTTCTCAGTGTCAATACCTGCTCAGGTCCAAGCTAGACCTCCCAAACGGAACTGAAATTTCTAGGCTTCAGAGATACAGAAGTGCAAATTCCAGGAAAACTGATTCTGTGCCTTACAGGTATTTAAATTGAGTGTCTTGGGGAATTGCTGGCAGCAGGCTGTCTGTGGGGATGACAGGCTTTGACACTTACTCCTACTGTGTCCTTGTACAAGTCACCACTCAAAATAGCAGCATTTCACCAGGGCTGCTTGGCTGGCTGGGAAGTGCTGGACTGAGGGTAGTGTTGCTCTAGGAAGGGAGCAGCTGACTTTCTCCTCTGGTCAGTGCTGGCCCTGGGGAATGGATGCAGGACATGGGGTGATGTTAATCTTGCACTTAAAGCCTGGTCTCCCAGCCTAAGATTTTCTGAGCAACCTCAGGAGCTCCAAGGGAACATTTTGTGTTTTACGAAACCCATCTTCCCATTAGATACCACTTAACTTGTGCAGGAGGAAAAACCTTGCACGTAAGCTCCCTGGAGTGCTGAGAAGGCTCAAATACCTGCAGATGAATCCACTCCAGCAGAAAGCCAGCTCCACCAGGACGCTGACAGAGCACAGGAGCGTGAGCAGGAGCTGTCAGACACCCAGACCTGGATGGCCTCAGGCAGCCAGAGGCAGCAGATGCTGCTCTCTGGGAGGTGGAGGAATTCCTGGCTGGGTGCTTGGAGCTGCAGGATGAATTGGACTCTCATAAACTGACACTTGACATGCCTGTCAGAGTACAGTGTACTTATCCAAGCAGCAAACTCATCTCATCACCTCCCCTGCCAGGGCAAGAGGTAGAGGGATTAGTTTGAACTCTGATCATATAATAATAACATGGCAGCTGTATGCAGCTAATAATCCACTGGGAGGATTAGCAAACTTAAAGTTGTCTAGCTCTGCATAATGGGAAGCTACGAACAGCAGCTTCCCTGTTCTACCTCTTGCATTTGCATTCCCTTCAGTGGAAACATAGAACATGATGAGACAAGGTTTTCCAGTCTGTTATGAAATGGGAATCTAATGTGTGACTAATGGAAGTATTGCTAACAATTCCACAAGCATCCATTCAGCCTGGAAGATGGATTTACTGTGAGGGTGCATCTTAAATAGGTACCACCAAAGAGCAGGTCACGATTTCAGCAGGCTAATGCTAAAACATGTTGTTGGAGGCTCTCAGAGTAATGTCCTGAAGAGTGTAAGCAGACTGCTCTGCTAATGCATGGAGAATCCCACTGAACTGCTCCCCAGTGCCCTGGCATAATTCGTGTGCAACTGGTAAAAGAGCTCAGCACAGAACACAGGACAAGGAACAGACTTAGCATCGTACTTTCCTTATGGTCCTCTCAGGACACTCAGAGTGCTCAGTAGCTCAAGGCTTTTTCCCTGGCGCAAGCACTTCTCATCACAGAAATCAGACATTGTAGTGGGGAAGGCAGTTTTGGAGCTTGTATCAATTTACTGATGAGTAACTAGAGTAACCAGCTCTGTCACAGCCTGGAAGAGAGAGCTGTGACTCCTCATCCTCCTGCCCGTGCCCCTCGGGGGCAGCAGCAGTGAGTAAGAGCCCGCCTGTGCTGTGGGATGGCTGGCGCCGCTCCCATGTCGCAGGGCACAGGGAGCAGCACAGGGAATGCTGTGCTGGGGCTTGTACCGTGTGACTTTTCCCTTCCGCTCCAGTAGAGAATTGCAGTGGGACACTGGGGTGCACAAAGGATGAAAGCCTTGGCAGGACGTGCCCCTGCCAGCTCCTGGCAGGGCTGCGGGCCCTCGCTCACGCTCGCAGCGCAAACAGGCACTGCCACTCACAATAACGGGGCAGCAGAATGCTCAGCTCCCCCAACAGCTTCTCCCACTGTTTCCTCCCAGTTGCAACTGGTGCTGCTCAGAGTCCATGGGAAAAAACTCCAGTACAGACAAGGCCTCTGCATGCAAATGAACGCTACATAAATAACCCCCATCTTCCCTCAGTTCCTAGGTTGGGTACTCTGTGCACTAGAATTCTCTTCAAAGACCTCCCAGTTCATTCTTTATGCTCTAATTAAGGATCAGTGCCAATTAACTATCTTCAATAGAGGAGCATCTTCCGCTCAGCAGCCAGGAAGTGTCTGAATAAGATCCTGCTGTACAATGTGCACATGAAAAGGGAAGGCCCTCCCTTTTTGGAACAGGCTTCCAAGATTAAAAACCCACGATAGAATACAGGATGCCTACTTTAAAAATATTGTGTGGTAAGATTAACTGATGGCATCCAGGAATGCAGAGTGGGTTTTTTATGTTTCTTGTAGCACTCAAGCATGTCACTGCATCCCTAGGCTCTGAACAGGTACCATTGTGGCAATAGCAGGTGTGAAAACAGAATGCCACACTTTCTTTTAAGTGATATTAAAATAAAATTTGCTTTTTCTTATAAGGTTTTCTTTAAGGGGTGTTATCCTGTCAAAGATCAGCAGAAGTGCAGTGTCAAATGTGATGATAAATACTGATTCAGATGAAAAATTGTCAACGGTTATGCCAGCACCTAAATTGCCCTGGTGGTCTTCACCTACCGCCTCTGCTTCCTGTGGATGTTCACCTGTTCCATAAATAACCAGGCAATTTAGCCTGCTGCTGCACTGTGTTCTGAGCAAGGGCTGTGCTAATAGTCTGAGCAGGCAAAGGGAGGGGAATGTCATTTCTGAGCTTGGCTGGAGATGAATACATCAGCTCCCCAGCCAGTTACAGGCTAGGTTTAAAAAGCACTATTCTGAAGGAAAATTAGATGGTTAAACGCTGTGGGGGGAGGGGGAAAAATAGGATAATCCCTTCAAAGCTTTAAATGGAAGAGTCTCAAACCTGCTTCAGCTGATGTGAGACATATGAACAGCCTCAGACTTAAGACCTTTGCAAAACTTCAGCCAGACACAGCAGCTGCACTGCCTTTTGGGGGAGATGCACTTGAACTGGTTATACACGAAGCAGATGTGAGCTACCCACCCTGCTAATCACAGCTAAATCTGGTGACCATTCACAGCCTGCTCTACAGAATAAAGGGGCAGAGGAGGAAGAGCACAGGCTTGGTGATGAGAAACAGGAACTGTAAAACTGTACTGGAGGATGGGGAGAACAGCAAAGTATTCCACAACGAGCAGAATCCACAAAGTCTAGTCAGAGGGGATTTATATCCATCACATCTGTCAGGCCACTGATGTGTCAATATATAATAACACAATATATTTGGAACTGTCAATGAATTTAAGTGCTTTTGTGGAGCAGATTGTGTACAGCTTGTTTTTCACACACACAGAACTCCAAACAGAGTAAATAAATATCTTAGGGTCAACGAGAAGCCTCATACCTCCTCAGCAGAGAGGAGGGGTTTATGTCTTGAGTTTTGCTAACTGATACCTTTGCAAAGAGCAGGGAATGGGCCTATTCTAAGATACCTTGGGAATTTCTGGAGAAGCTCATTACAAACCTGATTGTGCTGAGATTTGAGCTCCAGATAGGAAGGGCTGGGGGCAATGCAGAAGAGCACCCTCCAAGCAAGAGAATGTAACCCTTTGTTCCGTGTGGGGCCCAGCTCTTTGGGACTTACCCGGATCCTCCTCATGGCTGCCACAATCTCCACACGGCTGTTGGGCCTGGGAACGTCCAAGCTACCGATGTACTGAAAGACAGAACAGTGAGATGTCTGTACAGTAATGCACAGCTTGATGGGGTAGGGCTCTTCAGAACAAACAGCATCTCTCATTTCTTTAGGCCCTCCGTGGTTAGACTCCTGACCCAGGACATGACAGGAATATCTGTTATGGGTAATATTATCAAAGTCAGCGAGTTCAGGGATTTCTAAGGTTGGGTGTGAGGCTCTGACCTCATTCAGATTCTGAATGTGCCTTTACCAGTGCTTTGCAGGGCAATGTCTGCTGCTAATTGAGTTACAATCCTGTGAGTCTGAAAATGGGAGTATCCTTTGTTCTTCCTCGCTACACCTGCTTTTAAAGGGCTCACAAGTAAAAGCACATAAGAGCTGGAAAGTTGCCAGGATGTGCAACAAACAGCTTTCCTGGAAAAGACTCATGATTCTGCCCTACGTTTTCAGTTTGGACCATCAGCCCCTGGACACAACTGTTCCTGCTTGGTTGGACCAGCTCAGCTGTCTGTAGAATCTGGTAAACCCACCCAAATCTGTGTCCCACCCATGCTGCCTGCCAGGCTGCCACAGCAGCTGTCCTTGGTGTCGAGGGTCAGCATTCCAGTGGAAGCTCCAGTTCTAGCTGGGCCCCTCACTGGGCTCTGAGACCTGGCAGACAGTGGGTTCCCAGCACCTCCAGCTCTACCACCACACCTACAGCCTCCTGTGGGCTGGCTGCCTGTTCTCCTGCACGGAATGGCAGCATGTTGCTGACACTCCACAGGTTGTCAGGGAAGACCTGCAGGCAGCTTCCTGCTGCTGCCTGTCCTCTGCCCTTAAGCCGGGTTGTAACGCTGGTGTGCCAAAGCAGAACCTGCCTGTGCTGCTGCACAGTGGGACTGGTGACTGCCCATGTGGCACAGAGGCACAGGGGTGCTGCCTGCACTGCCAGGTGGAGGAGGCACAACACTGCCAGCTCAGCCCAGGGGAACAAGGAAAATATGTGGCATCCTGGGCAGTCACAACGCGTGGGGAGCAAAGGCCACTCATGCTGTAACATGGTGTGGCTCACTGCACGTCAGGGGCATGCTGGGTGAGGACAGGAAGAATGTCATCTGAGTGAGAGGGTGAGGGCCCCATGACAAATGCCAGCATGTGCCAGGTGTGGCCCTGGAAGCCAAGGGCAGGTGCCAGACTCAGCACTGGCAGGGTCCCAGGGAGATCCATCAGCTCCTGCAGGGTAACACAGCCAATCTCTGCCTCTGGGGGGGAAAGAGGGCAGTTCCCAAAGCTCAGTGAGCCTCCCAGGAGCATTTGGTTCATGATTTGCATCTGGTTTGTAGTGGGTGGTTTAGTTGTGGGGGTTTTTTTGGAACTTGTTTCCTTGTGCAGAGAAGGAGCAGCTAATCAGGAGGCCTCTGCAAACATTCAGGGTGATAATATACATATGAACAAAGTAATACCCCAAGAGCAACCCCATAACTACTGCTGTTACCCACACAGTTCTGGTTTTATTTCTCCACTGTAACACTTGCAGCTTGCAATGGGTTTTATCTTGTAGAATGTCTACTTAAAAGGGCTTTCAGAGATGAGCTTTCCTGGCTCAGTATTTACTGCTCTTTCGCCTGCCTTGAAATAAACACCGCAAGCAATCTGAAAGGTCATCTGGCTTTGCTGCTGCTTCTGTAAATGCCTTTGTAAAATGGCATTTTTAAGAGCAGTTAAGTTCAGCTATAGCCTTTGGTAAACCACAGGAGAGCCAAACTCAGACCACAAGAGCTTGAGGGCAGCAGGGAGGGGAGTGGCAGAGCCAGGGCTTCCCTCTGGGCTGGTGGGGAGGGCAGAGCTGTATCGCTCCTCGTCTGTGGCCTCTTTGGTGTGCAGGTCTCCTTCCCTGCTCTGCCACGGCTGTCAGTACAGTCACAGGTAATCCGGAGGAATTCCATGCAGCCAGCTGGCCTTTTGTCTGCAACAAGAGAGCTGCAGTGGGGAAAAGGCCACGTTCCTAATGACAAATTTACTGGGGCAAGAGGAGAGCTGGTGACTGCTGAGCCAGAGGAGACCGTCCCAAACTCCCTGCCCTGGCCTCGCTGCAGAGTTTGGGTACCTGTGCTCCCACACAGAACCAACAGCACGTGCAGCTCTGCTCAAACAGCCACCTTTCCACCAGCAGCTCCCAGTACGGTCCTCCTGAAGATTATAGGAGAAGTAAGGCAGTTTGGAATGCGGAGATTAGAGTGAGTGTGGTCAGTAGGACTGCCTGGTGAGGGACACCTGCAGCCAGCTGCAGCCTTGTCATTGTCAGCGTCCCAGCTGCCTGATCTGCCCACAATGAGCAGACTAATTGGAAGGGACAGGCTGTGGAATAGAACCAAGCGAGCTCAGTTCCTGTGGCAAACACAAACCCCATCCCAGCCCCACACAGCCAGCACGTGTTACCCACTCCTGAGCTCTGCATGCCTGCAGCTGTCAACCTGAACAACTCAGTCCCACTCAGTTAAAGGTACAGTTGCCTCCCACCTTTTAAAAATCAAAATAAGGATTTTTCTTCTCCTCGGCACAGTGTGCAGCACAGCAAATGCTAACTTAACTAAAGAAATCACAGATTAATTGTTTTTCTCCCTTAAGGAAGAGAGATTTTGTAAAATACATGATTAGCTGTCTATTCAGATTCATCCCATATCCTGTTTAAATCTTACAGCTCTTTTCGCAGGAAAACCAAAAGGCACAAAATCCGTATTTCAAAGCTTTATTGGGATGTATATGCCCCTTCTTTCCAGCTCAGGAGACAGCAGGCGTGAATTCCATTTCTAATCTGTGTTAGGCCACCTGCAAAGAGGGGAAGGGAGCCTGTGAGTTGCTCCAGCAAAATGCAATTCTTCTTGTCAGCTGAATTATAAACCCATTCCCCGTGCTGTCTACAGAATGCCAATTCCAGTGGAGTCACCCTCTGAGAGTGCTGCTGTGCTGCCAGGCTGTTCTTCATGATCAATACAAGATTTCTGACAATAATCAGTATTTCTTCCTGATGCCTGAAGGCTGCAGACCTCGCCTGCCCTGCTTTGTGTGCAGGGAAGGGGTCGGATGGAGTAAGGCAGTGTTCTTTAGGCGGCACAAAGCAGCGTGCTGGTGTCCCAGGGGATGGGGAGCTGTCACCGCAGCTGGGCAGGAGTGGGGGGACAGGGCAGGCAGGGATGTGCTCCCGGGACAGCCCCCAGGGTGCTGTCAGAGGGGTCACTCCAGACCAGCTCCCGGAGGAGGCACACAGGGCAGCGCCTGAGGCTTGCACGGCTCACAGAACACCGCGAAAAGCGCAAGGACCTGTTTGATTGTGCTAATTAAACGCGAGGCTTTCATAACCGGTCGCTGTTTTCTGCGGACTCCCTTACATGTGGCCCAGGGTTGCTTGGACCGGGGGGGCTCATCCAGAGCCGGAGAGACACGGGGGGCACGGCGAGCCGAGCCGGGGGGTGCTGGACAGCGCCGGACCCGGCCCGAGGGGACCCCCGGCTCTGGAGCATCCTCAGCCCCACAGCATCCCCAGCCCCAGGGGATCCCCGGCTCTAGGGGACCCACAGCCCGAGGGGACCCCCG
>VXBX01009337.1:146889-158128 GCA_013400415.1 Scytalopus superciliaris | reverse complement strand
AGCCATGATAGTGCTACACGACTGTGGTGCACAATAAAACTAGAAATATGCACTGTAGCTCATAGTTTAAAATGCAGTTATTGCAATTTCTGTTTCTCCAAATTTAGGAATTCTGTCAAAAGATGCAGCGAAGTTTGTTGTGCGGTATTGGCTCTTATTAAGAATAAGTTGTGCAATTGTCAGTGCTGATACACTCCAGGTCTGCTGTGATTCAATTATTTTAGTACAAGTGCCATTAACATAATAAGGACAGAAGATAAGAGAGAGATGGTAACTGTTATGCTGTTTCTTCTCTGTTCTCCTTTATTGTTGTTTGTAAGTCTTAGAATATTTAGAGGACATAAAAAATACAAACCATTACACTAATTGCAACTGTAATTTAAAAATGTAACTTGTTTGGTTGTGAATTCATGGATATATTACCGTATATAAGAGAATGACCAATGTATTTCAAACTAAGTTGTAGGGATGAACACGTTATGATCCTTCTTTGATAGTCCTTTCTTTTATTATTATTTTCTTTTTTAGGAATCTCTCATTTTCTACTGGGCTTTAAAAACTTGCTTAATGCTTCATAAACTCTGTAAAGACTTGTACTTGGAGGCAAAGTTAATGACATGAAACAAAATGAAAAATGTATTGGTCACACTTTTGCATTCTGTATATTAGCAGGAAGAAAAAGAGATAATTTCCTAGGTTTACAATTAAAATTGATGAGGTGCTATAAGCCAAAATATGTGCTTCAGGATGAGGAGTGGTAGATTATAATCTATTTTTATGTGTATATGTAGATTATAATGAATCCATTAGATTGCTTTTATATTCATGTTATTAATGGTTTCTCTGCTTTGCTTGGCATTTTAAACTCATGTAAGAAATTCAGTACCTTGAACAGTGCAAATATTAATTTCTGAGGAAGGAGGAATCAATATTTTACCTTCCATTTAATTGAAATTAAAACAAAAGCTTCTAGGTCATAATTTCAAAATTGTACCCTTGTAAAATCTTAGAATAGATTTGTCTTAATTTAGTTTTTTTCTGCCAAGGAAGCTGTCATGCAAGGAATTCAGTGAATTTACAATATCTATGCTTCATCCTACTAACTTCCTCCAGAAACAGACTTGGGTTACAGTGAGTTGCTCACTGTTTCCGAGACAAAGCTGATTGTATGCACATGGTGAGGACCAGGCAGGTAGTGTGTTCTAATCCTTACCCCATTTCACTGTGAGCTGCTTGTTCACTGCCTGTATCTTTTAGTAAAGTTTCTATAAATTAACATGTGGATTTATTAATGGGTGATAGTGGGTGCTTTAGCCTGGTTTTCAAAGAAAAAAATTGAACAACAATTGAACTCATCTTTTAAGGCTCCCCAAATAATAAACAAGCCTTGGCCTTCCGTCAGTTATAGGTCATTTAGAGTATGTATTCAGTATTTCCTTGATAATATTGCAGAATCAGAGGATAATGGAACTTTGAAGGGACATCTGGAGGTCATCTTCAGTTCAACTCTCCTGCTCACGCAGGGTCAGCTGGAGTAGATTCCCCAGGACTGTATCTGGATGTGTTTTGAATATGTCCAGCTAGGAAGAGTCCACACCTCTCTGGGACACCTGTGTCAGTGTGTCATAACCCTCCCAGTAAGAAATGTTTTCTTATGTTTACATGGAATTTCATGTTGTTTGGTATGTCTCCTACCCTGTTGCCCCTGCCAAGAGGCTCAGTCCATTCTTTTCTCAACTAGTTACTTGTATGTGCTCCATATCCTTACACATATTCTTCCAGCAGCCTTATACTGCAGTGATGCTGAGGTTCAGATCCATTACCTACCACTTTGAAAGATGATTATTACCTCTCTATTAAAGGTCAGAATCAGACACTAGAGTCAAGAAAGAACCCAAACTGTTAGTCCTCCATCAGCCCTAGAATCTATCATGTAGAGGCAAGGTGCCTCAAAAAACTCTAGGAAGGGAGGACACTGCCCTCTTTCGATCCATCCCTGTTAAAGTCAAAATGTGCAGAAGAGAACACTTCACACTGTGCAGTTAACTCCTGCCAAACTTCATAATGTCTGTCATTGTTTAACTCCAGATGGAGTCTGAGCACTACAGAGCTCTTCTTCAGTCCCTACCAGCAGGATGGGGGAGAGAATTAGAGGAGCAAAAGTCAGAAAACTCACAGACAGTTTAATAGGAAAAGCAAAAGCCACGCATACAAACAAAGAAAAAGAATTTATTCACTACTTCCCATCAGAAGGCAGGTGTTCAGTCATCCCCAGGAAAGCTGGGTTCCATCACACGTGACAGCTACTTAGGAAAACAAAATGTCATCATTCTGAACAGCCCCACTTCATCTTCCTTCCCCCAGCTTCATATACTGGAATAATGTCATATGGTCTGGGATATCCCCTGGGTCAGTTGGAGTTGGCTGTCCTGGCTGTATCCTCTCCCACCTTCTCATTCACCCCCAATCTCCTCAGTAGATGTGCAGTACAAGAAGTAGAAAAGGCTTTTACTCTACATAAGCACCACTCACCAATAATGAAAATACCTCTATAGTATCAACGCTGTTTTCAGTACAAATCCAGAACAAAGCCCCATACTAGATACTATGAAGAAAATTAAGAGACAAAACCAGCATGATGCTCTTCATACAAAAAGCCAATATTATATCAGTGACCAAAGCAGAGAGCAATGAATTACTTTCTTTAAAGATGCTTAAACACTTTTCTACTTCTTCCACCATCACCCTCATGCATTCCTTGAATACATTTTTTATCACTTTCTACCTCTATGTTGTTCTGGTTTTCATAACCTCTGCTGAGCTGAGGAGAAAATCTATTATCTCATAGTCCTCAGGGCTGCAGCACAAGGGATTTATCAACTACCAGTAGCTACATCAGAGCTATTTTTATTGACTGTAGTTTGTGCAAAGAACAATTCTTGAGCTCTACCCATGTGACTTAGTTAAAATGTCTATTTTGAGATAGGATGCATGTCACCCTGGAAGCACGTGTTTCTCTCTGTTTTTAAAAGAAAGGTGTAGACAGAAAGGTTGACAGCTACTTCAGTTGTAGAAATATGGAACAGGAAGTTCATTTGAGGCAGATGAATCCTGACCAAATATTTCTGTTATGATGTTAAAGTGGTAACTCAGGTTAAAAAGGAACACTGTGAACTCATTTGACTTTTATGCAGAATGAAGTCAATTGAGATAACAGCTATCCACACAGTGTGCCAGGGAGAATCACCATCGGTGATACCACCTTTTTTTGATTTAATGACAGAACAAGCACTGCAGAAAGTGGAATTAACAACCATGAAGCTGCTTCTACAGGCCTCTAAAGACATAATGAACCACGTAACACAGTGTATGTACATGTACATGTATGTTTCTCCACTCTCAGGCCAGCCACATGACTTTTGAATACTTTGAATGGCATCAGCTGAAGAGAAAATGGTCCTATAAGAGAAAACGACTACTACTTGTAGATTGCCTGTAACATCATCTAAGTGGAAGTGTTTGCCAGAGGAAAACCTGTTACAAGCATATGCAGTTGACCTCAGTTCACACATCTATTGCATGCTTACTTGTTTGCCTGGATGAGGCACTGCTGCTTAATTGAAACATTATGACAGTAACCTAAATTTTGGCAAAGATGATGGTTCTTGATTTAATTGTTAAGGTGGAGCACTTGTCCATTATCACATTTCATCCAGTTGGAGCCCATATGAAGAAATGTGTGCTTATGAGTGTTTTTCTGTCAAGGATGGCTAAACTCTTCCTAAATTAAGGACTTGCAGGAGTTTTCAATACCTTGACACACTATGGTGACAACTCACTTTAATCCACACAAATTGTCACTGAGTTTATTTGGATTTTTAAAGAAAACTGCATTATCTGCTTTCTCACTATATTTTATCTAATTGCAGTATATCATAGAGCCTGGGCAACCATAGAAGTCATACTGAGTAATAAAAACTGGGGCATGATATATCCATAATGCACACACTAAACCTGTATAAGATAGATACCAGAAAATAATAATTTCTCATTTATAGTTCATCACTATAAAAGATTTAATACCCATTGCTTCAGAGGGATTAGGGTTGCTTTTCTGCAACAGAAACTCGTGCATTAAGTAAAACAAAAAAAGACAGAACCACTTCAGATGTAAAATAGGTTAAAATCAATGAAAATGGGGTAGTGCAGTGTCATAGGTGGCAAAGGGGAGGAAGCTCTGTTAGTAGAATCCTAAATTCTAACTACTCCCAAAATTGTATTACAGAAGGCTAACTGGTACTTCTAATGTAATTGCTGTACTGAATTATATCTAAAAGATAAATAGACCCTGCTAAAACTTTTTAATACACATAGTGCTAGAGAGTTTAGACACTACTCTATGGGAATCAAAAACAATAGCAATTTTGTTCTAATTAGTTTTATTTCTTATTAAGTTCTATCATCTGTCTCCTGCTCTTGATCATACAAGTAGAATGATATAGAAAAGCACATTATCTTAATTAATCATTTTTTCCCATCTTCTGCATCTCTCTTTCTTTCAGTACACAACATTTATGTTTTCTACTAGAAGACACTGAAATTGTATTTACTTTCATAAAGGAAAAAGTAGAGTTCTGACAAGATTTATAAATATCTAGGGTGACAGTCTCACAGCAAACTGATCAGTAATAACACAGCTCATACAATAGCTATATCTACAAAGTTTTCTTTTGTTTTTCACAGTGAAGGAAGAAAACAAGATTGGCTTTTCAAACCATTCTGTTGAATTTGTTACTGTCATAATTTTTGCCCTTTTACTATGGTGGGTCTTTTACTACTGTAAGATGCTGCCTTCAAACTCTTCTGTAAATTGTTTGTCCAGGTTCACTCTAATTTGTTTTCTGTTAGTATCTGCTAAATGTCTAAATGGGGTTTTTTATTCTTTTCTGTAATAGGTAGTCAGGATGTATAGCAATGAGGAGAAGCGTTGTTACATCGGGCACATTGGATTAGATATTCACTGTATTTACAGAGATGTCAAAAATGTAATTATGTCTATCAGTAGATGAGGGGTCATCATCTCACCTGTAAGTGTAGGTCAGCAGCAGAATATAAAAAATACTGCTATTTAACCTTGATAAAAAGAACTATAAGTGTATGACCACCAGATTATGTTTCCACTATGTAGAAGTAAAAGGAAAAGTTCTTAGCTCAAAGTAAAACTTTGCAAAGCACAGGGAAATTAAACTCAGTTCCCCACAGTGTTATTAAAAAAAAAAAATCTTATAATTTTATTAGTAATAATAATCTAATTCTCAACCATTCCACGTGGGAATACTGGTCCCTCAAATGGAGAAGGAAATGTGTAAAACAGTGCTGTGTACCAGCCATTTCCACAGCAAGTTATGTTCTATTTTCGCAAATCTCACCAGTCCTGCTCATCATCATTAAGATGTTCCACTTGAGATTGGCCCTAAATGTGCTTCTCTTTAACTTTCTCATATTTGCTGCAAATACTTTCTTTAATGTTCAAGCTCAGCAATGCATGTAAGGCAAAACATTAAAAAAATGTCTCTCAGTGATATTTATAACCGTACTGAAGAATCTAAAGATTGGTTTAGGAATATTGAAGGTTTTTCAAAAGCACAGAGACTCACAACTCTTAGAAATCTGGCCCTTGAGGGACTCTGGGACATGCATTCCCATGACCTCAATGAACCCCATGCTCTCAGGTAATTAGGAGTTTTGAAAATCGAGCTCCCAGCTTTGCAATTGATTTATTAATGATTTTCTCATAGAAGTGAACTCTTCCAGGGAATGAAGGGCCTCCATATGTGGATGTTGTTGCTAGTCACACACAGTGCAGTTAGCCTGTTGCCTTAACTAGGTGAACATCCCCTCTATGCCACTGAAAGGAGCATTTGCATCTTTTCCTGGCTGCTCAATCCCACCAGCTCCCTGTGCCATTACTGGTGACTCTTACCTGGATCAGCTCCACTAAGGGAAGTTACAGTCTTAGTGTAAGATGAAGGGGCAAGGTTTGGGAGCACTGGGAGGGAGGGGAAGGCACTTCTACTCTTTTCAGTATCTGAGTAGATTTCTGCCATGTTAAAACAAGAATTTAACCATAGCCTTGAAAAAATTTAATGCTCTGAAGAAGATAAAGCTTCAGTGCTCTTCATATTTAATACAGGCAACTTTCTGAGCCTTGCACCAGTTTTACATTATTCTACATTAATACTTAATTACCTCCACTCTCTAACCTTTGAGCATTGATAAGTGAATAGCATTAGTAGAATGGAAAACAATCATTTCAGCCTGAAAATTAATTTTGAAACTGTAAAATAAGCTTCAGTTTAATATTCCCAGTCATCTGACCTGTAAACTCATTGGAAGACTCAAGTTATAAAGCAAAAGAGACTTTTAAAGGGTATGTCAGCTGTTTCTTGACATATGGTACAAGAGAATTACTATACAGGAATGTCAGCAGTACTCAAAAGGTTAATGGAAGTGGGATTTGCCATGACTATTTCTTCTAGAACAGGTGAGAAAAAAAGACAAATTGGACAAAGACCTTTAAACCTTTTTTTGCATTTGCATCTTCTGTCTGAAGGGAAGGCAACCACTAGTATGTCTTTTAATTGAAATCATGTAACTTAACCCCAGTCAGCAACTAAACACCACACAGTCACTTTCTTACTTTCTCACCAGCAGGATAGGGGAGAAAATCAGAAGGGTAACAGCTGCAACACTCACGGATTGAGATAAAGACAATTTAATAGGGCAAGCAAAAACCACACATGCAAGCAAAGCAAAACAAGGAATTCATTTATGCTTCCCATGGGCAGGCAGGTGTTCAGCCATCTCCAGGAGAGCAGGGGCCCATCACATGTAACACCTACTTGCAAAGACAAACACCATCACTCCAAGCATCTCTCCCTTCCTCCTCCCTCACCTCACTTTATACACTGAACATAATGTCATATGGTTTGCAGTATCGCTTGGATCATTTGCGGCCAGCTGTCCCTGCTGTGTCTCCTCCCAACCTCCCGTGCTCCCTCAGCCTTCTCACCAGCATGGCAGTACAGAAAACAGAAAAGGCCTTGGCTCTGTGTAAGCCCTGTTCTGCAATAACAAAAACATCTCTACATTATCATCACTGTGTTCAGCACAAATTCAAAATACAGCCCCATACCAGCCACTGTGAAAAAAGTTAACTCTAACCCAGCCAAAAGCAGCACACTTTCGTAGATGTAACATTACTCACTTATCTGTGACTTACCAGGGGTCAACACTTTAATACTGCCAACTAAGGAGTATCTTGGTGTTTGTTGCCGTTATCCTCAACATTGTCTGCCAAAGGAGGACAGCATCACATAACTTGATTCAATGTCCAGCAAAATAATGCAATTGGACAGAATGCACCATTGATGGGATTGATTGACTGATCTCTGTTGACGTAGTTGTTGGGCAGGCAGCCTGAATTTTGATAGACTATTTGATGAGATAAAGGACTGACTAAAAGAGGAGAAATATAACTGCATGAGTCACATCTCTAGCATATCCAGTAATCTCCCAGCCCTAAACATGGACTGGAGAGTTCATATGGCTTCATGTGCCCTTCTGATTTTTTTCTGGCTCTGGGTTTTAACACATTTTCTGCCTGCATTGACTGTTTGATGTAGAGCTGGGTAAACTGTGCAGTATTTTCCATCTACTCTATCCAGTTTTCAGGGCTTACAAAATTAATTTTGATTCTATTTTTCTCAGGAGTTTCCAGTTTTTCCTACTTCTTTCCGCTGCTGTAGCTATAGAGCTGACCAACAGAAGACTGGGCTTCTGATGAAGAAAACTACTTGCATGGTATAAGTAGAACTGATATTGATGACACATACATACATGCATGCATTCCTGTCTAAAAGGAATAGAACTTTCTCCTTCATGATACTCTTCTCAGCTGCTGGGTAAAATATTTCAGTTATGTTGATTTCACACCATTTTAGTTCCTGCTCCTAATTCACACTGGCATACTTAGGCCAAAAAATGAAGCCCTTGTCCTCTTGGGAGGCTTTTCTTCAAGCTTTTTCTTGGCACAATATGTCAGCTTATGCCTTTCTTAGGTTTTCCATCTCCATGTTCCTGGTGTTGCTCCTTCTTATATTCTCTTTGAGGTCTAATCCAAACAATAGTTTTTGGGATTCTTTGCAGTATAGGTTGTGTGTTGTGCTTAAAACTAAACTGTATTATTTAATAAGTTGGTTTTTTGTTTGTTTTGATTTGAGTCTTAGTTTTATTTTGAGGAACTTAATTCTTTGAAATATGGTATCCACATGTCTACTTACCAGCTGCTACTTCTTAATTGTCTGTCTTCATAGCTGTGAATATGCATATATTTTTCATTTTATCACTGCTGCAAGAAGATCCATTTATTTCTCCGTTTAAAATCAAAGTATACCTTCCTGTTGATTCCATAATCCCAAGTCTTTACTAGCAATGAAGTAAGTGGACCCCAATGATGGGTCGTTTGCTGACAATGTCAGTAGTCAAATATTTTTCATATTAATTGAAATGGTTCAAAAACTAAAGAAATCCTTACAGCATAAAGTTTAGGAAGGTTCTAAGATTCAAAATTAGTCTAAATTTTTGCAGGTATTTGCAGATGCTGGTGGGTTAAGGAAACATAATGAAATGTTAAGAAATATAGTTACAGATTACCATCATAAGGTATATTGCGTACTGCATCCTTTTTATTCTAAAACTTATTTTTAAATTAAATAGTATCTTCATTAATTTATTACACTACATGATTTATTACATTGTAGTTATTGCTTTCCATCTTGCCAGACCTGGCATATAATAAAGACAGGTCATTTTGCTAGTTCCCTGAAAGTACAATTGAAATCAACTATCCATCTTCTGCTGTATAGTGAGTGACACACATTTTAGGAAATGTCTGCAGAGTGAATAAAGCAAATGCTCTAAAACATATTATGTCACTGTTATAAGAACATTTCCATTGAAAAACCAAGACCCTTTCAGAAATCGCCTCATCTAAATGTAACCCTTTAACAGTTTAACCTAGGGTATTGAGATTTCCTGCACTGTCCGTGGAGGAAAGTTTGTACTGGTTTGAATCATCTTTCCACTATTGAGAGAAGTGTCTAAGACCAGGGAACAAATGTTTCTCTCTTTCCCAATGGGTGTAGCAGGAAGGAAGGTAACTAGCATAAATGAGAATTTCTAACATTTAAATATTAGGTAACCTGAATCCCACCTTTCCTGTCTGTTCTTTTCTGCTGTCTCCGAGGGTCAGGCCTACTTTTTGCTGGTCAAGATACAAGTGTAAAGCCATATTTAGTGTGTTTCGAGGACAGCAAGGGGCTCTCAGATCTATCACTGTGTGTCAAGTTAGAAGTCATGGGAGGATACTTTTGCAAAGGAATATTTATAGGAAAATGCTTGAATAGATTTTCTTCTGTTGTCTGAGGGGTGCCCTAGTTGCTCACTGCTATCTTTTCACCAGTGTTTATGATGCCCCTTACTCTGGGATAACTGAGCGCTAATACAAGTGTCACCATTGCCTACCCTTTTTCTGCCAAAGGTTACAGATTTAAAGCAAGTCATTTTCTGGGTACCTTGCATCACTTGTGCTGAACTGAGTTAGGAGAGGGAGTAAAGGTACAGGTTTTCTGCCTGATTCAGAGTGAGCAGTGGGGTTGCTTAGCAGGATAATTATGCAGACTAATGCAAATCAAACACTCAGAGTTGAACAGCCTTTTGCTCCCAGATGTCTGCTCTGCCTCATCCTTGAAGATCAGGTCCCCTGTGGCAGGACTGACTAACACACATGCAGAACAGTTCCTGGAGCACTGCATTCCGTACATTAGAATTAACTGGGATCCACTATTGGTTCCCTGTGAGCTGAACTTGAATTGACTTGGGAAATGCTGCAGAAATAGACCCGTATACGGGTTTAAACCATAGAGGAGCTGAGAAATTTTGCATGAATGTAGCAATAGTATGGAACAACAGCCTTTGTTCAGTTAGCTTTGGACAGAAAACCACACCATGTAAGAGACAGAATAAAGCTTGGAGGTATGGGATCTATCTTTAACTAGTGTAGGAAAGGAATTGATATCACAAATTAATGCATTGTAGGACTGAAAAAAACGATGCTTTGTTAACAGTAACCTTTTTCCTAACTGCTGGATTTTGCATGGGGGAAATGAAAATAAATATTCTTGGTTTTGAAAGAGATTATCTTCTGCACCAGACAACTTCCTTTAAAAAGTCAAAGGTTTAAAACCACAGGTCAGGATGCTTTAAAATGAAAAGCTAAAAGTCTCTTCTAGAAAAGAAGTCCTCTTTGAAATTTGCTTCTAAACTAAAACGCTATTCTTTTTTTTGTATAAGCTCCAAATTTAAGATTTGCAATTAGGAAGAATGTAATTTCCAGTTTTAAATAACTTTTAGTTTTTTTTAAAAGCCCAATCATTTCCACTAGAAATAATTTAGAAGTTTATCTCTTAAAATCAATTTTATGCTAACTTTATCCTTTGGTACTCAATTTTAATTGAATTTTCATACCAGTTTTACAGCTCAATGTCAGAATCTGAGTGCCTTGGGAAAATGCATTTTCACCCCCTAAGATGTAATTTCTGATCAGATTTACTTTTCTGTTGCTATTTTGTTGTCTTTCTTGCAATGTAACTGTAATTTATATAGTAAGAGATATTGATCTTTATAGAATTTTGTGCATTTTATGTCTTGATAATAAAATGCAAGCACTTTCATTCTAATAAATGTATTTTAGAGAGTTTGCAGTACCTTTAACACACACTGGAATAAAACTAGAATTCCTGATTAAGAAAAAATGAAGCACTCGTTAATGAAATGCCAAAAACAAGATACTTGATCAGACTGAAAGTCATACCTGCTCAGGGAACTCATAGTTGATATAACTGTCTCACAAGTCATGTGTAAGTGCTTCTTTGTCTGTAATGATGCCGCATGTGGGAATGGATATCATCTCTTTGCAGTAAAATCCTTGTTTCTAAGTCTCTTAAATGTCAATCAGGTTTTATAGAATTGTAGAACAGTCCAAGTTAAAAGGGACCTTGAAAGATCATGTGGTTGAACATTTTGTGGGAAAGGGAGTCTCCTTGAGGTTATATTGCATGCTGCACAATTGCACCCTGAAAAACTCAAAATTTGCCTTTAAAAAAAAAAAAAAAAAAAA
>VXBX01009337.1:102307-146870 GCA_013400415.1 Scytalopus superciliaris | reverse complement strand
AAAAAAAAAAGCAAAACAAAAAAAAACAAACCCAGAGCTTGTGCATTGCTGCAAGACACAGCTGCAGAGGTTTTGGGTAAGTCATGGACTATCATGGATATGTGATAAGCATTTTAAAAGACAGAGGAGACAAACTATGTTATGGCCTTTTCAACTCTTGGATGTATGGATCAGGTGATAGGACATCCTGATGGTTTAACCCCTGTAAGCACCCCTTTTAAATTCATAACAAGGAGACTTAGTAATGTCGAATTTAATGCGGCTGATCTCAGTGGCATTTAAGTAATTATTATGCAATCAAAAAGCCATGCAAAATTAAAATCGTCGAAAGACTGGTTTTGTTTGGTGAAAAGAAACAAAAAACAACGAAGAGCAGTAAACATAGACCTTAAATCAAGCAACAGTTTCTCATTGCACAGCATGCAGTGAAGTCTGTTAGACTGGCTTCTGGAGGAATTAATTAGGTAATGTATTTAATGCGTCTGGAGTGCTTTGAGGAACATGAAGTGCTTTATAACTGCTAAGAATTTTATTTCTTAATTTCTTAATTGTGTATTTATTTATTTTTAAGTGATGCAAATTCCAAAGCAGATATAAAAAACATCAATAGCTTACTTCTTCAAGAATTCATTAATTCTGTTTCAGAACTTCTTTTAAACTATCAGGGAGGGGGAAGGCGGTTATTTCAAACCTTTAAATTTTAATAGTTTTGTGCTGCTTGAAGTACTTTAGTTCTATCCTTGGATGATTTTTACTTACGTTGTAATGAATTAGTGAGAGATTGATGCAAGAAATATGGAACACACCTAGGGACAAAACCCCCTAGAGACTCACGCACTAACACAGCCAGGTTCTCTTGCTTTTTACTTTTGTGTATCACTCAGTAAGGATTCATACAGGCTTCACAGAAGTTATCTGAAGGAACACAAGAACCCAGGATCTCCTTCTTTCTGGAAAGTAATTGCCATGTCTACTAGTCTATAAACTCCTTAATTAAGTCATTTTCTTCCATTGCCTCATTTTCTTTCTTCTACAAACATTCATCATATGGGCACAAGATGCACAGAGAAAAAGACTTTCGACTTGTAGATAAGTACAATTTCATAGGACATACTTGTGTTATGTTGTTACTGGTGCCATCCCCGAGCTCACAGCGCTGTGGACAGGTTACAGAAAATTGAACTCTCATGGAATTTTATTGCCTTTTGGGTGATTTCAACTGGCACAGCTTAATTATCCTCAAACTCTTGTTGTTTTGAACCTCTCTGTTAATTTCACTAATTAGAGTGTCAGCTGTTTCTAGTAAACTTTGAAAATTATCCCAAAATAATACAAATTGAAAAAGCTGCTCCTAAATCTTGTCTGGAGTTAGCAACGATCTCAAAATTCATGGTTTCTGAATTTTAATGTGCAGCCCTTCAGATTGACCCTGGTGTCTTGGAGAGATGATAAGAGAAGAACTGTCTGAAATTCAGCAAAGGCAAATGCAGGGTCCTGCACCTGGGGAATAATAATCCCATGCACCAGGACAAGCTGGGGGCTGGCCTTCTGGAAAGAAGCTCTGTGGAGAAGAACCTGGGGGTCCCGGTGGACAACAAGCTGTCCATGAGCCAGCTGTGTGTGCTGGTGGGCAAGAAGGGCAATGGTATCATGGGGTGCATTAGGAAGAGCATTGCCAGTAGGCCAAGGGAGGTGATCCTGCCCCTCAGCTTAGCCCTAGTGAGGTCACATCTGGAGTGCTGTGTCCAGTTCTGGGCTCCTCAGGACAAAAGAGACATGGAACTCATAGAGCAGGTCCAGCAGAGGGTAACAAAACTGATGCATAGGAAGTTCCACCTGAACATGAGGAAGAACTTCTTTACTATATGGGTGGCCACACACTGGAACAGAATGTCCAGAGGGGTTGTGGTGTCTCTGTCACTGAAGATATTCAAGAACATCTGGATGCAATGTCTGGATGCAATCCTGTGCGATGTGCTCTAGGATGACCCTGCTTGAGCAGGGAGGTTAGAACTGCTATGGTTTCTTCCACTTTCCCCATTCTGTGATTCTGACATTCTGCATTAGACTTGCAGTGCAAACAGCAGCCAGCACAAAGAAACACAGATCCAGACAAGAATGTGTGTGGCTGTCATGCTAATAGAGGATTTCCTATATATTTTCAGTGTTCTCTAAACCTTTAATGCTCAGATAACAGTGGTAAAGCAGAGTCTGGCTTGAAGAAGCAAGAGCTGTCTTACTCAGGCATCCTTGGGAATTTGGGGGTGGGGATGTGGGCAGAGTGAGAGATACTGCTGTAGACTTTGGGGTCAATCCTCATAACAGACACCTACATTGTTATTTTTTCAGGAGCAAAGCTCATGAGCATGTGGGCCTGAAAGGTACTCTTTATCTCAACTCTGTATGAACCATTTATTACCACAGGGCTGTCAGCACAATAAATGAAACTCAGGTTATGCATATAAATGATAGACTTTCACTGGCTAGCATACTATCGCAGGGAAACAGGATTGTATATAAACATTCACATCAAAAATGGATACTTCCTCAATTTGCATTGTGTTTTGTGTTTGAAAATAGCAATGATACACATCTAACTCTGCATAGCCAACAGACAGAGGCTGAAAAGAGGCAACATTTTACAGTGACTTGCACGAAACAATGCTGTCTTCATCAGATGAGGAATATCTTGATGCAAGACTGGGATTTGTCCATATTAAGACATAGAGTATATTATTCAACTAATTGATAACAGATAGGGCATTAATATTTGAGAAATCTATGGTATGATATTCAGCCCTAGGTTTCAGAGCTGGCTCAGACTCCTGTCCACCATGTTATACCACTATCCATAGATTTCATCCAAGCATCAGGGACTGTCTTGAGCTTTGTAGACTTGACCTGAACGAATCAGGGAGCCTCTGGCCCTATAAACATCTGTGTTGTAGGTAGGGTCGTAGTGGATGTAAGGTCAAGGGGCAAATTGTCAACAGCATGCAAAAAGCATCAGGAATGTTGTTCCAGTATTTTCCTGAAGCAAATCATACCTTCTACTCTCCAGATGCACCTCCAGCCTGGTCTGAGGCAGAAACTAGAAGGCTGTTACTATCATCTTAGAAAAAGATGAGAACAGATGCAGCCAAAATACTCACCTTCTCAAATGTCAGAAGTCTTTCCTTGCATTGTACAAGAGGATGTGGTTTATTTTGTGTCCCAGGATGATTGAAGACATTCTGGAATGCCATCACTTTGCAAAGGATTTATGCCTTCTGTATGCACAAGTTATCTAAATTAATATCTTGTAATTAACAGTGTTTAGTTTTATTACATTGTGTGTTGTCATCACTAAAGTAAGGGTCTCTCAGTTATGACTTTGCTTGCTTTTCATTTTGGAAGACTGAGGCAGTGAAAGCTGTGCTTATTCTGAATTATTTTTGTATTTATCTGGAATGCATTTGGGTCCTTGTCACTCAAGAGAGGGGCTGTTTACAGCACTGAGGTTAACACTTGGTAGAGAACTATCAGGAAAGTGACTTACAGTCTGAAAATACACCTTTTGAGTGTTGCATTACCTCTTCCTTTCTATTTTTTTTCTTTAAATACCAGATATCTAAGTATGATCCCCAGGGCTTCAATAGTAGTGTAATTTTTGGTTTTATGATTAACTTTACAAACTAAATTGACACTATTTTTGTCTCTGGTGTATTGTTCTACATTGTGAAAGAGACGTGAACTTTCCACTGGGACAAGATCTAAAGTATTTTAGAGGAAAATATGTCTGTACTGCATTTTTAAATCCATATACTATCACAGAAGTTCCTCTTATTTTTAATCTCTAGCATCATGTTTTTTAAATAAATTCCTTCTTGTTGATATTTTATACATCAAACCAAAACTATTTGTTTTAAAGGATCTGAATAAAACAAAAAGTGGCCTGAAAAAGTATCAGTGAAAACTTCAGTAGAAGAGACTCTAAGCCCTTCAAATATGGTTTGTTTTCCTTATTAACAGAAAAGTCTGCATATGTTTGTGTATCTGCTTTCTGGAAGTAGATGAAAATGAAAGCATAAGGTGGAAAACAATACACATTATGTTTACTGCATAGCCAGCCCCAGGGTTTCCTGAAATCTTAAGAAGTAATCCTCTGTGGGCTCATGTGTGCCATCATGAAAGCCTAAACCAGGAGGAACTCTACTTTTATCATGTAAAGCTTGTTCATAACAGGAAAGATAGAGAGTAGGAGTGAAGGTTTCTCCTCTGGGTGCTGTGCTTGTTGGACCTGTTCATGCAATTTAGCCTAGCAAGCCTAGCTGTGGGGATCTTTGATGCTTTTTTTCTCAAGCAAGATAGAGAAAATTTCTTTGTAATCATGACACAAACAGCAATGTGATGTGTCCTCTCAGGTCCCTGCAGGCAGGCTTTGAAAGGTGTTACCAAGAGGGTCAAAACAGCTATGTCTTCCTTGTCCCACTGGCATCAAGTTGGCTAGAGGTGTGTCATGGATGAGATGGCTGAACCCCTGTGTCCGTGCTCAGCTGACTGGGAGTTAACAAGCCAAACACAGCTGGAGGAAACAACAAAACCAGTTGGCCTTGTCATGTTTGTTTGTGGGATATTTTTGTAAGGAAAAGGTATTTTTGTAAGGAAAAGGCAGCTATTGACCACATGACCTTATTCGAGTAAGATCTCTTTCAAACAAGGCAATGGACAATACAGACTGATTTGTTTCATTGACCTTCAGCTGGCTAACAACTGGTCAGCAAGCTAATTTTTATCCATATTGAACAGGGAGAAAGAGGCATGTCCACATGTGAATCCATTGCCCCTCTTGGTCTGTGTTAGGATGAACAAACACAGTGTGGAGGGACAGCAGAGGCAGCTTGGAAAGACGCATTATACTGGTTGCTTAACTTATAGATGCCCGGCTGTGGATGAAGTGATTCCTTCCCCTGTCAGCAATCCATTTGTCTCTCAGTATAGTTACTTGCATGGGCCACTGAGGTTATGGCTGAAATTACCCCAGAGGGAATTAATCATCACTCATCTCTCATCTAGCCACTTGGCTACCACTGAGAATTATCAGTTTGACCCCAATAAGGCAAACCACAGCGTCTTCAGCCCTATAGGGAAGAATTCAGAGGCTTTGACTTCTCTGGCATGCTCAGAGCTAATCTGATGAGCACTGTGACCATACAGATACGGGAGTGTCATTGCCATAAACACTATTACCCTGTAATTGGAAAGGCATGGTTGCACAAGCTTTGGATCATATTATCAGCCTGTATCATCTGGCTTAAGAGCTCTTTTCTTTAGAGCCAGAAGTGCACCTTTGGCTCCTTTAGTTATTATATGTATAATATTTGTAAAATCTGAACAGTGAAAAGAAAATTAATTCACTTGTAAACCAAACAGTTATTGACAAGTGGCTGACCTCAACTGGTCCACTGCTTTATTTTATACTAATATATAAATTAAGATCTTATAGTCTCTGATCTATTGCTTTTTATAGCCTGCTTAATTTTCAACTACTGACTGGGAATTTCTTTATATAATAAGCTTTGTTTCTTTTTGAGAAATTATGATGTGTTGCATTGGAATGCGTCAGGTTTTTTGAAAATGCCATCATACTTAGAAGGATTGAAAAGCATTTAGAAGTCGACTAAACATCCTCGTTGGTATTTTCAGAATGAAAACAGATTCTTTTTTTATTTTTGTACTTATTATCCTTCTCTGATGCTCAGTCACAGGTGTTTTGAAGAATAAAAAGGTCAAAACAAAATGCAATGGTTTAAAACTAAATGTTTGAAATTGTTAACTTGCAAATTAACAAGGAGTTTATGAAAAAAAAATACAGTTCCTCCATTTCATCCCAAAGACAAAAAAAAAATAAAAAATCATAGTCTGACTGTTTCTTAGTTTAACTTCTATGTTCACTATTATCCAATTCTCTTATATCTGCCTTCTTTTCAAAAAAAGAGAAAGAAAATTACTTAAAATTGCCTGGTAGCAACAGGTATTCCATAAGAAAATATAAATTTCCCTTTCCCCCCTTAACTGTATAATTACTAAATATCCTGCTCTGAAAAATTAAAACAAATACCTACATTTTGAGATACTTTCTCATGCAGGCTGGAAAATGGCTATGGATCACTGGCTTTACTTATCCTCCTCTTTATTCTGGTCATTTTTGATTAGGAAACTCTTCACTTCTAATAACTAACTAAAGCTAATATGCTCTAATGGTTTAGTTAACTAGATTTTATTGCATTCTAGTGGGAATACTGTACTCTGATCTATTGGTTTGTCTCTCACAGGAATAGCAGATCATACAAGTGTTCTGCTTTTGGGTATTAGAGTAGGTTTGCCAGGCTGAGTACCAAATGAAGCAATACAGTACCAAGGGGAAATCAAATCAAGTGATTTTACATTTCTAGCAACATGAAGAAAGTATTACACTTGTTCAGTTCATACTGTCATACTGAAAAGCAATTATTTTCTAATGAGGATCACAAATTATCCTCATCATAATGAAGCCATGCTATGCGTTTAAATATTTCCAATTTATCACACATATTTGGCATTACTGACAATCATTACCTTGGGTGGTATTACTGACAATCCTCTCAGTTTTGTGAAATAAGAGATTGATTTATAACCACGACAGTAACAGGATCGTGGACATTTCCATGGCTTTATAGAACAAACATATAAAACAAACAAAGAGAGATTTTCCTAAAGGTTTTAGGAGAGAATGGGTGTCCTTGAGGACAGGTAAACCTGACCTAATTCTGGGGGAAAAGAGGAGTCAGCCTTACACTACCAAAGTGCATTTGGCAGCACAGCAAACAACTGTGGTGTTATAGGGGTGTTTCCCAAGGAAACCCAGAGTAGTGCTGAGATACACCGGGAGCTGTCAGCTCACATGACAGTGGCTGACAAGACATGGGTGTGACCTGAAGTAATGGCAGCTGCCTCCACTCCTAAGAGGGGCAGCCCCAGGGAGCCTGAGTGACCAGGACCTGACATGGCACTTTACACAGGAGGACACCTCTTTGAAGAAGGGTGTTGCAAGCAAGTGTATTAGGATTGTTTAAAGAATCACCTGCCCGGAAACCATATCCTGGGCTGCCAAAATCCTGTGGCCAGCAGGTGGAATGAATTTATTCTGCTCCTTTATTCAGTTCCGGTGAAGCCTCACTTGGAGTAGTGTACCCAGCTCTGGAGTACTCAGTACAAGCCAGGAATATCTTGGAGCAAGTTCAGCTGAGATACACAAAAATTACTAGAGGGATGGAACACCTCTCCTATGAAGAAAGATAGAAAGAGTTTGGGTTGTTCATCCTGGAGAAGAGAAGGCTCCAGAGAGACCTTACTGCAGCTTAAAGGGAACTTTCAAGAAAGATAAGGACAGATTTCTTAATAGGGTCTATAGGGATAGAACAAGAAAGAATGGTTTTAAGCTAGAAGAGAAGAGATTCAGACTACATACAAGGAAGAATACAAGGTTCTGTTGAGCAGGGCTCTGAGTAATAGGATCTAGTTGACAATGTCCCTGGCTCGTTGCAGGGAGGTTGGACTAGATGACCTTTAAATGTCCCTTTCAACCCAAAACATTCTCGGATTATGTGATTGTGTATGTTTTGCACCCATGGGTGGTTGTCCCAAGCACCAAGGATGTCCCCGCTTCCATGGCTTACCACAAGATCATTAAGGTCAAATAAGACTCACTAGCGAATGGGTGACAGGTGGTGAGGGCAGGGGCTGTAGTCTGCTGTCATCATCTGTGTGAGTCAGATGGACAGCATGGGATTTGCAAGAATGGCTTGCTAAAGGAACTGCAGTACACAAAACATTCTTGTGGGATGGCTTTCTGTAGAGTAGTTTTGAACCCATATATAGAAATGAGCTTCATCTTAGGGATTGGACTAGATCAAACCTTAAGTAAGACTTAATCAAAAGCTTACAGCATGGACATTGGGTCCCCAGTGCCAACTACACCCACGTATAGTCTCTCTCTTTCTGGGCCTCTTTTCTTGTACATGTGGACATGGTCTGATTTTTGAGGACTGCTTTAATTCTTCTGTAATTAGAAAGTTGCATATTCAGGGGAAAACAGTTCTGATCAGTTAATGAAGTACAGAAGATGCTAGCAGTTCCCTTTCTCAGCACTCAGGAGACTAACTTAAAAGTAAACTGAAAACACCTTATTAAGGGGAATTCTTATTTCACTACTGCAAGTATCTTGCTGTGTAGCAAGACCGAGTCATCTGGGGAGATCATGTCAGGCAGAGATAGCAACAGGACAACAACTGAGATGACAAACTATGCACTGTGACACTGGAATGGCCTCTGAGTGGCTCTCTGAGGGAGCTGACAGGCTTCTTGCTACTGTGAGCTCCCTTTGCCCCCTGTTCACAGATGGCAAGCTGACGAGAAGGGAAAGAGCTGTACTTATCAATGCAGTAAAAGATTTATATCAGGAGATGGTATGCCATCTATGGTGTGGGAAGTCATGGTGTGGAAGCACTAAGTACTTTTAAGCAGCTGCAATTACATGATCTGAACTAATTATTGCTGTTATAAATAAAACAGCTGAACAGTAATAAAGTACAATGAGCTAGGCTTGTGTCAAACCGTGCATGAGTGAACACTGTGAAGAAAAGCCATTTTCATTGTCCTTCACAGAGCCTGGAAAGAATAATGTCCCCGTATTGAGGGAGAATAATGAGTAGCAAGTCAGCTCACCACAGCAGGGACCCTGCTGCTGCCTCCTCCTGGCTGGTAGAACCACCATAGGGACCAATGTCCCAGCCTTTCAGAGAAGGCATACCTGACAAGGAGGCCTTCTTCTTGATGGAGATTCAGACCTGCATGTCTTGGCTGTCCTCAAGTTTTGGAATCAAAAGCAATCAATCCAGGCCCTATGCTTACTGAGTTCTTACTTTTGATTTAATTCTATTTTATTGAGATAACTGCTGACTTCAAGGAAAACAGAGTGTCTTTGAAATAATTCTTCTTCTGCTCTGAACATCACTGTCCTGACCTCAGTTCCACCATTGAATTCAGTCATTAAATGGATTCAATTCCAGATCCTTTTCATGCCTACAATCATGTCCTTATAAATCAAAGCTACTCCTCAGGGACACAGTATAATAAAAAAATTAGAAAAATAAATGAATAAAAATGCTTGTTCTTCAGAGTCTGGCCGGAAGTGTCAAATTTTTTGTCTTTGCCAAACATATCTCTAAATTCTACTATTTTCCAAGTTCAATGTCATACTGAGTTTTGTGATTTACTCAGAATAGATATTTGATATATGTTTTAATAAGAATAAAAAATGGAAAATGTATCAGGAAGAAAATACAGATAACGAAATAAGGACATTTTACCTACTCGCTACACAAAACTTGCAAGATATTACACTCTACCATATCTTCTCTGTAAGGTTCAAAGAAGGAATCCTTTTTTCTTTTGACATTCTCATCATTCTTACTGCAAAAAGGACCAACTAACTTGAGCTATTTCAATGGAAGGGTTTTATCTGGCTAAATTAAGGGTTTTTAATAGGACAATTCTGTTAGGAAGTGTTGATCTGACTCAGTCCTGCGTATCAAAAGTAATGCTGTCAGGATGCAGAAGCTGGCAAAGATGGGCTGTCATGTTATGGCTGGGTTGCTGGTCATATCTGCTTTCTCTTCCTTTTACATGAACTGAGGTTTTTCATCTGAACAAGACAATAAGGAAAATATAAAACGTACAACAGATTTTGTCTTAAAGGGAGCAAACAGACTGGTTTTGACTTTGGTAACTACTGAAATTGTACATGATATCATTGAGCCTATATTCATTGTAGTGGTACTCTACAGGGTACTGTATTTTCTTTAAAAAGTACTAACATTGTACATATAGATGCACCTTGTACCTATTTGACAGTATATAATTGTGCACTAATATTCTGTCTTGAAGACAAACAATTATAATGATTCTTACTACCCCTAATTAATAGGGATATATATAACTTGTGCTCAAGTCCTAGATGAGTATTGGCTGGTTTTTATGCTAATTCCAGCTAAAAACCCTCTGTTTTACATATAACAGGCATGACAGCCCTGGCAATTCTGATTACTCTACCAGGTGTCTGATTTCAGCAGCATTTCTGAAACTCAGCCAGCAGCAAAAAGTAAATAATCTAACATGGTACCAAAACAGAGACTGAAGCACTCATCTCTCTACAACAGTCCCCTGGTTATGAAGACCTGCATCTCCCATTGACTTAGCTAAGAGTTACAGGAGCAAAGCACCTGTCAGGATCAGCAAGCCTGGCTCATTTGTCTTTTACCATCTGCTGCTTTTTTGCTGATGTGAAGAATTTCTCTTTTCCCAGCACCTTTCTCAATGACAATAGAGCAAGACTTCTGTTGCATCTTGGGAATATACTTATCCTGCTTTCTTTCTTCACCTTTTCCACTGGCATTAGGTATGCCATGGGCAGCAATAAGCTGTACCACTAAATCCTTTCTTACACAAATTCAGAGGCAACACTACTCTGCAGAGATCATGGCAGCATGAAGACAGCATTTTACAAGCTAGTTGCACCAAGAGAGTTTTAGGTGCAGAAAAATTATTCCATAAATGAAAAACATAATGGCTATAAAGCAGTTTCTGAAGATACTTTGAAGTGTGCTCTCTGAAAATGTTAGTGTAATCCTAAGGGAGCTTGCAATAATACTTTTACAAAAACAACAAAAGAGTTATTTATAAATTGATCTGTAGAGTATTAGTTGTACTTTTTGACATTATTGGCAGATGATGATGAGTTTCAAGAAAAGGCAGGTCTAAGGCACATATATAGTCAGGTACAATGTAGTTTGTGTTGCATGATATATTTCTAAACTTACCGCAATGTATCTGACTGCACAGGTATGTATGCCAGCCTTCCTTATCCATGTTTTCTCAAATACTGGCTCTTATGCATGAGTCTCAATGTTTATTCCAGAACAAACCCCTAAAAGGCAGTTCTGAACATTTAGTTAGTTGCCATCGGATGCGGCTAAAGTCACTGTGATAATATGAATGGCTCAGTAAGGTGTCTGTCTGTCTTGATACACATTCAAGAATTGCTTTGTGAAAGGCTGAGATCTCTCTTCTGGGGTCAAGAGACCACAAATTGTCTTCTGGCCTTCCAAGTAGGAAAGACCCTGGATGTAAACAACCCGTCATTGTAAAAAGCAAGAGAATAGTGCAGCGTTTTTGGGCAGTGTGCCCAAGAAAGTCAGATAAAGATCTGGCATGTTGAATGTGCAGCTGATACATGTAACCCAGGCTTTGGCATCTTACAGCATCAAAGGCTGTGTATGTCACTTCTTTGACATAGCAGCCATGGCACAAAACCACCCACTGGCATTTCACCATGCAGCAGAAATCTGTGTTAACTGGGACTGCAATGTGCCCAGGGTTGATGGATAGCTTATCCATGGAGACCTCAGTGAAAGGCTAAGCTGTCTGCTTTACACATAGTCTATTTCTTATATGATGTTGGTCTTAGCTCTCTGCTGTATTCTATACCTGAAAAAAGCCACAGCACAATGGAAAGGCAACAGGTTGCATGTTGTAGCACGGTTCTAGGAATTAAGGGTGATTAATGCCTGCTTGTTAGAGGAGGAGATATGTAAATTTGCCTTTCAGCACATCTACAAGTAGTACCTCCTATAACAGGAGAGAGATATTCTGCATTAGCTGCTCTTCTCTTCAGCTGCACAGAGGTGTGCAAGCACCTCCTTGGGACTGTGACTTGTATGTCATTGTTGTCAAATCCATATCCAAATGATTTCACAGCCTGTTAATCTATCATCATACATTGGCAGCAAGATATATTATCTCAATGTTTACTATTTTTTCTGCTATTTTTTTTCTGCTACTATTTTTTTCTGCTGTTAGCATCACATGCTGTTCCCTTTTAAGAAAGATTATTGAGGTTAATGTAGGAAAATTTCCACTGAAGCCAAGGCTTTATGTGACTAGAGAGTAGGAGCAGTGCAAGCATTTTCCCATGTCAGACTCCACTGTAAGAAAAGGAAAAGGTGACTTACTGAAGTTCTACAGAGAGAGAAGCTCCAAAAATAACATACTCCAAAAAAAAAAGGGAGAAAGTAAATCCAGCAAGAACAAAAAAATCTTGTCTGGTTGAAGTCTTTATTAGCTTTTTGTCCAGAATATACAATTATATTTTCTATCTTTGTTCCTTCAGTTCCTTCTGTTTTGACTATTCTGCCTTGATAGCTCCTTAAATTATTATTAAATTCCATGAGTAATTAAATAGGATATAACAACTCTTCAGCTAACTCTTTTGCTACTTAAGTGCTTTTCTCAATTTATTCAAGACACCAGTTCATGGCTTGTTGCAACAATTAGCCAGCCATCTTTAACAGTTGCCCAAAGGGAATGAAAACCTCTGGAGACACACATTTAGTTTCGTGGACTGGTGCTCAGTGAAAAGGCTGATAGTTACATGGTGTTTCCCTGGTTCCAGCTTATTACCAGAGAGTTTGAGTGAAGTAACTACAGCATAGTCAAAAGTGATGAGATCCTGGCAGCTTTGCAACAGCTAGTTAGTTGCATTCCGGCATCAATGGTGATTTTGTTAACAGAGGACTTCTCAAAGGCGTTGCCAAATGGCTGGCTGTGAATGGCTAAAGCTTAGAAGCAGCTTAATTTAAACAAAAGTGGTCATAATAAGTTAAGTAAAAAAAAAATCAAATAAGATGAATTGCTCAAGTAGATATATAAAAACAACATGGCAGAAAATCAAACTGTGCTTTCCTCCCTTTGCCTTTATATTGATTTCAAGGAAAAGCAGCCGTTTGTTTTCCTGGTTTTCTTGCTCACAAACTCTCAATTTTCCTCTATGATTATAACCTTGCTCCATTGCAGAGTTGTTTTATATATGGGAAATGTAAACATACAGAGATAATTGGAGAGTCTCATCCAACAATTAACTTTTATTTGTAAACCCACATTTTTTTTCCCTAATATATCCAAAATATTTTTGCCAGTTACTTGCTCTGATGTATAAAAGAGCACACACTCTTTACCTGCAGGGCCTACATCAAAGAAAACATTTACATGGCACATCATAAAGCTGAAATGATTCACCAGTAAATGTCTTAGCCCTGTGTCGGTCTGCAACCAGGAAATGCACTGATCCCAAATTAGAAGAGACAAGAGAATTTTTGTCCTTGCTGGTAGGAAGAATGAGAGCATTCAAAGGACTCACATGGAAAGGAACAAACGTTCAATCAGCCTTAGTTCTATAAAGAGCTGGAACCAAACTCAGAAACTTATGCAAAATTACATCCCCTTCTCTTCTGTCTAGTTATTTCATCTCTGAATGCTTTGTTGGCCTATTTACAATGGTGACAAGCAGCTTTAATTAAGATATTAAATTTACTTGTTCTAATTATTGGTTTCTAATCACTGGATTTTTTTTTCCCCTGGTTTCATTCTTTCTTGTACTTGGTTGTTTCCTCCGACATAGTCAAACAATAAACCCTGGTACAAAAGCAGCATTGTCTGGCTGGTAAATTTTCTGTTATTCTGGATGGGTGGATCTTCTACAGGCTCAATCTTTCCTCAGCAATCATGTCTACTGTTTGCTATCAGTACACTAATTGTAATGGGAGAGAGTTCTCCATCACACAAATGGGAAAGTCTTTAGGACACCTCCTGCTACTCCTCTTCCCAGAGTTCTTCAAATATTTCTATTTTTCTGTGTTTTTCACCTCTAGTCCTACTTTATTCACTACTGTTCTTATTCCTCTGCAGCTGCACATAATAAGTACAAAGAAGCATAAAATCCTCTTTTCCTCTCCATCACCAAAGACAGCAGAAAATAGTATGGCTTTAGAATCAAATAGGATAGCAACTGGTATGTCTGTGCAGCAACAAATTGGGAAATTAAAATTGGGAAATTAAGTTCTTAATAGGATAACCCTCTTGCAGTCCATTCAGTGCTTGAAGGGCCTTTAGCCACCCATTATATGCTATTTGCTTTCTGTATATGTCCACTTACAGGTGTAAATGGATCACTGTTCCCACCTGGTTAATTCTAGCAGTGAAGGTATCACAGGGTGGGCTTCAATGCAAGTTGCATGAGTCTTCTATGGATTCCCCCACTTACCCTCAGCTGTTGAACTCTTGCTGCTATGTTTAGTTCAAGCCAGTTAGCTAAAGTTGCTTTAACCTGCTTAGATTCTAGCACATGAGCATCATATTCCTTCTGTGGTGTTTAGGGCTATTTCTTATCAGCAGTTACAAGATGAAGATAGAACATGCTTTTGGCTTAGCACTTATAATGAGGTATGTTTTCATTCCTGAAAGGTCCATGGTCACAGAATCACAGAGTGGTCGAGACTGGAAAGAACCTTGATAGTATCTGATTGAATCCCCTTGTTCAAGACAGGTCACCTAGACTCAGCTGCCTAGGAACATGTCCTGAGAGCTTTCAATATCTCAAAGGATGGAGACTCCAAAACTTCTCTGGACAGCCTGTCCCAGTCCTTGGTCACCCCCACAGTGAAAAAGTGTTTCCTGATGTTCAGGAGGAGCCTCCTGTGATTCCGCTTGTGCCATTGACTCCAGTCCTGCATTGGGCACCATAGCAAAGAGCCTGGCCCTGTCTTCTTTACACTTTTCTTTCAGATATTGTTATACATTAATAATTTTCCTACAAATCTTCTCTTCCCCAGGCTGAACTATTGCAGTTCTCTCAGTCTTTCTTCATAGGAGAGACAGATACTGCAGTTCCTTAATCATTTTAGTGGCCCTTTGTTGGACTGCCTCCAGTATGTCCATGTCTGTCCTGTAGCCGGGAGCCCAGAACTGGACACAGCACTCCGTGTGTCTCACCAGTGTGGAGCAAGGGGGAAGGATCAGCCCATATGACATGCTGGCAGCACTCCTCCCAGTCTGGTCTGGAAGAGTTGATCTTCTTTGTTTGCAGGGGCATATTGTTGATTCATATTCAACATGTCCACCAAAACCCAAAGGTCCTTTCCTGTCCAGCTGCTTTGTAGCTGGTCACCGCCACAGACTTTGTGTATCTCCTGTGGCTGGAGATCCTTCTGACTTTACTCAGTTTATAACTATTTAAATAAATCAGTCCTCTTCTATTGGGAATAATCTCTTCCTGCAAAATTACCCAACCTACACACTCTCATTTTCTGCATTACTGTTCTAGTTAAATAAGAAAAATTATCTGAATAAATTTCTCCCTCCTCTGAAAGCGTAACTGCTCAAGCACCTTTTTTTTAATGAAATTTCTCTTTGACTGATTGATTGATTTATTATCTTGAAATTATCTTTGATTTATGTTGTTAAGTGAGGAATTGTTGGTGTGATGGTGATGATGATGGTGATGAGCAGTTATAATTCTGATGAACTCTTAAGGTGTGTATGTCTTCATTATATAATCACAAAAAGCAAATAAGCAAGCCAAAAAACTGAGTAGAGATTGAAAAACTTGTAGAAGTATTTTCTGTAAAGCAAGTTTTAAAGAATTTTTCCAGAGACATTGTTAGTTTTGTGAAAGGCCATTATTTGGTTCTTCACAAGCAAAATTTTATGTCCAGCTTTACATTTTGCAGCTTCCTCTTTCTTTAAATGCCTTATACGTAATGCTAAGATGCGCTTAACACAAACAACTATGACAAAGACTTTAAAATATAAGATCATATAAACGTGCATTTAAGTACAAACCTGATGTTCAAAATTACTGTGTTTAACAGTTCCTTTCCTAACAATCCTCATATTTACCCACTGGACAAGTATTTTGTCAATAATATTTTATCTAAGGCATGCACTAATGGACAGCTGAAGTGTTCTCTAAACTGTGTAGGTTTACTCCAACTATGATTGCTTGAAAACAGGAGCATACCTCATAGCCAATCTATAACTACTTGTCCCAGTCTTTATCACTTGTGGTCAGGCAGGATCCTAAGAATCTTAAGAAAACATTTCATTTTCAATTGCTCATGCTCCAGAATAAGGTTACAGAACCAGTAGTGCACAAGTATTCATGCCTTTAGAGATCACTCTCATCATCTTTGCACAGTGCTAATTTCCCCCATTCAGATGGAAGACATTGTAGCTGTGCTGTTTTTGGCTGGGTTAGGGTTAATTTTCTTCACAGTGGCTGGTATGGGTCTGTGTTTTGGATTTGTGCTGAACTCAGGGTTGACAATGCAGAGATTTTTTTTGTTGTTAGTGAGCAGGGCTTTCACAGAGCCAAGGCCCCTTCTGTACTGCCACGCTGGTGAGGATGGGGGTGCATGGGAGGTTGGGAGGAGACATAGTAGGGACAGGTGACTCAAACAGACAAAAGAGATATTCCAGTTCATATGACATCATGCTCAGTATATAAAGTGAGGGAAAGAAGAAGAAAGGTGTAGACATTTGTAGTGATGGCCTGTGTCTTCCCAAGTAGCTGTTACCTGCGATGGGTCCCTGCTCTCCTTGAGAGGGCTGAACACCTGCCTACCCACAGGAATCAGTGAATTAATTCCTTATTTTATTTTGCTAGTGTGTGTGTGGCTTTTGCTTTCTCTATTAAGCTGTTCTTATCTCAATCCATGAGTTTTCCAGCTTTTACCCTTCTGATTCTCTCCCCCATCCCTCTGGTTGGGGAGTGAGCGACTGGCTTTGTGTGGCTTGACTGCTGGTCAGGGTTAAACCACACAGTAGTAAATTTAAATTAGAAACAAAGCAAAGTGTACATGAAAAGTGCAAAAACTGCATAAGCTAGAAGTACTGAAGTTGAATATGTGATTAATGCAAATTGAGGAACTGCAAGTGTTTTCCAAATTAAGATACTAACTGTAATGTAAACATAGTGAAATGTTGCAAAAAAACCATTCGTTGAGTGCAGCATGAAAAATGCTGTAGAGTACTGTGAAAAAGGATTTATTTTGCCTTAAAAGAGGGAATAGAGCTGATGAGGCTGGAGAACACTCAACAAGGAACCAACAACCTGATTTTTTTTTTTTTTATTTCTTCTCTCTTTAGGGGTAGAACTATCAGTCTTTGCATGCAAACTAAGAACTTCCATGCTGTACTTTACTCAGTTTTGTTAGTTTGGTAAACACCAAATTATTTTCAATTTTTTTAAAATATTATTCTAAACACATCTCTTCATAACCACTGAAGGACCTGTCTTCTATAAATGATTGTGACCTCCTATTTGCTGAGATTTACTTCAGTAGCAGACTTACTATTGAGAATTTGGCACTGCCATCTTCTTGGACTTCACCCTGTGAGGACAAGGTCCTCTAAAGCCCCAAATAATGGGCCATATGTAGTTGTCATATCCTATTAGATCCTCAGCTCCACAGGATCCTAACAAGATAGTGAAGCCTGTCCTGTTCATCCCTGACTCATTTATGACCAAGATACTGATCCTACCCTACAACCACAGATCCTGGTAGGAGAGCATCAGATGTTCCTTCTGGCCGTTCTCTTGCCCTCCTGGTCTTCTTTTACTCCAGTTGGTAAATGAAGCTGCTACTAGTAAAAACAGTGGCAGGCAACATTGCCTGGAGGAAACAGAGCTTCTGACTACCCTCCAAGCATTTGGGAAGAGAAAGAAAACACTTGTGAAATGGTGTGGCTGCACAGAGGAGTACCTGAGGAGGTTTTCTGCTTTCATGCCCAGTAGCAACAGTTTATGCAAAGAAATGGTGATATTTTGAAAGCTGTTTCCTTCCCATAGCAGAAACGAAAGTGAAATAATGGTAGAATTTTTCATCTGAGCTCATTAGAAGTTATTCTAGGCATGTCAGAATATCCAAGGTCACAGAAAATAAATTCTTTTTATTATGAAAAAAAAAAGAAGAAGAAGAAAAAACCTATAAAGGATTTAAACTGAAATCTGAGAATACTCTGATAATTCAGTGTTGTATTTCTCATGGAAAAGCAATTTGATCCATTTTGATAGCATCAGAATTGAAACCCCAACTTTAAAACAATCCCTTAATACTTAACTGTTAATCTGATCAGATTTATTCAAAATAAACCTGAGTTAATAGCTGTAACAGAAGTTTTCTAGGCATAGCTTGTATGTCATGTTGTCTACATGGCTCCATTTTTTGCAGAAAAAAAAGGTATTTTATTTAAGAGGTCAGGTAGAAATCCCATTCACATCAATGGGTGGATTCTCTCTGACTCATAGGCATTTGAGCTCAGGTGTGGAAGGGCCCACCATATCCTTAGTGGGCTGGAGAAGTGACTAACAGAGCAATGCTATGGAATGAAAGAATAGAGTAAAACAGAATGATGCTTTACTTTCACATCTAGAACAAGTACAGCTGTGGAAATGCTACAGCACGGATTCATTCTTATTCCAATATACTGAGAAACATAGGTCTGCAGCTTGTCTTAGAAACATTTACTTTCTTCAAAGAAAATATTTATTAGCAATTGGAGCACCAGAAAACTACACATAGAATTAAAATAATCAAATTCATGTCGCTGTAGTAGATGGGTGGTGTTGCACTGGAGTATAACAGATAACCCAGCGCAAGACCTTCCTTAATAAAGTTTTAAACAGTTTTGTATTGTAAGTGGTGTCTGACTGCTGCATACTTTGATCAAATACAACTGTCAGCTCAAATTGAACATTTTGGGAAACCAAATGATTTCCAAATGTTTTGGTAAATCACCTGAAGAATTGGCTTCTCTATTGAAGACCTTGTACAAAATACCATTAATGCACTGGTACTGCCTGAAGACCCCTTGTGTAATGGGTAGTATAAGCTGCAAGATAGCCTGACCGGGTATTCTAGGTCACATCAAAGTTCCCTGTAGCCCAATGTCTGAGAGGAAATAACAAAGTAAGTATTTATGGTAGTTTCTCAAACTGATCTTGGCCAATAGTTTTAATAAACATTTTGATTCCTGTCCTTGCTAGAAAGGAAGACTTCTTTGTGATGAGTTCTTTTGCCTATACAAGAAAAGATTGAAGCTGCTTTCTATTGAAGTTCAGTCATTGTCTTAATTAATTAATATTCATATCAAAATGTATGTCAAAAAGGTTTAGATAGCATGGGACTCTTGCTCACATGGTTTGAACGTGAAGGTACAAGACAAACACATGTATGAATAATATACATTTTTAGAAGATCAGTCATCTACAGAAAATGTGTGCCTGAGGAGAGAGATGATTGCATATATAGGATGTGGCAACTGGGGATATCTGTGAGTAAGATTAGATGATGGACAACACTCCTTCTGGGCAAACGGGGCTAAGGGAGCACAATGCAAGCTATTCAATTTCAATGAGACTTACACTGCTAAATCACAAAAGATCAATATCTTTGCACAACTACAGAGAGCTGCTTTTCAATATCTTTTTCCAACTTTTTTGAGGCAATTATAAAGCTTCCTGAATGTGGAGATTAAGTACAGTGATCATTTTATAGTAATAAATTTGCTTTTAATGTCTGAACAGGATTTACAGACTGAATGTAATCTGAGCATTTTAAAGCTTTTCCCTTGGAACATGCTGCCATTACATTTATTAAAATATTTCCTGTGGAGTCATCTTTTATCAAGTAAATTACAGGGATTATCATCCGTTTGGCATTTCACAACTTTTGATCAAACATTTCTTCATGTCAGGAAAAATTTATAAGTATTATATAAGATTGTGCTTCATCAATCTGTTGTTTCATAAAATAGATTGAGTGTGTCATCAGGGGAAAATAAATTGAACCCAAGTTAAAGAGAAGAGGGATGTAGAGCCTAAAAAACAGTGCACACTGTCTGTTTTCTAATAGTCCAAGAGGAACTGAATAAAGGTGTGTGAGGAGCTTGCGCAAGTGTGTGATGAGAAAAACTAGTCAATATTTTGCTCAGTTTTGAAAGTCTTCATTGCATATGATGAATTCATCTGTGTTGAAAATAAAGTAATGTCTACCCTTTTCTGCAAACTGGTGATATTACTGTAGCTGAGTTCACAAACGTATATCAACAGTACTTCACTCAAAAATTGTTCCCCCTTAGATTTTCTTTCCAGCCACTGGCTGAAACCTTTGCAATATTTGACCTTGTAGAAACACACGCCAGAAGTGTCTTTCCCCTGATACCTTGAAAGTTAGACAGAAATCAGAATATATCTTTATTTTTTTTTTCCATGGTCAAATTTAGCTTTCTTGACACTTCATTCTGCTAAAGCCCGATAACATGTTATATGAAACAATACCACACACACCTGAGTAGAGGTTTGCATTTATGGATGAATAAAATGTAAGGTTTGGAATCTGCACTGTAGAAAAGGACAAATACTTAGATATGTACATTTTGCTACATGAGTGCATATGTTCACTATTTACAAGTATCAGGATTACACCAAGAATGATTTCTTGTTTTGTGACCAAAACACATTGTGTACAGGTGAAGCATAAGCTCACTGAATCACATAACCTCTGGCAATTCTATTTCACAAATAAGTATTTAATAGAGAGATATAGAAAATGAGGTGTTACACTATGATTGCAAGCCTGACTTCTGGATGCAGTGAAGCATGAATTGTAGTGTCATTTCATTTCTCACTATCAGATTGCCAAGAGACGGAGTATTGTCACTAAAGCCCATCTGAAGTTAGCTGCTGTTGTATGTGAAACTGAAAACCACTCTACTCAGAGATTGCAGCATATAGTTGTTATTTTTTATCTTTCTGACTTTTTTCAGGTGACATTGCAAGAATTATAGGACTGCTGTTTTCCCCAGTCCATCTACTCCCACCAATAATGGGAAATCATTTTATATTAGCTTCTAATATAAATACACAGCACCAAGTGAAAAGTACAAAGGCAGTGAAGAGAAGGCAGCTGCAGAAGCAGCAAACTCCAAAGAATATAGATCCTGTTTTCATGCAAATGTTTCTATTAATAAAGAATGAAGAAGAAGATAATAATTTATATAAAAGGTCTCTAAATAAAATATTTTTATTCCTTGATATGTGAGCAACTCTTTGGTGTGTAATGCCTCTATATATGAGTATCAGAATATTACATATATCTACATGTATTTGTAATACCCATAGTACAGGAATTGATCTTTCTGACTGCATCAGTGCTGAGATAGACAGAAAAATATGCTTGATTGCAAACAATGTTTTTAAGACTCAATAATTGACTCTTAAGTCCAGGATTAACCAAAAGAAGATCATAAAACAGCATGATAACATACGTTAAGTGATTGCAAAGACATTTGAAGAGGTATATTTTAAGCAACTTTGACATTCTTCTGGACTAATCCTGCCATTCTTAGTCACGATGAGTAGTATTGATTCCATTAATAGCCCTGATCTGATCAGTGTGGCTTTTTGCAAACTGAGGTGCAACTCAGTATGAGCCAACATGGCAAAACTGGGTTCATGCTTTGCTGTGTTTGTATGTTTATATGCTTATCTGTAGTTACATGGGGAAATGATTTCCTGCTGCTGACTCCTTGATACAAAAGTACAATGTAAACCTGAAAGCGTTTTTCAAGAACCTGCTTTTTCCATTGGGATTTCTCTGCATTATTAGCTAAAGGATTGCAGTCTGACTAGATATCTGTGTGATCTTTATTGGTCTAATGTTTAAGACTGAGTAAGTATAAATTCTTTGGAAAGAAAGGCGTATTGTTCACACATGATAGCCAAGGAGTTGAGACACACACTAGGTGGAAGATTTGAAGAATAAAAGAAGTAAAGGGTAAAGTTGCTGTCCTAGACTTCATGAGAAAGCAATTTTCTTTTCAGCTATAGTCAGTTTTTATTGTCTTTCCCCATGTTAAGGAGGACTTCAATTCCTTTCTGGTAGTGAAAGCTTTGCTGGAAAATCCATGAATTTCCAAACTACCTTGATTTCTCTTTTGTTTTTTTTTTTTTTTTTAATTTTGAAAACTAGTGATGACAATCTAATGCCCTCTCCATTGAGCTTTCACTCTAAGCTATATAATCAGGCAGATTTTCTCAGTATGTTTATTCATAGCTGAAAAGCTGAAGAGGCATGAAAGATTTTTAAGTGTGAGAGGAAATACAAAAGTGAGAAAAGAAGTATCACACTTGAGGAAGGTGCTAGTTTAGTGTGTCACTTAAGCAACAGATCCCTTTCACTCTGCCCGTACAAGACACACATTGATCCCTGTCTTGTCATTGCCCTCTTGATAACTTTGCCAGCCTGCTGTATCAATTTATTCTTTCTCTTTTTTTTTTTTTTTTATTTGTGACTGGTATTATTATGCATTTCTTTTTAATCCAATAGCCTATGTGGAAAGATAGAGACAGTTCATTTGTTCTTGGGGGCGACTGCTTGCAGCTCAGCTGCACCAAGTCTAGTGCTGTGCACTTCCAGACCTCTCCTCCCTGGCACAAGCTGGAGAGCACACAGCACAGCAAGGATACATTAAAGGGCCACATATATTCTTGTGAACATTAAATTTTATTTTTGTGTCGTGTTGTGGTTGATATTAAGATTGCAGTGTGCTTCCAGTTGGAATGGCAAGCAAGTCAGGACTGATGGCAGCATATTAGCCCATTCTATGTCTGAGATGTGTCCCAAAAGCCTACTTTTGTATTCAACTAAAGGGGTCAGGCAGTTGGAGAGGATCATTTCTGGAGTTGATATAGAAAGAGGCTCAGATTTGAAAAATCAGGGATTTAAAATGTAAATCAACAGATGGCTACATAAACCTAAAAAACGTTCATGCTGGGTAAGACTGAGGTCCACCTGCACCGGTGAAAAACATCTTACCACCTTGTCTTGTGCAGTGGTGAGCAGCCAACACTAACCCAAATACCAGCCAAGTGCAAGTAGCAGTGGCTATCTTTCAGCTTCTGACTGTCAGCAAGTTAGGGATCACCTGTTCTGGAGATTGCATCCAGAACAGCAATGAAAAAAAGAATTCATCCATCTGCGTTCTTTCACTGCACAGGCATGTTACTTTGGGTACTTTTTTTATTGTTTGTGGGCTTTCACTTAGAAGGTCATTTAAAATGAATACAGTGCAACATGTTATGAAAAAAATGGTACTTTGACAAATAGTCTGTGTATACCTTCAAGAAAATATAGAGAAAATATTTTAAAGAAGATTGGATTACTTAGACAATCTGACATTGTCTAAGTCAATTTTAATAAATGTTAGTGTTTAATACATGTCATGTACCTCTGTTAAACACGATCAGTTGATTATGAATTCTGCCATTCACATTCTGGAGGACTGCAAGCAGCCTCTTTTGAGTTTATAAGTCTTCTTTAAATCCATCTGCACACTTGTGAAGGCATCTGGATACCTAAAAATTATCAAAATTGTGTTATGCACCTGTTTAGTCACTCACAAAATACTCTGACTGTGCTGTACATGCCTCAGCTATTTTTCCTTCATCACATACCTCTCTCTCCTCCAAAAGTTATTCAAGTTCAAGCTGCTACTTTGACTCCTTAGGAAAAACACTTGAGTCATCCTGTCAGAAGACAGGACCAACACAGCATGATTTCACAGCATATGAGTGGTTCTACAGTTGGTGAGCAAACACCTTGTCAAAGGGGACGGTTTGCAGGTTGCTTACAAGTCAGTGTTTATCAGACAGATCAGATTAGTGCATGACTCCATGCATGTCCTGATTTGTTTCTAAATAATTTACCCTGAGGATAGATGCTAAGCTTTATGAATTAGAAGGAGAATGGATTCCATGCTAAGCATGAGAATATGGCTAATTCACGCTCAGTGTTTTGACAGATGCTATTGTAAAGTATCACTGAGATTTTCTCTGGGCTAATGCATGCTCACTGGGGAAATGTCATGTAGATAATTCAAATTACCTCCTTTTATTACAGAATACCTTGAACACTGTTTACCAGACATTTAATCAACAGGTTCTGACCAGAGTCAGGTATTTAAAATGGTCAGTCCTAAAAAGACATAATTAGCATGGTGAGCTACAAGCATGGCCCACACCCTCTCTCTTCTCGGTAGAGAAAGGAGACCTGCCAAAGATCTTTAAGCATCATTAAGTCCAATTACATTCTAAATAGAACAGTCTGTTAAAAGACTTTCTTATTAAGCTTTTCCCCCCTTTACTCATCAACACAACAATGCACTATGTCCCAGTTTTCCAGGTCCAAAACAGGTTGTTTTTATGCATGGGCAGTAAAGGGTTTTTTTGCATAATACACAGTTACATCAGTTTTATTAATACTTAAAATGACATTTACATTAGTAAGCAAGGTGAATAATTTTTAAAATGTAAATTTAGACTCCTAAGGAGCAGTAACTTTGAATGTAAGTTTTACTCTATACTTTTTCATTCTTTATTTATAAAGTGGTGACAATTAAAATGAGCAAAATTTAGTGAGAAGGTGTAATAGATGTCATAAAGTCTTTTTTTTCTAAGTAAATCTGAATGTGATGACCTAGCACAGCTTTTACATAGCAGTAAACTGCATTAGCTCTCTTTATCATTAATAGCCAAGACAAATGTAGGTCAAATTATTATCTGTGGCAGACTGAAATTTGAATTACTTCAATAACCACAGGGTGTAGATGATAATAGTACACTAAGCAGGCCGTTACATTTCTAAGAGGTCTTCGGTATGGCACAGAGTAATACAGAAGTGGCATAATTGCCTTGATGTGAATTCAAAGCCAGGCTGAGCTGCTTTTGCAAACTTCAGCTAGCTGCATTCTTGGATTTCAGAGAAATCTAAGATGGAAAGAATAAGTATAGGAAGAAGAGCAAGAAATGATGTAAGGGCCTGAGGAGAAGAGAGCATATTGCACCTTTTTTCTTTAGCAATGGTACAGAAACTGCTGCTCTGAGTATGCTGCTGGTATTCATGCTAGCTACTCCAAAGACACCTGCATTACAACTGAGTTACCTATCAAAAAATGCTGTAGGCATTCTTGAAATTCAGGACACTATCTGAAATCCTGGCCGCATTATGACACTGGTGTCTTCATTCTTTCACTTTGTAGGCTTTGTCAAACCTACCCAAAGAAAACCAATTGGCAGGCAAACCTCCAGAAGGTGCTCCTTCAAGGCATGAACAAGATGGTAACTTTGAGGAAGACTTCAGACAAGTAAAGAATGTTTTGTACCTTGACACCTCATCTTGTCATCTGATCCAAATGTGAGCAGTATTTCAGAAAGGACAGTAGAGGTTTGTAGGGTGGTCACCATTGGGATTGTGTGAGGAATGACTTTAGTAGTGGTCTGGTAATTTGAGTTCTTGCTTGGACATGTGCTTACCACATTTTGGACTCAGGTAGCTTTACAACTGGTAAAGAAACACTTGTTTTATAGTTCACAGTGAGTTGTTTTACATTTCTGAGAGCTGAAATCGAATGCTTCCTGAATACAGCCTTGAGCTGTTCTTTGTGTCATTTTCCCTTGAAGGACCCATAGACATCTTGAACCCAACATTGGTTTCTACCTTCAAGACTTGCCTGAGGGACTCTACCCAAAATAATACATTGCTACCTTTCAGTAGGGTTGTGCAAATTAGTGATCATAAAATGCTTGCAGTGCTCTGTATGGGGGGACTGGTGTGAGCCTAAAGTATTATTGATATCCTCTCTACAGAGGGCTTTGTGCTGACAATTATTGATGTCTGGTCTGTCTATTCCAGTTCTTCATTTTTCTCTCTCACTGTTCTTTTCATAGCATCCTGTTTAGAATTCCAATAGCCTAGTCCCTGAATGACTGATCATTTACATGCATTTTAAAGTACAGGCTTTGTTCCACACCTGGGAATATAGTGCATGTCATTGGATACCTTCTGTAACACAGGAGCACTATAACACATAGTCTTTTTATTATTATTATTATTATTAAATCAACCCTCAGATCATCCAGGAACAAACTTGGCATCTGGAATTTATCTTCTTTGAGTCCTCTTAAGAATGGGAGGCAAACAGCAGGCTATTAGGAGGTTAAGCGGGAGAAGAAACAGTAGGAACAAGTCAATGCAACAACTCATCAATAGTCCTAAAAACTTGTTTTCAAAAGAAATTTGACCTGTGAAAAGAAACCCTTGTCCAGTAGAAAGTTCTTCCCACTAATATGTAATGTCTGGGTGTACGTGTCACCTGCAGCTCCCTGATACTTGCTTGTTGTTACTTATATAATGGTCATGTTTGCTGAAGTTGTAACAAGTATCTCAACTGACATCCTCATGAGTGGATGTTGTACTCCAGTAAAGTCCTGCCAAAATCAGTAAGTACTGGTGGAGTTAAGGTACCTTTGTTATACTTAAGCACATGCATAGTTTTAAGCACGTGAATGAAACCATTTATTTTAATGGGATCAAAAATGGAAGAGAATGTTTTCTAGCTGACAAGTAAGGTACAAAGCAGAGGCTAATTTCAGAATTAGTTTGGCAAAACAAATAATTCTGGGGTATGGGTATGACAAATTCTAATTAGCATCTGTGAGGAATTAGAGGAGATTTGTAGAATAACAGTTCACACACTGTTCATACTTTAAATAACAATTTGGTCTGAGTGTAATTATAAATAAGCTTTTGCTTCTCATTAATTTTCTACTTGATTACTTAAGCTATTGTTCAAGTGCAGAGCAGAAAGAAAGCATTAGAAACTGTTTACACTCTGCAAATGATAGTAGAAATTATAAAGGAAATGTATATTAATGAATAAAAGGACATTGATCCATGTGTAAAAAATATTCTGCCTGAATGAGATTAAATTGTGCTGATTATTTTAATGCATAACCAGGAATAAATAAGTAAACCAGTGAGCAGGATAGTACAACTTCTTACTGATGTTTTTGCAAGTATTTTTTTCTGTCTGCCTTGTCTTTTTCATCTATAATACTTGCTAAAATGCCTCTTTTGCAAATCTCTCCTTTAGCCTTGGTAATTGCAAATTATGTAAAACTGCTAAATATATAATTATTAAACTTCTTATGTGAAAGTATTTAAACATACTTTAAATACAAAGAAGATTTTTTTTTTTAGACTTTCTTATAAACTTTGAAGATAAACATTTTAAATAGTTCACAAATTATGAGATTTCTCATCCCCATGGCTACAAGCATGAACCTAGATGTAATTGGCTGTTATTGCCATAAAGCTGTATACCTATATAATTACCCAATACACTGGTATTGCCAGGAACAGCTGGGAAAATGTGAAAAATTCCTCTCCATTCTATTGTAGACTCTCAATTGTGATTTGCACCTTTGCAGGGGAGAGATACATTTTTTCATTCTTTGTAAGGTCAGTATATTTTAATAAGACCTCATTCAATGTTTTCTTCATAACCACACGCAGTAAATGGCCAGAATTGTATAATGTTGCTTTAAGACAGTGAAAAAATGATAAAGCTGGTTGAGAAAAACGTGAGCTGGGCCTCTTGCTTTTCCTACACCTGACTGGAGTAAGGCCTAAGAACAGAATGGTCTGGAACAAAGCAGAGGTCTCATTGTTGGTTGTTGTTTCAGTGAAGCACAGAGGAACATCACACCTCTGTACCAGCCAATATACACATTCCATTCACCAGGTTAAACAAGCATTGTTATAAATCTTGTTTGTCAAGAAGATAAGGATACACTCAAAGACCCTTCGATGAAGGTCAGACAGCTTTTACTGCTGCCTCAGTATGTGGAATAGGAGCAAAGTGGTTATTTCACGTCTTTAGTCAGCTATAAATTCTGACCCAAAGTAACAGACTCTCACTAAACTCTACTAACATATTAACTTACACACCCCTTGGGATGTAATTGAAGGAAAACGTCTATTGTGTAGTACATGTATGACCAAAATCACCAAACCCCACATATTGTTCCACTCCCTTTGGATGGCCCAAAATTTATACCATGAAACAGAGACTTTGGAGCAAAAAGGTTGGATGGCAGGCTGGGACTACCTTCCTCTTCCACAGGCACCCCATTAAGTGAGCTTTGCACTTTCAACTGCGTTGGAGCACACCTGGAAATACTAATTTATATCTACATAACACTATTAGAATCTTTCTTGCTATATTTTCTGTTGCAACACATATTAACACACTGCACTTAGTGCATTTATCACCAGCAATCCTGAACCTGATTTACTGTGGCTTCAATAAACCGTGCTACTCATGTATCTGGATCATGCAGTCTTATTGAATGTGACCAGACATATAGTACTGGATTGATAAACAGCACTATTTGTGCACCTGTGCTCATGCAGGTTCTTCTTCTGAACTTGACTAGGAATATGGTGCTAAATTTTCTATAATCAGAAATTAGGCCCAGCCACACCCAGTCTCTCCGATCTCTGAAGACCAGATGGGATGCAAGGGAGTTTATTTTCTGCTAAACTGCCATACCTTTAATGCAGCACCACAATAGTTTGTTAACCCACATGTAAATACTTCTCTTTAGATACTGCAGATATATTGTGAACTCAAAAGCTAGATTTTGCACCCTCTTAATTGCTATACAGTTCTGTACATCTGATTATCTTAATCCCTATTCTACCAAATTACTTTGCAAAGTGTTCATCTTCCTTTTCCTGTCAGCACATAGAAAAGCAATTGCCTAGAAATGTCATACATTTTATGTTGAGTATGAAAGGTCTTTGCTTTGTCTTTTAGAACCACCTTTCTCCTTCTTTTGCTGTGAACTTAACTGTGAAGAGTGAACTAGAAGTAGGACATGATACCACAGGCTTTCGGTGAGAAAGATCTCAGATGAGCTTTCACTATTCTGCAGTCTCCTCCCCATCCTCCCATAAAAGAATAGAAAATTCTCATTTGTGATGAGGTTCTGGGTGAAGATTTAGATTCACAAAAGAAGAAAAAAAACACAAAACACAACAAATAAACCCCTTCTTTGTTTAGATGAAAAACCTTCTCCCCTTCTTCCTCTTCCTGCAGAAAAAAAGGCAAGTAAAAGCTTTGTAAAAACAATCAAACATTTTAGATGGAAATCAAGCAGGGTACCATTTTCCAAATCTCTCTACATAGGATGCTATTTGTGTAAATTAAAAAGTTTAAACTAATTTTAGATCCTTACAGTTAAGAGACAATTATGTTTGCTCAGTCAGTTCCCATCTTTGTCAAGCTCACAGAAACCAAAATTCACTTAGATTTTAAAATGCCTGACTCTTTAATCTCTGTTTTCAGCAAATGACTCTTTTGTTACAGAATCTGAGAACTGTCCAGTTAAGGGGGATCTCAAGTATGAGTTTAAAACTCTAGCCCATTCTAAAAGTTAATTCCACAGCCTAATGTTTTGCAAACTCTGGGCCGAAAGGGTCATCCCTTCTACCATGGCCGTGGACATCTTTTCAGGTTGCTCAGAGCTCCCCTCTCCCCAACCTGATTTTAAACATTTCCAGTGATAGTGCAACCATAAATTCTCTGGACAACCTTTTCCAGTGTCTCACCACATTGTAAAGAATTTTGGTGTTATAGCCAATCTAAACCTGCCTCTGCCCTCTTTCAGTTTAAAACCATTGCCCCTTGTCCTGTCCCTGCAGACCCTGGTAAAAGTCTGTATTTCTTGTAAGCCCTCTTTAAGAATTGAACGGTCACAATAAGGTCTCCCCACATCCTTCTCTTCTGCAGACTGAACAACTCAAGTCTCTCAGCCTTTCTTCATAGGAGAAGGGTTCCAGTCCACAGATCATTTTCACAGCCCTCTTCTGCACCTTCTCTAACAAGTCCTTGTGTTGTGCTTGGAACCCCAGAGCTGGATGTAGTACCCAAGCTGGGGTCTCATGAGAGCAGAATAGAAGGGGACAATCACCTTCCTTAACCTGCTGGCCACGGTTCTTTTGATGTGCCCCAGAATACAAGAGCTTTCTGGGCTGCCAGCACACATCCATTTCATCCACCAGTTATCCCCAAGATCCTCTCTGCAGGGTTGCTCTCAATCTATTCACCACTCAGACTGTACTGATATTTTTGATATTGCCCCGACCCACATGCAGGACTTTGTATTTAAATCCACTAAACTTCATGAAGTTCACTTGGGCCCTCTCTTTTTGCAATTGGACAGTTTGAACACTTGTGGAGTTTCGTTCTGAAGTTGGCACATCTTTATAAAGACCAGCTAGAGATGTTTTACCTTGCAGTTGTTTGTTTTGGCTTCAGGTCTGATGTCTTCAAGACATTTCTGGGTCATGCAATTATTTTGATGTCCAGATGGAGATTTTGACAATCTGAGGGCTTTTATGGAGAAAAAAGAAATTTATTTTACCCAAAATTATAAAGGCACTCCATTCTTCTGAAATCTTGTAGCCCAGTTGACTCCTGCACAGGATGTATGGATAGTATAAACTTTAAAGACAACATACCCATCTCATTTTTTTCAAAAGCCATTAATAATGCCTGTAAAATGTGTCTAGATCACCTAAGAAAATGAAGCCAGTGATGACTCAAGATAGATGTTGACATGATGATTTTCAGGGTCAAATCAGGTTACACCTAGAGTTTTAAAAAGGCTAAAAAAATGTTTAAGCACAAAGCTATATTCTGTTAGGGATAAAATCTGTGAGTGCAGGTAAGACATTTTATGTAGCTATTTATTTCTAACTCAGCACAAATGCCTGACAATCCGCGTCTTTTGTGTAGCATATCTCCTGTTGTATCACAGAAATAACTGCACTTCAGGAACAGCAACTGTCCCTAAAGCCTGATAAGGAGGCTGATGTTGGTGCTAGTGGAGCCATCTTTCATGGCATTTTGAGGCAGAAGGAAGATATGTTAGCTGTTCCACTGATGGACACTTGCATGAATGGAAGTCGCTTCTTTTGCTTGGCCCAAGAAGCAACTGGGCAGTCATTGTAACCCAGTCTTGCAATAATTTACAGCTCAAAGGAAAATGAGAGAAGATAAGAAGCACTTGATTTATATACTCTGTGTGCTGTTTGCAAAGATGGGCAACACAATCAAATGCCAGAAAGAAAAGCTGTCTGTGCAGTCAGACCTGCACCAGAACACTGTTTCCCTAAGTATTGATTGGACTGGCTCCTCAGGAAAAGCAAAGCTTCTGGCAAACTACTTCTGGCTATATACCCATACCAAAGTAACATATTCATTATACTTTATACTAAAATATTATACTCAATATATTTTATACAGTTTTTTCTTTAAGAAGACTAGAGCAACAAGCCTTGAATATCTTAAAAATCTTTTATCCTTGCAGTGGGAAAAAAGGTTCCAAACGTACCCCTAAACAAAGTACTTCTAATTCAGCTTTCAAAGTTAAGATGGTGTAATTTTTTGCAGTTCCTGAAGTTCCAGAATCTGAAGTCAAACTAATTTTGAGAGACACATTAATACCTAAATGCCAATCTCATTTTTTGAAAAATAAATTATGCTCATATTGAGCATAAGTTATTGACATTTTGGAAATTCAGTCCTTGGACACATTAGATGTGTGGGATGTGAAGTGAACATTTTCTTTCTCCGTGATTAGTGTGATCTGTACAGTGTGTTATCTGGCAATATCAGTTTGAAGAATTACTCTTTTGTTCATTCTTGTCTGGTCATTTTTTTCCCCTGGATACTAAGCACCTGCAACGTATAATTGCAAGTAGAAGAAAAAATTGCTCAAAATTTGCCAGGTAGCTTTGAATTCTTCCTGCTCATAAAAGAAGCAGGTGAAAAATCAAATCAGCTGTACCCCTCCCCCAGCAAAATATTCTTGTCTATACACATCAATTCTCTAGGGAGAAAAGAAAAATGGAAGGGTTTAATTGCAGCAAAATTATAACAAACTGAAATGTCTTGTCACTGCAAAAAGACTGTCTAAGGGTTATATTAGGAAACATCAATATTTAAAGATATTCTTCAGGACATTTCAAGCAGTTCAATGTGAAACATTTTTATCTACTTAAAGCATAAATATTTTAAGATGTTGATATTTTGCACACACAGAGAAACACCTTAACTCACCACAGGGAAATCAAGGGTAAATGTCTTTCCATGCTCATTACACTGCCAAACTATTGGGTTTCTAGGAGATGTTTCAGGCATAGAAAAAGTCACAACAGTTGCATTTAATTTCTTTTCAGGTTCTAATGGAGCAATGACTTCTAATAGTCATTCTAGAAAGTCAGCATTTGCAAGTCTGTAGGAAAATTAACAAACCTAATAGGAGAAGGTCAAACATGAAACTATGAAGAAAATTAAATAGGAAAATAATCTTTTGAGCGATGAGGTCCAGCCATTTTATTTCTTTGATTTATTCATTTATTTTCAGGTGTAATGATTGACTTTGCTATGGCAACTTGGGACACAAAGCATCAGTCACAAAGCTTCTTTGTGTCCTGTGTTGCCCTTCATCACGCTCTGTTATCCAGGAGGAAAGGGATGGTTGTCTCATACATTTCGCAATCTGATCTGTGGGCTTACTATATGTATTTCTTTCTATCAGTTTTTTTTGCAACATTCATTCCAATAGCTGAAACATTGACATCTGCAAACACATTGCTTCTGCCATTGCCATTCATTCTTATCCAGTTGTAGAAGGTGATGCAGCTTTCATTGGCATTGTAATTAGAAGGACATGTTTATGTAGTTTGATGTTAGGGAACCAATACTCACTATGTTTGACTGTTGGATAAGAGCTTTTACTTGCCTGTATTCTGCATATATAACTTCCTCTGAAAGAACAACCAACAATGAAATACAGGAGGAAATTATGTCAGGGAAGGATTTGAGAGTAGAGTGAATCACAAATTGAATATAAGTTCCCTGGATTTGAATAGCTGGCACAGTGATGTGATGTGTTTTGAATTTAGTATGTTGCTAACTGACTGATACTTTGGTTGTTGCTAAGTAGTGAAATTATCAAGAACTTATCTGTTTCCCATGCTCTGTCAGTGAGCAATGCCTGAACACCTGCATTGCATTGATAATATCATTGTTTGGGGCAATACAGCGAAAGAAAATTTAAGAAAGGGGAGAAAACTGTCCAAATCCTTCAGAAGACAAATTTTGCCATAAACCAAAGTAAGGTCAAGGGACCTGCAAAGGAGATTTAGTATTTATGAATAAAAGGGAAAGATGAACATCATCAGATCCCAACAGATGTTATTAACAACATAACAGCAATGTTTCTAACAACTAGTGAGAAAGAAACACAAGCTTTTTTGGGCACTGTAGGTTTTTGGAGGCTGCACATTCCAAATGACAGTTTGATTCTAAGCTCTGTCTATCAAGTGACCTGTAAGAAGAATGATTTCAAATGGGGCCCTGAGCAATGACAAGCTTTTGAACAAATTAAACAGGAGTTCATGCACTAGCCCTTGGGCCAGTCAGGGCAGGACAAGATGTGAAAAATGTGTTCTACACAGCAGCTGGAGAGGATGGCTCTGCCTGGAGTCTGTCAGAAAGCACCAAGGGGAGATTCAAGACTGACCCCTTGGTTCTAAGAGTAGAGGATACAGATGATCTGAAACCTGGAAAACGCATATTGGTGACTTTTAAAGAGTTCTAAGCTGTTGCAGAAGTCATTGGTACAGGAAGCACAGCTCCTTCTGGCACCCCAGTTGCCCATGCTGGGATGGATAATCAAAGGGAGGGTCTTTTCTACACCTCATGCAACTGATGCTACATGGAGTAAGTGGATTGCACCAAACACACAACAAGCTCAAATAGGGAACCCCAGTTGTCCAGGAGTCTTGGAAGCAATCATGGACTGGCCAGAACACTGGGATGTCATCAGAGGAGGAGATGACATGTGCTGAAGAGGCCCCACTGTACAATAATGTACCAGAAAGTGAGAAGCAATATGCCTTGTTTGATAGGCCCTGCCATATTGTAGGAAAGCATTGGAAATAAGAAGCAGCTCTATGGAGTCCCATGCAACAAGCTGTGGAAACTGCTCAGGGAGAAGGTGAACTGAGTCAATTTGCAGAGATGAAAGCCATCCAGCTGCCTTTAGACATTGCTGAACAGGACAAATGGCCAATATGGTACCTCTTCATTGACATGGATGGTGGCAATTGCCCTGTGGGAATTGTTGCAGCAGTGGAAGCAGAATAACTGGCAGAACAGAGGTAAACCTACCTGGGCTGCTGAATGGTGGCCAGCTATTGCTGCCTGGGTGGAGAACCCAGCTGTAAATGTACATCATGTAGATATTCACATATCCAAGAGCTGGACCACTGGAGAATGTCAGAATAATCAAAAAGTGGATCACACTACTAAGGCTGGATTTGGGTTAGAAACATAGAGGTGAACTATTGCTAGCTCAATGTGCCCATGGAACCTTGGACCATCAAGGAAGAGATGTAACATATAGATGGGCTTGTGAATGAGAACTGGACTTAACCGTGGACACTGTAGCACAGGTTATCGATGGATGTGAAACATGTGCTGCAATTAAGCAATTCAAATTATTAAAACCTCTCTGGTTTGAAGGATTGAGGTTAAAACATAACATAAGTCAACAATATCTTGTTTTTGGATAATACGGGGAAAATTGTAAATGCCATATTGGCATGTAGAGATGGAATAATGAGGTCAGAAACGTGGAGTAATTTCCTATAGCCTTACAGAGGCATTAGAGCTACAGTTCTTTATGCTTATGGTCATCACACTTGGAGAAAGATCTGGAATGGTTGGTGTGAGAACAGCAGTGAGAATGAACAATGATCTAAAGTATATGATCCAAGCAGGAAAGCTGGAGATATTGAAACTGCCTCATCTGTATCAGAGAGAAAATTGGAAGGGATGTTTGCCTTCAAGTATTAAAAGAAAACATAGAAAATTAAGCAAATTTAATCTTCTTCTATGCTCATTCTGTGGAGGACAATGGGTAGCAAGCTCAAATCAGAGCATAAGAAAATAAGGTAAGAATTAGGAAAATATTTTCAGCTCTGAAATGGATTGTGTGTAATGATTTCTGACTCCAGTCATTGAGCAGTTTTAAAAATAGTGTGAGAAAAATGTCCTTCAATAATGATTGAGATAGCCTTGGGCAAAAAGATGGTTTAGGTGACATCTGGACAGCCCATCCAATCTTTGTTTTCATGTGATTTTCATGGCCTGGAAATTCAGAATTAAATCCAAGGTCTGTTCTTTTTACTTGTCTGCAGTATTAATGCTCTGTGGGTGCTGTCTTTCATGGTTTGAAGTGTCCTGTGTTTGGTCACAGGAAACCCTTAATATTATGCAGTATACATTTGATCAGTATCAACAAGGAAATTTTTGCAAGTAATGGGTTAGATTATCATCAATATTTAGCTCAGTGGAATGCCTAGAGGATTTCCTCAGGACAGAAATAACATTTGGCAGATTTAGTGGAATTTCCCTGGTATACAGGTAGATATTTGACATCTCCCCATAGGTAATGGAACTAATCTCGACAAGATGTTTACCACCAGTTCTCTAGATGATTGCTTCAGCTCAGGAAAGAAGTTTAGAAAAATAAATTGTATCCATCTTCCAAAGAAATTCCCCAAACCTCCTCCTTTATACTTATCTATTCAGTTTTGAGCCTGTTTTCTTTATTTTATCACCTGAAAGACAAGAGGCTACATCACTTTTATCCTATTGAAGTAGGTTATTATGGGATGTGCTACTGAAGGGCTCTATAAATAATTAACCACAGCTGTGCCATCGCATGTTAGGGTAGAGGCTCATTCTTATCAACTCAAGAGGAAAAGCAAAGCTATGGAAAGTAATGCATGTGCCTGCTTGAAAATATTGAAGAAAGTGAGAGTTAGCTTATAGTAGGAAAATTCACTTCAGGTTAAAACCTTTTTAGATACCAGTTCAGATATGTGAGTATCACTCTAAGGAAGAAGAGTAGTTGTGGTCACTATCATGTCTGACAGTTATGAATTCCATCTTAGAACAGCAGAAATACAAAGAATTGCCAAGCTATCCACTGCAGTCAGTAGAGCTTCTCTAGTCAGTCTACCCAGAGAGTCTTGCCCTGTTTGAGGTCCTGCTTGTTAGCAGCAGTGAAAAGAGGGCTTGAAAAGAACTGAAATATCAAGACTTTACTATTTTATGGATGTCACTCCACGTTTTCCTCATGTATTTAACATATTTTGAAAGCTTTGCCCTGAGGAGGGAAAAAGCACAAATGTTCTTGCGGTCAGGTATGTTATCAGACATCTTCAGCAGCATGAATTATGCAAACTTTTTCTTTCACCCTTACTTGAATCTTCAAAATTTGGGTTTGATTGAGTTCAGCTCATATTATGTATGGGAGATGGTGAATCTTCTAAGTGTTGTTTTTATAAAATCTCATTTTTCTTTAATGGTCAGAATCTCACTTACCAAAGATCCCTAAAGGATGTGCCTTTGAGTGCTTGCATTTAGTTGCTATAAGGGAGTCAGCGTTGTTGACATTGTTTGTAATATGCTGTGGACACTAATTTGATTTAGTACTACCAAACTCAATCAGAAGCAATTAATTCTCACTATTATTTGAGTAATGAAATTATATGAATATAATGAGAATATACAGAGAAGCTCTGGAAACCTGGGTAGCCATTATCAGTGAAATGTATGTCAGTGTGGCAGTAACCATCTGGATTTCCCTAGTTACCTCTGTATGGTTGGCCTAAGTGTTCTAGAAAGACTAATATCCTTGATTAGTTTGGAAGTACAGATAATTAAGTACCCTCCAGGAGCCAGAAAATGTTTTAGAGCTTTTAATAGGTCTCATAAAAAGAAGAATTAAATTAGAGGCCGCCATGAAAACATCATATATGCGACCAGCATACTCCTAAAAGTGGAGTTTTCAGAATTATATATTGACAGGGAATATTAGCAAATGGAGCAAGTTTCCTTTTCATGGAGTGCAACCATGTAAAGATGCCACTGATTGTGCTTGAATGTTGCAAGAGGAAGCTGTTTTCCACAAAAGGATGCCAAGAAACCTCACAAATAAGGAAAATATTATCTAAAAGGTTATTTACATTTTGTTTACACAACAAGGTGAGTGTCTCAAATGTTTAATTTAGATAGGATATTTGATTTTGTTTTGTTCTACTTACACTGGGATTTGCTCAGTCTTTCAGTGTAGCTATGTAGTTTTTCCTTAAGCCAGGCTATAAGTCCTTGAAGATAATATATCTCATAAAGTTACCTTTTCTTCAGAATTTATGGATTTTCCCAGTAATGAGATGCAAAAAAGAAATAAATTGCTCCAGGTTTTGAATGCTGTGTGCAGTACAGATATGTGGTAATGTCAGGCAGCCTTATGTGTCCTTCCTGGTTCTTTATTTCCTATAAGCATGAAGGGAAAAATCAAAGAGAAATATGAGAAGCTGCATAGAGAAAAAGCAGGTAGGACTGGTTGCCTGAATTAATCCATGTGAGAATGAGGAAGGATGCTGCTGGTTGGTCAGTCCATGAGAATCTGAAACAGCTTCTGACAAAGATTCTGGATTGGTAGGATCTCTGTTCAGAGATGGACATATAGAGCTGCACATTAAAAACTGCTGTAATCATCAACAGAAGAGAATTTTTAGAAACTGGACCAGTGAAGATGTTATAAAATTTCTGTCAGCTTCTACCTCTAGGGCTGGTCTACCATCTCACTCTTTATCCTTGGAGTTACCATAGATAAGTCCCTCTTTTAATCCATAATGCTTTTCATGCAATGTATTGGGGAAGATGGAGACACTGGGGAACAGGGAAAAAATGTTCTCAGGTAAAGGTATGTAAAAGTTACACCATGGATGAGTGGGATAAGGATAAGAAAACATCCTCACAGTTTTAGAAAGTTCTTTTCAGGTTTTGGCATGCCCATTGAATCAGTGAAGCATCTCTTAGTGTTGCCAAAAAACCTTAAGTGCTTTCAAAATAAATGCATCTCCACTGGTGGTTCATCTTGCTGTACAAAATAGTAAAAGAACTTGCAGAAAAGTGGAACGAAATGGTTCTAGACAATCCCAAAAGGAACAGGATTTTTCAGAAGATAAGTGAAAGCAGGTCTTGGAAGCCTTGACTGAATTCAGAGTGCCCCTCTGTATCACCATAGAATTCCTTATTTCTGAGGAGAGCAAAACTTTACTTCTTTTACATGTGATGTCATATTTGCTCCCACCTTCCTAACTGCAAACACATATCCTTGTCTATAGCGGTGAAACAGAAGAGACTGGGAGAATTCACTGCATGCTCTTAAACATTGTGCCATGTGCTGGATATGCAGAACATCAAAGTTGTTTAAATAACTTACAACTCCAGACTTACAAATGGATGAGTAAATGCCCTTAGGTCTTCCTAGAAGTTGCATTTGTGTATTTTGCCATGAGCTCACTACAGTTGTACCATTTTTTGAGACAAAAAAATATGGATGTATGATGGATTTGCAGCTAAAATAAATAAATAAATGAATAAATAAAGAGAAAGAGAAAAAAAAAAAAAGATTTATTTGTTGCTTTAGTCTTTTAGTCCCAGGATTGTTCAGCTTCTAGACTGATGTTCAGGCTTTCAGACTGCTATAGAGTGCTGCCTACATAATGATGTTTTCTTACATGAAGATCCATGTTTATGAGGCCAAATTCATTGTTAGATGGGGAGCTGGAATTCCTCCTATTATTTAAATGGTGTTACATACATAGACCAAAATTAAGAGTCCAGGATGGAGTGATATCCTGGAGAAGTAGCAAAGTAGGGAAAATGCCTAAGGTGCTTTCCTGTGAAACTAACTATAGCCAAAGGGGAAGGAAAGAGAAGGAGTTGCTGTCATGAATCCTGTTGATCAGGATGTGCTACAGATAGTAATGCAATTCATAGAGAGAGCCCAAATAGTTGACATTTATACTGCATAGTTAACTAATGTGTCTAACACCTTAACTCAGGACAGACATCCACTCCAGTAAATGATAGTCACACAATCATTTTTCAAAGAAAACAATGTAACATCATATATCTTTTTTCCTGTCTTCTGCTAGTGACTGCTACTCTGGGAATGGCAGGCAAGCAGTCTTTCAAAGTCATTTATATGTCAGGTATGAACTGAATGAGGCAAAACTGTGAAATGAATTGAAACTTGTTTTGCAGCTGATCAGTCTTTCATTCATCATCCTCCCCTTTGGGATAAAAGGCATGGAGTGAAATGGCAAAGGAAGGAGAAAATTAAAAATGTCATAGCAGAGAGTGCCATGGGTTGTGCCAGCTTTCAGCTCTCATTTATTGGCCCTGTTGGTGGAAGTATCACTGGCACCACTCATAATCCAGCAATGCTGTAGGAACACAATTTTGGAAATGGGTTGCTTGCAATTATTTTATATCTGAAGAAGAAGAAAAAAAATGCTCCTGCAGCTTAAAGTAAATGAAAATTAGTGCAGGGATGACATTCTAAGAATGAATTAGAATGTTCTTTTGCATCATATTTTAGATGTGAAATTAAAGTGTGCAGGACCTTGTGTTATACTCTTAGGCCTGAGATTACCTGATGTCATAAAACATGATGACACAAATATTGCTCATTTATGTCACTATAAAGTTAGGTTTATAGTGGTACAATCAGTACGACCATTTATGCTATCTAAGCTCAGCATTACTAATTGTATCACTATAAAGCTATTTTATAGTCATATAAACAGTACAGATAATGCTGTCAGGCATCAGTATAAATGTTGCAAATAAGCCTACAAACTCTTCATTCAGATATCCTTTATGGTGCTAATATGCAAACATTAGGAGCAAGCTCACCATTGTAATCTGTGACACTGTGGCCAGTTATGAGCCAAGAATGAGACAAAGAATTGTCCTTGCACTTTCCTCTAACTGAAATATTACCACATTTTCTTTTCATAAATGTCTGACTATTGCCTCTTCAGCTAGGGATGTACAGCAAGTGCATCTTTAAGTGCAGGTCACACTTTGAGGATCTGCAAGAAGAAGTTCAGCTTCTGGGTGAGAATCTGGTGTAATTCTGTAGCTCCTCTTTTTCCTGGAAGACATAGTGAAGGTCCAGATGGGAAAGTAAACTTTTCTACTAAAGAGTACATTGTTATTTTTATTGCTTCCTGAGCATTGCAGAAAGGAAAAAAATCAGAGCCTTTCTGAGAGAACTAGTATTGTGTCCTGTTGCCAGATTCATTTCTCATCTATTGCCTCCAATAAGTTTCTTGGGTGGGAGAATACCTCAGACCTGTAATAGAAGAATAAAAGGAAAAAACTTCTCTCTCATACACTTCTACTGCTAATTTGCAACTCTTAGTCATAAAGCTGAAAGTATCCAGAGACCATGATAATTTTATGTATTCAGCAGCAAAGGCAGTGAGAGAATGTAGGAGTGTACATGATTATTTTATGGCTTAAGGGCTATTAAGCTCAAAAAAGGAAGATATAATTGCACGTGCAATGTGAACTCATAAGCTTTTTATTCTGTAAAACATCAGGATCAATGAGAATATAGGAAAACAAGCAAACAGAAAAACAAATACTAATACAGGGAAGTCTGCTACAGATGTTGATCAACCTTGCAGGAAAGCCAAAGTTCAGATGTATTAAGTTCTGGGACATATTGAGGAGAAACACCAAGTTTCTTCCCCAGGATTCAGAGACAAACATCTACTTTTCAAGAGCCTTTCCTTGGTTTCTCCCAGAGGCTTAACAGTGCTGCAAGGGCACCCCAAGGGGAACACTGCTCTCAATGCTATGCTGCAGATGGGCATTGATTTAGCGCAGTGAGGACAGATTGGCACTCATGTTATGATACTTCATTGCTGCTAGTTCTGACTAGAAGGAGAAAGAGCATGTTGAAGCAGGGAAAGAAGTGCTCTGAGCCTCCAAGACAGGTGAGGAGACTCAGCAGAGCTGATTGTCTCTTGTCATGGGCTGTACTAAGAAGTTAGAGTAGCAGCTTAGATAAGAAGCTTCATTTTTCATATGGCTAAAATCAGGGAGGACAATTTTGCCTTGCATCTGAATGGTTCAAAAATTGCAGAGTTAGAACTCAGCGGGCACTTGCAGCATTGGTCCTCCTTCAGTCCAACACCATGTTGCACACCAGCCTGGGGAAAAAAGAGCTTTCCAGCACTCAGAGGACACTTGGATAGCAAGGGAAAAGCTATTCCCACTCCAGCTTTTTCAAGTGACAGCACAACCTCTCTCCACTTGGGCAGTGTAATTGAATTCTCAAATTTTGATGTAGAAGACTCAGAAATTCAAGCATTGCTGTAGGTTTCCCTGTCTGCTCTTCTGTCTTGGGCTGCCAGGTCCTTTTTCAAACTCTCTCCTATGAAAGATTGTAAAGGTCTTTTCAAATGGATGACTAAGAGGCACTACAGAGAAAAAAGAGATCTCTGCATTCAGTATCACTCCTGTTTGATATTTTTCATAAAATGTGAGATGATAAAATTAGGTTTTCTAACTCTCTCCGGTATACTGGTTTTGACTTCTGCTTTATACCAGAAATGCTGTGAGAATTTAAAATTTTATAAAACATACCCTGGCTAAAAGAGAAGCTCCTAAAGTCAAACTTGCAAATGATAAGGGCAGAAAGCTTACAAATTCCAGACCCAGGATTTTGAAGCGGTGAAATGCATTGTATTATTAACTTTCTACTCCAATTTTCACCAAAAGGGGAAATGTCTGTTGCTGTACCATGATTAAATCACTTAAAGGAATCAGATGTCTGAGACTGCTATGGGAAACCTGGGGTCCACCTGGTGAGGGAAACCTGTCTGACTGTGTGAGTGTGGGGTGTGCAGGGAGTCAAGCGGGATACTCGTCAGCTCAGTGGAGTCACCTGCTGTGAAGGGGCTTTGGTTCCAGCAGTAAAAGTGTCTGGCATGAGTGTGACTCCCAAAGTGACCACCAGATGGTCAAACGGGAAAGTTTCCTTAACACATAAATACCTTAAGACACCAAAATAATGCTTTGAAGACCAAGAGTTGAAAGCTAGAATGAAATAAGCAGGTCTGATAGCATCAGGTAATTACAGGATATCAGAGGGCACAAGGGAACTTGTACACTATGAATCCAGGTTTATCTCTAACACGCTTTTTGAGTTGGATGCGTATATCTACTCAATACTAATGATTTGGAGACCATTAAGAGTCTTCCATTCTGGAAAATGGTTCTGATACTTGAGCCTTGGTGGAAACTGTCTTTGTATGGCTTGTAAAGGAAACATGTAAGTTAGCAGAGTCAGTTTCTTGGTCTTCCAAATATTTTGTTGTGTTCCATTTATTTGTTTTACATAAAGTATATCTAGCTGCCTTGACTGTAAACAAGTCCTTGAAAATATGGTCTGAAGGGAGTCAATAAAATTATATATGCTTGAGTATTCCAAGAGCTTGAAACATTAACTATGACAATAGTTCCTTTCAGTTTTAAGTCAGATAACATTGATGATGTCTAAAAGTCAACATTAACTGCTTATTGGTTCACTGGAGCATGGAAAGGAGACAATAGCAATAAAGATCTGTGTGCTCTACTTCAAGTGAAAAATCTCACTGGGATGTGGCATAAGACCGGCTCTTAATGCACAGTTGATATTGTCCCTGTTAGGAGAAGGTAGGACTTAAAAGGTCAGCAAGATGTGAGATCTACTGAAGGAAAGGCAAAAATAAAAGTGGACCAAGAGATATTTTCTTGCATCTTGAATATTCAAACAGTCTATTGAATTTCTTTGTGGATGTCCCATTTACTAGTGGGCAAAGATGAACCTGCACATTATTTTGTAATTCATCCCCTTATCATCTGATATATCTGATCTATCAGTGATATCTCAATTTATTACTTCCAGAGATTGACACATAAAAGATGGCACCAAGAAGCATATTGTCACTGAGGCCAATCAAATGGTTTCTCAGAACCTGATATTTTTCCTCATTCTTTGTCAGATTCTTTTGTGTGTCAGGGATGTGACACAGGATGGGGCTAATTCAGGTAGTAGACAGAACTGGCAGACATGACTGTCTGCTAAGGTCATGCTTCCATTTTGAGTGGAGTCTTTGGGGAAGACTGATCAGGAGCTGGGGTACCACAAGGCTGAGCAGCTGCATAGAAGATGAGCTGACAAACTACACTGTTTGGTCTGTATTTGTGAAACACATTTGGGTTTTGTATTAAAACATGTAAGACTTTACTTTCTTCTTTGCTGAAGAGGATGCATTTCAACTTTTGGACAGAAGATGCTGAACTTCATCTCTTGAAGACAGTGCCTCTTTATCATGCTGTTTTTAATGTTGTATGCACTTCTCCAGATAGAAACATTAAAAAAAAAAAAAGAAAAAAGTGAATTACAAATCCCACAAAACAAAGCAACCTCTGCAAAAAAACAAAGCAAAACCTTTTGTTTTCCCTCACCTCTGCAGTATATTTTCCTCAAAGCATCGAGCAAATCCCCCATCTCCAGCAAAGAAAGTGGAGCAGAAAATACTTTATCAGCTTGGCATTCCTTTCTCTGTCTCAATTGAATTATTTTCCAAATTGCCAGGAAGTACAAGGCAGGTGGCCTTGACCCCATGCTGTCACACTGAAAAGTCGGGTCTTTTCTCTTACATGGTCAGCTCTAGGCTGACTGTTACCTTTCTACCTTGGGAATCAGCCATGGCACAGGCACTGGAGATGTTCAGCATAGCACATTTAATCCTTCATGCTGACTCAACTGCCTTGGTTGCCTCCTGCTGTTCCATTAGTCTCTTCCTCTATGTAGCTATTGATTAGAGTGATACTTGACCCACTTTCCAGCACTCTCTTACGCTCTACATCTTCATTTTTCTCTTGTTCACCCACAGTCTCAGTTGTTTTACTCTGTCCTTGTTAGCAGTGTTGCTGGGGGATATTTTGCCAGTGCAGCTGTTCCCCAGAGCCAAGTATTGGGTTGTGTCTAATTACTCTTTTAATGCACTGTGGTCAATCAGTCGTCCTTCCCTGGCGCTCTGTGCAATAAGAAATAATTCACGAGAGCAGTGGAGCTTCTTCACAGAAAGGTGGAAAGGTGAAGTCGGGACCCTGAGTTCACTCAACAAAATTGAAGGAACAAATAGGGGCAGATACAGACATATGAGTTTGGTGCTCTGCAGCACATGGTTTAAAGACACATATTTTGTGTGTAGGATTGCAAAGTCTGGTTTAAAGGGGGTTCATGTGGGATAGCTCCATCTCAGTTTTTCATTACAACTCTTTCATATTAGGATTGGTATTCACACTAACCCTGCAACCCCCACACTTCAGAAATGAAAGAATTAGGAAAAAAATATAAAATGCAATCAAAACACAAAAGTAATGGATTAAGTTAGTGAATTACCTGGACAAATGAGCTTATAATCTTTTCTTAAGAATAACAAAGTGCAGGGCTACTGGGCAGCTTATATATTGGACCTGAAACCTGCTGTGATAAGGTGGGGAGAACACAGGGTTTTAGGGGACAAGCAGGGATTTAAGAAGTTTTATTCAAGTTTGTTCAGTGTGGCATTGCATTTTTTTTTTTTTTTTAATGAGAGAGAAAGTGAACTAAATACTTTTTTCCTTTTCCTTTTTCTCCTTCTTTCCTTTCCTTTCCTTTCCTTTCCTTTCCTTTCCTTTCCTTTCCTTTCCTTTCCTTTCCTTTCCTTTCCTTTCCTTTCCTTTCCTTTCCTTTCCTTTC
>VXBX01009337.1:63199-96314 GCA_013400415.1 Scytalopus superciliaris | reverse complement strand
CATTTTTTTTTTTTTTTTTTTTTTTAATGTTATTTTTTTTCCTCTGCAAGCTTATGGGAGAGACCTTATTGCTCTCTACTGAAAGGAGGTTGTCAGTCTTTTTTCCCAGGTAGCAGTGATAGAATGAGGGGGAAAGGTCTCATGTTGTGTCAGAGGAGGTTTAGATTAGATAATATTTAACATTTATTCACTGAAACGGATGTCAAGCAGTGGAACAGGCCCCCATGGAAAAGGTCGAGTCACCAGCCCTTGGAGGTATTTAAAAGTTGTAGACACGACACTGAGGGACATGGTCTGCGGTGAACTGAGCAGTGTTCAGTTTGCAGTTTGACTTGATGACCTTAAGGGTCTTTTCTAACCTAAATGGTTCTATGTTTCTATGACAGTTGTATAAAAGTGATTATTTGGAGCTTTAGAGCAGCTATGCTTCCAGTTCCTCCTGGACAAACCAGGCAATGGGTAGTACTACCATTTCCATGATAACTAGCATATTTCGGACTGACTCCTTTGGAACAAACTCCTAGTTCAGTAGTTATGTCAATGACATCTGAGATAGAAAGTTCTTTGCTGAAAAAGTCATTAAAACGTCAATGTATTTTTAAAGAAACAATAGAGGAGTATTTAGAGCAGCTTTCTGAGGTTGAATGCTCAGCAGGGTTAAGAATGGATCTGCATCCTTCTATATTTTTGAGATCAAGCCCTTTCCTTCTCTTTGAATTAATCTATTCAATTAGCTTATGAGCCTTTGATTTCTTTCTTCTTCCTTTTAATAACAGTTTAACATAGGACTATTCAAACAGTAACTATCATCCTGTCTGCCCCCATCAAACAAATCTATAGTGATTTATCCCATGAATACTAAGGAATAAACTGTAAGATTGTGCATGTGATTTTTTTTTATTTTAAGAGCATTAACATAACTGTGTTTTTCTCTTGGATTTTGCTTCCTCCGGCTTTACAATACACTGTCATGCTAACAAAGCTGAGCTGCATATGAGAAAATAGCTTTATCTTCTTCAAATACCAATCTCTTACAAATGTTCCTGTAAAAGAATGGCTCTTGGAACATCTCCCAAATCAACCAATTTCAACTCTGTCCAATTTCAATGGAAAGTAATTTTAAATTCAAATTCCTTTCACTGCAAACAGCCTTTCTGTGTACCTCAGGACAGACTCAAGCACTATGGGAACAGAGTCCCTGAAGATCATTAAAACTTAAAAAAAGTATTAGGGACATAATTTTGTCCATGAACCCAGCTAGCTCAGAAGTCAGGCTGCTAGGATCTGGTGGGTTATAGGACTTTACAAAATGTAGAAAAACCAATCAATGCATGGTCTCAAATCATGACGATGTGGTACTTTTGTAGTCATACATTGGATCTCCATTCAGGATAGGAGACCTATTCTTGACTTGAACCCAGACAGAGAATGAGTTACAGATGGATGGTTATTCTGAAGAAGTGAATCTGTCTGAAGGATTCCAGCATGGGAAGAATGGAAATTTTTCACTCCAGTTTATCAGCACTTTAGTCTGCTCTTCCTCTACCATGTTGTGCTGAATGACACCTTTCTGTGTCCCCCAGGCTATGTGAAATTAGTGGGTCACATGCCACCCTAGAAGTGAGCTTGTGAAGCAGGGGGCTGCAGTCCAGCACATCTTTTGGCTTACTTTTTTCGCATTTCTTTGCCCTTTTCATCAAGGCACAATCTCCCATATTTGAGACTCTCAGAAGGTGATAGTTGTACTTCGGAAAATATGAGTATGTTAGTGATTCCATACCCACATGGCAGCTGTGTCGTCTCCTCATCACCTTCTGTAACAGGTAGTTTTCAAAGTATTTAAAAAGCAAATTACAAAAGTTAGTTCCTTTTGAAACTGTCTTGGTATTGAGTTGGTATCTGGAAAACTAGAAAAGATGTGTGAGAAATTTCTGAAATACTGTCTTGAAGAAATGGACAAGGCAGTTTAACTTACTCTTTTTAAACAACCAGAAAAAAAAAATTGCAAACCCACCTATTTAAAGTTAATTGAAGGATTTGAACTTTAAAAAGGTAATTAGAGAACAAGAAACTACTGAACCAATAACATCAGGATTAGATATTTTGTGAGAGTTTAATACATTCACAATAACTGCAGACAGGGTACAAAAATAACAAGTAGACTTGAATACACTTAAGAGTTTAAATCACCTATAAGTAACCTGGAGACAGAAGACAACATCACCTTACAGGCAAGGTACTTCATGAATTTTTTAAGAGGAGTTTTCCCATCTGTCTTTACAGCAGTCAGCACTAACCCTTTTAAGTGACATGGTGGTTCACTAAATATCTCTCTGTACTGATAAAAATTGTATTTCCTCTGTTTTTCACTTCTCCTCAAACATTCTTACAGGGCCATATTGGCCAGCTCCTGAACAGCTTCGTGGAAAATTTGCAGCAGAAAGCTCCATATTTCCATAAAAACTGCCAGCAAGCTGCTCTGTATGCTTCTGAAGATAAATCATTTCCAATAAGATACAAGAAAAGCCAGTGGCTTGTGGAACTGGATGAATCCCTGTGCTGTACTGTAGCCAAAATGTGAAAATTATCATTTACTCCAACGGGGGTTACTTTATGGTCTCCTATTTTTAGAGACTCTTTTTATAAATTTTATTAATAGTGTTATTAATTTAATTTAATTAATAGTGGTATTAACATTACAACTTGGATGGCTTCAGTACCACTTGTGCTTGGTATTGTGCAAAATTATTGTGAATAATAACATCTTTTCCAACCAATCTACAAGATGAGACCCACTAGACCCATTTTACATTTTACTGAAGTTTCCTTTTCTGCTTCCACATTTATGTAGTCATTTATCTATTGTATTTCTCTAATTTTTTTTCCTCATTTCTGAAGCTGCATGTTCTTTGAGGTAAAAAAAGTCTGACACTGCTTTCCCTATAGGAAAGGGTCAAATCTGCAACAGTTAAATTTTAGGGGGTTTTTCAGGTGAAAATAGGACTAAAAGATACTTCAGAAATTGTCTGTTACTCAAATATCCCAGTGTCATCCCTTGTGGGATCTTTCTTATAATAGCAGATGGAAAGAAATGCAGTTCCAGAGAGGAATGCTTCTTCATGTCAGAGGGAGGCCATTACTTGTATCTAATACCCACAGTTGTGCATTCCTCATTAGACTAATTACCTCTCTGTGTTGAAAGTGATCAATTCCTCTGTTTTTCCTCTTGTCTGAGCTTAGCAGCAGAGCACTGCAATTGCCTTCTGCTGTATTTAGCTTTGTGCTTCCAACTCAAGATGTAAAAGTCCTCTTTAAGGCCTATTTACTGCAGTGTTCTTATGACACACAGACAGAAATAGAAAGGGAGTTTGTAACAGTGATTAACTTTTGTCTAATTGGAATCACCATCACTACAACTCATAACTTAGAAAGTTGTTCAGCTTTTTTGTCCTTAAAGAATAGCATTCAATAGTTTTGTATCTTAAGAGGCTTTGTGGTCAAATGCAAGTCCATCAGTAAGACTGGAGCACTGTGGAGATCAAAGAGCAATTAAATGGTAATGGATGGTTCTCTTTGTGAAAAATATAATTGGATTCCATTGTCTCAAACTCAGGGACTAATCTACACAAAGTCTATCAGCAGAAGCTTTTCAATTGGAGTTGCACCCCTGGGCTGGTAGATGCAGAAGCTGGATTTGGATGAGGTGGGAGCCAGCCAGGCTTCACTAAGGCAGGTACAGTTTTACTGGTGGAGAGTAGATGGGCCCCTGGCCCAAAGAAATCAGATGGCTCATGAGTGTTATTTGGTCACTGCCTTTTTTTTTTTTTTTTTTTTTGCATATCAGCTTAAACAGATTTTCAGAAGCACAACTTTGTTGATTGTATGCCACAGCAGCCTCCTCTTCTGCTAGCCATGTTCTCTTCCTCTGGCCCATCTTCATCCAGACTCACATCTGTTCCTTGTCCTTTCTACTCAGCACCTACATGGAGAGTGTCATGAACAGCTGGGCCCCTTCAGACAGTTGCCATATGTGACACTACCTCTTGAGTAAAGAGGTTTCTTTGCAGCAAGGTAATAATCATCACTTTGCACTACATTTTAGTCCCAGAAAGGGAACCTTTCATATTCTTAAGGCTTGAAAGAAAATAAGAAACTGAGTCTTCCACAGAGGTGAAGCTGATGAGAATAACTTGTAGCATGGATCCCCATGATGGAATCCCAAACAGCCTGCATTGAATCCTTGCTGAATGTTTCCACTGCTTCCCCATATTAGGCCCTATTTTTTGTGTTATAACTCTTTCAACTTTAAGTTTTCTTCATGCTGTAAGAGAAGCATTGAGAATTTCACACAAAGAAGGAATGGAGAAAGGCTAGAACAATCCCACTATGGGTTTTATCATTTCTAAGACTGAAATACAAAGAGCTGTGTTTTACATCTTCATCCCTACTTACTCACAGCCCAAATGTACAGCAATTTTAACATTTGCCACTTACAGCTGGCTAAAGTGCAGGAAAAAGTCTGATGACTTCTTGAAATAACCACATACAGATATAATAGGCAGGTCCAAAATAAGACATATCAGACCTGCTATGCAGGGAGACCAGGCACATGGCTGCAGTGCAGATCCCTTGCTAGTGTGGAACTAGTGTTTGTAGAATTTTGTGGCTTATAAGACAAGCCTGGTATACCATTACATCTCTCCAGAGAGACCTATCATGTATTTATAAAGACAAATTTCTTTTCCCCTCACATCCAATAAAGGCTGGAGATTCTCTTTAGCCCTCCTTTTGTTGCTGATGTATTTGTGAAAACATCCTTTTTTATCTTTTACAACAGTAGCTGGATTAAGTTCTAGTTGGGCTTTGACCCTTCTAATTTTCTTCTTGTATAACCTCAAGAGGTCCTTGCAGTCCTCTCAAGTTGCTTGTCCCTTCTTCCAAAGGTGGTACTCTCTTTTTTAATCCTGAGTTCCAGTCAAAGCCCTCTGTTCAGCTAGGACAGTCTTCTTCCCTGTCCACTCATTTTTCAACACATGGGTACAGTCTGTTCATGTACTGCTAAGATCTCCATTTTAAAGGTTTCCTTCCACCTCTTTTGCAAGAGGAAACTTTCAGTTGGCAACCTTTTTGCTGTGTACTTTTCCCTGTGCTGACTGACCAGAGCTTCTTTTCCCATCACATTGGTCAGGGGGAAAGCCTCTCACCCTGCATGAGCATTGCTGTATGCACTGGGAAAAACAGTCATGGATTTCAGCTGCACCTCACTATCCTTGAGCAAAGGCAGAGGCAACCTCAATATGGCTATTTCTGAACACAGGGATAAAAGCAAATGATGATGGCAATGAAATATTTTGTGGTCTGAGAACAAGAAATCAAGAATACACAATCTTTTGTGTGCATGGCTATGTAGTACTCCCCATAAGCTGGGGGAAAATAAATTTGAAAGCCAGATCAAAGGCATACACTAATTTTTTAAGAGGATAACTACATTGAACAGCCAGTAAGCCCCAAACAGCAGGGTCATTTTCCTTTCTTTACACCTTTTGCCTTATATCCATACAAATTGAGGTCAGGGAGGAAGATAAGAAAACAATGAAAGAGGAGAAACTTGTTTACATACCAGACCTTTATGTACAGTTGTTTAGTTTCTTTCTATCCATTCCTGATTTTTATCAAGCTAAACTATTCCTTATTGCTGTTGCTGTTTTGTTCCTTGGAGAGGAGCATCTTTATTAGCCATAATTACATCTGGACATCCTGCAATTCTACAGGGACTGCAACAGGAGGAAAAGAACAGGAGGTGGGTGCAGGAAAGATAGGAATTCTGTCCTAAGCAAAACATAAATCTCAGGCCAGATCTCCTTGGTTTTGAAAAGACATAAAGATCTCATTATTAAATCAGTGGAGTGAGCACAGCTGCTCCTGTCAGCACAAAAGTCATCAGGTTAAAAAGGCTCTACATGTGTGCAGAGCATCTCATCAAAGCTAATCCCAGTTAGTATCTGCTTTGTTTCTCCTGGAGAAGAGTTGCAGCTCCACAAATAGACTAATTTGGGAATTTGGGAAGCTGCCAAGGTTGGGAACAATTGGAGATTCAGGAAGCCTGCCAGCCTTTCATGCCCGCCTCTGTGTAAGCAGAGAGGAAATCTTAAAGAATTGTTTTCCTCTTCCTGTGCCTCAGTATCCCCATTTGAAAATAGTATCAGCCTTCCTCATAGTAGTTGAGATGCATAAGGAGCTGAATATCATTACACTTACTGGCTATTACAGCAGGACTTCACATAGAGGCAAACATGCACAAAACACCATCAGTAAACTTGCCTTGCAATGCTGCCATCACATGCTTAACATGTGTTTTAAAATTCCAGCTCTCCTGAGTTCACAGAGTGAAGAACATTTGAAATTTTTCAGAGGAAGCCCTCTAAAATCAAAGTACCTAATAATAAAGAGAAACAAAGACAGAGAGCATTATTGTTTTTTCAACAACCACATTTACATCCGAATATTTTATGCATGCAAAAATATGCATGCATGCCTATGTTTTTTAGATTTGTCTAAAATGCAGACAGCTAGAAAAGCAGTTGCTTATTACAGTTTCTCATATCCACTTTCAAGGGTGAGTTACAATGACCCCATTTATCCCAGATGGCAATTAATATTCTTTTTCTGTTTTGCTGGTTTTTAGTGTGTAACTTATGACCAGGTTATAAATATCTGACTATCTATTATGCTGAAAGAACTTCTTTCTTATTGAATGTCTGTGTTTAATATTCATTTCCTCTATCAGTTAGATGTCAATATTGGATTCTGTGATGAAGTTTATGGCTTACAACATTTGCTTTTAGCTGTCTGAGAAAATACTGTTTTACATAAATCTCTTTCTCTACCCAACTTTTTTGTCTATTCAGTTTCCTGTTTGACATGAAGTTATATTTCAAGATTACTAAAATTGGCTATCTGTAGCAAATGGCAAATATGAACAAATATATTTCCTAATTGTTGCATAACTAGGATAAAAATTACAGGCAAAAGTAAACCCCTTAGGAGCTTTGGGTTTTTATACTATGAAATCTGTATTGCCATCAAGTGAAAGAGCCTGGGTAGCAGAGATAGTTGGTGTTTAACAGGTAGATAAAATTCTGCCATTACTAGTGCATTGTTTTTGTCTGAGGCCTTTTTATATTAAATGTGATACAGACTTTTCATCCAGAAATATCTTCTGTTGGATTAGTATGCCAAAGAATGGCTGTTCTATCCCACCAACCCACCTAATTACCTGTGCTGGAGATATTGATGAGAGTTTGGTCACTTAGTCTCAGTGTCATGCGCAGTGCTGTCTCTGGAGTTAATTCTAAGGGGAATGTTCTTCATTTTTGTTATCAGTAATGAGAACTAGAAGAGAAGGCTCTGCATTTACTTAATGAGAATGTCATGGTTTGAGCAGAGCTGCAGAAGTGAATTTGAAGGGCTGATCTTTATAATGAACCAGAACATTATCAAATCACATCAGCCAAGATATGGAATTGGGTTTAACAGCTCTGTGTCTTACATGAGGTCAAATAACTGTGTGTATGTGAATTTTGCATGTTTAAACTCATAACCATTTTTCTCTCACTGAAAAACTGATTCATGGCATACTTTTACACATGCTATTGATCAAGCAAATATGTGGTGGTAGTAGGACTAGGGCAAATGCTGGTCAGTGGGAATGAGAAGAAAACAAAAAATATTACCACCAGCACAGACTTTATGTTTTCACTAGGAACTAACTCTTAAAGACAAAAGAGAGCAGGAACTGCCATGGATTTGTAACTGGCACATACTAAAGTAAGACAGATCATAAGACAGTTCAAGAACTACCAAGAGTATCTCCCAAAGACAAGTGACAGGCTCTCTTCCAAGACAACTAAACACTCCATCTTTCTGGTCCTCTCCAGGAAGTTTGCTCCTTAGTGCGGTTTAATCTTTGTGGCAGAATGAATTAGCATATCCAACCAACATTTTCTTTGCTGTCTACATGTTGGAGGATCTTCTCAGAAATTAAGAGGGATTATTTCAGCTCAGTTGAGATACAGAGACTACTTAAGTCTACTCAAAATATAGCCAACAGAGCTCTGAACTAAGCTTGATACAGCCTCTGCTGAAATTGGTGGCTTCTCTTAAAGACTATAGTAATCTGCCCCTTATTTGGTACTGCACAAAAAGCCCTGTAGCAGATAATAATATTTTTTCTCACTTTAAGTACTTTTCAGGCCTGCACCTGGACAGATGCAGAGCATCTACAATCCCCTTGCTGCTTCAATCCCTGTCTTTGGTTTTACAGTTCACACAGAGACCAAGGAAATAACTGAAATCATCCCCACTGATTCAGCTAATACAGACACTGCTGGAACGCTGGTATAGACAATGCTCAGGCAGTGTAGGCTGGGTTTAGCTGCACCACACATCCCTCTTGAGCATTCCAGCTTCCTTTCTGGTTCATTTAACCAAGTGAAAGCAGCAGAACTGATCAGCACAGGTCTCCCAGGGAAGCTGGAACTTGGAGAAGAAAGCCTTGTATAGATCTCCAGCACTGAAACAACCATCAACTGCTAACAAAATAGGGAGATGTCGCCAGCAATTCAGAGTGCCTGTTGGACTGTGAGCAGTCTGATTGTGTGTATTTGGCATTCAGGTGAAACTTTGGGTGACTTTCATCTTCTCAGTGCTGCCCTGATTTATGTAGACTCAGATTTAGTCAGACACAGTGGCAGGCAATTTCTGAGAATGAAGTTGGATTTTTAGTAGCTGGGATTATTTGGGGGAAAAAAAAAAATTGGTTGTGCAATATATTTAAATTAAATGAGTTGGTAATGGTTTATCCAAGTTATAAAAATAGTAGTAATTATTATAGAGGCATCTTAGCCGAAATTCAACCCATATACTTTACATACAGCACAGATTATTACTCCAAACTCTCCTGAAAATACAGCTATTGATGTGGGCCTGATATTTTACCATGTTTTTTTAAAAAATAAATGGATAGAGCAATTCCTATCAATTCTCCTTTTCCTTCCTGATTGCACAGATTGTCCAGAGCCAAAGATGTGGGTTGCTATTTTCGCTCTACTTTTTTATTGTCCACATCTCATCTTTCTTCAAGACTGGAATTTGAAATACAAGTGCCTAACAGTAACATATTGCCCTATTTGGACATATTGTCTGAAGTATTGTCATGTGTCTGAGGAATAAATACATAAACACATTTTCTAGGTGCTCAGATCCAGCACACCAATGTTTAGGGCAAGCTTGTTATTGTGGGAGCTGGATGGCTCACTGCTCTGGTGTTTAATCTGTGCAATTTTTATCTAGGGTCATAAATCCACATAGGCCTTAATATGTTTCACCACAAAAAACCCCAGGAATTTTGTAATCAGCCTCAGGAGAAAGGTCTTGGCTTTACTGCTATGTCAACAAGAGCAGATCTGTGTGCTAGAACAACATCCTAAGTGGGCCTTGAATTTGATCCAGGCTAAGTGAAGACCAACCTATTAAAATAGGATGGAATAGAATAGAATAGAATAGAATAGAATAGAATAGAATAGAATAGAATAGAATAGAATAGAATAGAATAGAATAGAATAGAATAGAATAGCTGGCAGGGTCCTACAGCAATGTTCTAGTCCAACTGTCTGACTACTAATTTTATTCACTTCAGAGACTATTTGAAAAAACCCTGACTATGTTCTCAAAGGGTTCCCATCATTGCTGCACTGAGGGAATAGTTCATGCCTTAAACCAGATTTTTCTGTCCTTTCCCAAACTCTGAGTAGTACGAAAGGCTCTAACTCAGGTTCCTTTGACAGTTCTATCTACTCTTTGAGATGTGAACTCACTGTGACCCTGTACCAGAGACTCACTTGTGTCATTGCATAGTAAAATGCTTCTTGCTTCCCAATTGGACTTCAGGCAGATTTCTGTGAGCTCCAGGAACATGGGTAGAGGTAGACTGAGAAGTCAATGCTGGGTTAGTGGTACCCAGTGAAAGACTTGAGTCCAAAGTGAAGCAATCACAATCTGAGATCTAATTACAGACTTGTATGGAACGAGCTTGCAGTCACACTCCAAGGTTTCTCAGGAATGGCAACACATCACCCACTACCCATGTTTTTCTGCATTGCCTGTTCCTGTCTGGACATTGCTCAAGGGCTGAATTGGTGAAATGGTGATCAAAGCCTCATGTGCTCCCTACTAGATCTTCTCTCCCTTTGGAAGAGCAGAAGCAATCACCACTCCATTTTGGTCTCATAAATATAAACTCTTATGGCAATATGGGGGAGACCTCATTGCTGGCAGAGGCGTCACAATCTCAGCACTCAGGTTCCTCTCACAGTCTCAACTTTTTCTTGCTTCCCTGTGCAAAGCTTAAAGAACCCTGGATTTTACTAGGAACAGCTCTGAATCTTGTCCTCAGCATGTCAAGAGACATCATGGGGAAGTCCCTGTGCTTCTCTGCATCTGAACATGACTTATGGTGCCTTTCAGACTAGTAATCTGCATGTGCTTTCTCCTGCTTAGAGCAGAGAGGGGAACACCCACATACTCAGGTGGCTTGCTAAATCTGGGCAGCTGTTTCAGCCTGCTCAGAGGTGACCAGCATTAGCAAGGTCTGTGAGGAGATTGGATCTGAGATGCAAAGGCCGTAATAAATGTATTTTAAGTGAGAATTTTCCCCCTGCACCTCAAAAAATACTCCTGCATGTATTCCATGGATCTTGCTTCTGTTGGTGCATTGGTGTAGAGCCGAGTGTTGGTATAGAGTAGCAGTGTGCATAAAACCTCATCCCTCCATGGCTTTTAAATCTTGCTAGGCTGCCTGCATGATTTGATGCCATACGCATATCAACAGGCTGGGTATTCAGTCCTGGCACCGAGTTTTTAGCTGAGCTCTTGCAGAGGCATCTGACGTATTTGTTGCTGTGAAATACTTAGCCTGTTTCCTGCAGAAATACGTTTCTGCCACAGCTAAATACAGTGGCAGTGATAATAGTGAGATATGATTGAAGGTTCTGCAGGAAAAGCCAGGTGGTTTTTGTCCAGCTGAAAAATACGTGCATGATGGAGAAGCCTTCAATGCTCGGAAGAGCTAATTTTACCGTATAGGAAGCAGATTTGGCTCCACCTGCTGGTTTCAAGCTGTTTTCAGGCCAAGCTGCTGGTTTTTTGGGAAAATTCTAAAACACTCAAATTTAAATAAAAATGTGAACAGATAAAAATTCTATCTTTGGGGTGAGATATTAGGCCTTCTGGACACAAAATAAAAGAAAAAGTTAAAAATTAATAATAATTTTATAAAAAGAAATAAAAGAATGGTAAGTGCCTTCTTACACAAAAAGCTAAATTACATTCTTCCAGAGGCTTTACTAACTTCAGGGATTTATGGAAGGAATGCAAGGTGAAAGTTTCTCTGAATGAATGTCTGTTTCGAATGGCCTGTCTATCTGTAGTCAAACTCCCTATTAAAGATTCAGTGACATTCTAGCTTTTGGGTGGATAAGCTAAATATATCCATTCTCAATCATGTTGTAAAGTCAACTGCTCTCTGAAATCTTATTGCAATTTGTAGAGCTTGTGAAAATGATGATTACGGTGATTGCTATCCAAATGCTTTTCAAATTACTAATAAAACAGTGAAGTAAGTTTCTTGTACTGTAACCATCTGTTCAATGCTGAGATGTTGAACACTGACAGATGAGTCTGAGAGTTCTACTTCTGTTTGGGTTTTGTTTTTTTTTATAATAACTTTAAAGATCTGTGTAAATTCTAATTATGTATTTTCCATCCTTTATTTTTTCCCCAGCTTTTGTGGGACAAAGGAGGGTGTGCAAAGAAGAACATCTTACATATAAAGACTAGTTTCAGGACTGTGGATTCAGATCCTTGGTTTGTCACAGATTTACTGTGGGATTTTATTGAGAAATTAGGGACTGTCATATCTGCTGCTAGTAGTGACTCATGTTTGCTTTAGAAGGAAGTTTCTGGGAAGCATTGCCTACAATTGTGTATATCTAAACTCATTTTTAGCAGAGATACCAGTATTAGTGAATGCTGCAAGAAGCATGGTAGGGCTTACAGCAGCAACAGCATATGCCTATTCTCCTTTGCATAATGATGAATTGACTTCAGGCAGAAATTGAAGAAAAAGAGAACCAGCTTTTCAGAAATGGACATTTCTCTGCTGGAAAGCCTGGATATGAACTTGCAGTTGCTACCTGGAGGACAGGCTTTGTCCTTCTAAAGAGTCCTTTCCTTTCACTTTTGCATTTAGACCTTCTTTTAAATAAGGGCTACCCAGTCATTCCTGCATAGTTCCTCAGCATGACACCTTCAGTGCCATTTATATTTATCTGGATGAATTTAACTGAGTGCAATCTTTGTGTATTTATGAGATAGTAAAGTACTCGGCCTTGTTTATTTTAAAGGCCTGTGGTAGGAACTGTCAGTGGTAGTTGGATCATCTTATTCTTAACTTTGATATGCTGTCTTGAAAAGAGAGATACAATTTTACCAAGTAGCTGTAAGGCCTCTCACTCTTTTAGGTGTGAAATGTCACATGCCCCCAAAATTCTCTCCTGCCTCCTTGTCAATGTCTGATGTGTATCCTGGAGGAGATAGTGCCGTTGCATTTGATGTCTATTATGGACTTTGTTTCCTTGGATATGTCTGATTGTTTTTTAAATCTAAACATATTTTTAGCTTCTGCAACACCCTGTGGCAAGCTGTGTTTCACAGCTTCACTCAGGCCACAGAACCACAGACTCATAGAGTGGTTTGGGTTGGAAAGGACCTTAAGATCATAGTTTCAAAGCCATGGGCAGGGACATCTTGCACTAGACCAGGTTTCCCAGAGCCACATCCAACCTAGCCTTAAACACTTCCACAATTTCTGTGGGAAACCTGTCCCAGTGTCTGACCATGTTCAAAGTAAAAAATCTTTTTTCCTAACATACAATCTAAATCTACTTTTTTTCAGTTTAAATCCATTACCCCTCATCCTATTACTATAATCAATGATAAAACATCTCTCTGTGTTTTTGCAGTAAGGACCCCTTTAGGGCTGGAAGGCTGCTATAAGATCTCCCCACAGTCTTCTTTTCTCTAGGCAAAAGATCCATCTCTTTCATTTTTTGCTTTGCTGTCTTCAAATGATGTCAGTAGAATCATCATTACCCATATAAAAGCACCATGTAATATTTATATACAGGGTATTTGTTATTGAAAACTATACTGATTTTAGAGCACAGGTTTGGGTATTATCTTGGTCTCTTACTTCATTTTCTGTATATAAAGAGTTAATAAAAGAGTAAATGATGGTGACAGGTGGAAGACAGGGTTTGGAAGGCTTACTTGCCCTGACTTGCAGCTGCAGAACTCCGTGAATCTGGATAATTTCCCAGGGCTATGTCAGTGAAATAACTTATACTGACTTTCCCCCTAACACATAGCAGCACATTTTGAACAGCACCCACAAATTCTCTGTAACACTCTGTGTGTTTTATTTTAATCGCATGATATATACCAGACATAGAGTCATCATTTGCTAAAGCACATAAAAAGGTATTCAATCTTTATGCTTCTATAGCTGTACAGCTTTACAGATTATTGTTTTACTGGTTCTTAGGTGATTATCTTACCCATACAATATTACACTGCATAAAACTGTTTCTCATTATAGGAAATTGAGTTTGGATTGTGATTCATATTTGCAATTATTGTCTAAATCCTTTCAATGACTCAAAATGACACAGCTAGTAAAAAAAGCCAAACCAATCTTCATGGATAACATATCTGCCCCTTGCCTTGAATTTTTGATAATCTGTACTAACATGGTAAGTCTTGTGAGTAAAATCTCACTAGAATTTATTCATATTTCTCTCTTCTCTGGGATCATATAAACTGTGACCATAAATTCAATTGGGAAAGATCTCTACAAAATACCAGCCGACACAGATATGGCTGCGACATTCAACATAGCTGGGTTTTAATGCACTAACATTAACTAACTTAAGGACTTTTGTCACATACCTTTAGTGTCTCGGACTAGTTTCTCTGTAGAGACATCTGTCCATTCCAAAGAATGGAGGCACTCCTCTGTCAAACAGTTTGAGTCACAGTCTAAGATGAGGGCTTATGTCTGTCTCAGCAATGGGAAAGAGAAACAAACTTAGAATCATAAGATTGAAAAAGACATCTCCAGGATTATTGAGTCCAACCCTTGAACACCAACATGTCAACTAAATAATAGCACCAAGTGCCATGCCTTGCCTTGCCAGCTGTTAGTAAAGTGTGAAAAAGTTACTCAGTTACTCAGCGTAGTAACCCTATGCCTGTTCTATGCCTGTGCAGTTATGCACTCTCAGTGGTTTTCACTCATGTTAGGAGTTCAGTCTAAACTGGTCTTTCTCATACACCATTAAGTCTTGTGTGGAAGCTGCTACCTTTCTACAAAGACATCCTATGCAGTACAGTGCAATGCAGAGCCATCAGAGTAGATACAGTTGTAGAGGTGGCATTGAGGTCCTAAGCTGTGCCTGCAGACCCTCAGCCACTAGCATGAGAAAGGAGGAATAAAGCAGCTTGACAATCCAACACAGTCACCTGAGTGCTGGATCTCTAGCAAGAGGGGAGGAAAAGGTAATTCTGTAATGTTAAGGCCTTGTTCTATAGCTTTGTTGATCGGTCTCGTACTCCTCCAGCTTTTGTATTAGCACAAACATTTCAGAGTTTGAATACTGCCCTATCAGAGAACTTTTATTCCAACCTGTCCCAACTGGAGCCTTAAAAGAGATTGTTCCCTCCAGGAAAAGAATAATGGTGTCACCTCTGCTGACCTTGTTGACCTCACAAGACAAGAACACCTTTTATCAGTAACTGCTTCTCCATGGGAAACCATCTCATTTCATCATAGACAGAAAATTGAAAGCTCGAGCACTGATTTGTTTTGGTCTGCTGTTCTTCTTCGCCCTTTCCATGGATCAGCATAGCACAGCTGGAAAGAGGCTCTAATAAGCTTCAAGCAGTGTATGTGAGCTTGATTTAGTGTTTAAAAGCATTTGGAGCTCTGTACTTGCAGTGAGAGATGTGTAAATTCAGAATGGTGTTTTCTTTGGGCAGAAGAAGATGACATGGGAGGACCACACTAGATCCTGAGAACTTGACCAAACTGCTTTTGTATGAAGTCTCCTGACTTATTGGAACATCTTCACAAACGGGAACCCAGTCCTGAACTGAATGTTTCAGTGGTTTAATAATCATTTCTCCTCTTCATAATCTGTTCCAGTGCAGTAAAATTGTTCTCAGGGAAAAAAAAAAAAGAAAAGTGTCATAAATCTCATTGGAACAGAATGACCTTAGGCTTGTAATGGTGATCTTTTCAGTGTGAGGATTTGGAAGCAATTTTTCTAGATAGTGTGAATATATTAAAAATAAATTCTGTCTTATTGGGTATAAAATTTCTAATGACTTAGAGTTGGGTGAAAAACTATCTCAATTCTCTGGAAACTCTGGAGCTAAAATTGCACATTCATTTATTTCTTATTTATTTCCATCCATGCCCTTTCCTTCCAAAATCCCACAGTAGGGAGATGAGAAATTTTGCTGGTTACAGATCAATCTCACTAAGCATTTCTCCAATGCTTTGACTACTTCTATGTAGAAATAGGCTCTGACCACTGGAAAATATTCAGATTTAAGCTTGGAGGAACACACCACAGTTCTAGCAATAATATGACTATTTAAATATTTGATTATTTTGTAGTACATGTAACATTGAATATACAAAATCAATACTGTGAAAGAGGCATAAAAATCAATACCTGAGGTCCAAAGGGGTTTATAAAATAAGTCAATATCACAGGTCTTCCTAAGAGGTTGTGATCTTGTTGCATGGAATGCTGCTCCTTAAGGAAAAAAAAATACAAAACCAAGGTTTAAAGTGCATAACAACTAATTGAAAAAGTAGCAAGCATAATCAATTTTTTTAACAAAGTTCATTGACCTCAATACATATTTAGCATGATGTATTCAATTATAGATTTTATGCTTTCATAGCAGCTCTTCATAATGTTAAACAATGGCTCTCCTGGATCATGCACCAATGGGATGCCACACTTGTCACTTCTTTCTTCCACTCACTCAGCCATGCTTAGCATATGCATGACTCGGTGTATGGACTGTCTAAAGCATGTTGTCTTTTATGCATGTGATTTAACAGGACAAGTGGCAGCTTTCTTGAATTCAACCTGCCTGAGTGACAGCTTTACTTCACAAGGTGACATTTACTTGATCTGATTTCTTTAGTAGCCATGTCCTTGTAGCTATTTTCCTATCTTTTTCTTTCACCTTACCATAAAATAACTTTTACACCTGCTGTCCGGGCATAATGGAGATGTGTGAATGGATAAAAGTAGTGAAAGAAGCCTCCATAATTCACTGCATGCTTTGAGCAGATGCAGGGTAACCAGCTGTATGAATCCACCCTAAGGCTATTGATTATGCTGTCACTGTTATAAACTGTTTACACATTATCACAAGTGGCTCTGTCCTCAGTTTCAGGTTGTTCCTGCTACCCAACTAAACAGATGAATCAAAGAAAGACACTTCTGCAAACTTATCTTTCATTCCTTCAGATCTGAAACCCATCAACAGGGTTTCAGGAGCTTGGCCTACTGCTATGGGATGTCATACAAGTTTCATAAGTATAAATGTTATATATGTAAAAATGTGCATGTCTTACAATAAATAAGACAGAGCAAGCCATGCATTATAGTGCATAACACCTGCTTTCACTGACATACATTGTCAAGATGACAAACTGAAAGTTATAATATCTATCACACATTCTCAGCTGTAAAACTGTTAATCATTATGATTATTGAATGCAACTCAAACACAAAGAGAAATATGGTCAGGAGTGGGGGATCTCTCAGGGTTTGATCTGATGTCAGCTGTTGGGCTTATGTCTATTTTAGGTTTGAGTATCTTTTCTGTAACACAAAAGTCTTCCACAGGAAACACTGTAAGAATGCAAAAAATCATATACTGGGGTTTTGGAGAAGCGACAGTGCAGTGGAGTCTTTTCTTTCAGTTTTCAGATATAATAAATCCTTTTAAATTGAATGAATTAGAAGATCTCATTATGCGCTGTGTCTAAGGTACCCAGAGCCTCATACCTACTCTGTAAGAGTATCTAAGTGGTTATGCAGAGGTTTCCATTTCTGCTCTGTGCTGTAACTTTTATCCACACCCTTGTAAAGCTGCCTTCCTCCTGGAGCAAAGCAGATCCTGGAACTATCTTCATAGTGGCTGCAATGAGCTGGCTGCCATGCATCACAGATGGCAGAGTACAGCTCCACTGGTCAGTCTCTCTCACAGACTCTCGAATTCCCCTCAGTCTGCCCACGTCCTCCTGTAGTTCAGCCACCAAACAGAGCAGTTCATCAGTCTGGTCACATATCCCAAGGACTTGCTTGCAATCACTTTCCACCTTTAGGAATATCCCACAACCAGAAACGTGGCTGGTCAAAGGCTTGAACAGTAGCTCTCTCTGTGTGGCTGCATTGAGTCTACTGGTTATTAAAAGGTCAGAGGAGGCAGAGGACAGAGCCTTTTGCTGAGTGGTCATCACACTGCCAGCAGCTACTGTCCACTGCTGGGGTGCCTGCCCACTGCAAAATAGATATGCTTGCCTGTTGCAGTCACCTGGATGATAGTTTTAGCCTGATTAAATATCCTGTGCTGCCAGTGCAGGCTCTGCCTCTTGCTATTTCTTTCAATCAGTGGATCTCAGTTGCTCAGGGAATGTCTCCTGTTCTGCCAAACCTCTCCTTGTCCATGAATATCCTCCTGCATCCTCTTGCTACTGCTTGCTGCTTCTGCTGCTGCTCTCACTGCTATGGTGTCTCTTGCAGTCAGCTGGACTAATAGTTTTACAGATGTGTATTCTTTCATTATATAGGTATATTCAGTTTCTCGGTTCCATAGATTTTCTTGAGATCTGAGACCAGAAATTCAAAGCAAAATGGAACCAGGTCCACTGTTCCTGACCCAATGACTCAAAAAAAAACCCCTCTCTGTAGCCATATGTGGCACATTCTGAATTTCCTTTAATGATAGCTCTTTCTGAAAGCTGCACAGATATTAACTTCAGGAACATCAACAATTTTGTTTCAGCCTGCAGTTTGCTCAGAGCTGTATCACTTCCCTAGGCAGAAAATGCCTAATGCCAAACACAATCTGTTTCACCCAGGTTAGCATGTCCTAAATAGTCAAAGGAATGACAATAATATTGTCATTGTAATCACCAAGTGTATATGCTAAGTGAGGATTGTATAAGGCTGAAATGAGTTGAATACACTTCTAAAATGAACAAAGACAACAAAAGTTGTCTTATTAGGATTGTTATATCTTTGTCATGGATGTGTGTTTGGTCCAATCTAAGTCTATGCACATTCACAAAAGTGGTAATTCAGCAATAACAGCATCTTATGCAGAGTATGTAGTGGGAGGTGGGGGATAAACAGCTTGTGAATCAATAAACCATGAGGCTGAAGGCTGAGTTATTTATTGATTTATGACCCACAGCTTCAAGTTTACTTCACATCTAATGCAATTATACCTTCTAGATTATACTGCATTTAAGAGGGAAGGAAAATGCATCATTTCATCTGAGGAAACATGCTGTCTGCATGTTAATAATACTTCTAAAATGTAGATACTGTTTTGTAGTGGGCTACATTTTGGTGAGATGTGACATTCAAAATCTAATGTACTGTCTGCTTGAATTCATTTTAAAAAGCCCTAACAAGACACACTGCAAAAGAATTGAAGCGCAAACCTGCTAAACTCCTTCAAATCATGTTACCAACCTTGACCTGCGCTTATTTAAAACATCATGAAACAACATTACTGACTCAAACAGCAACCCTGAGGACTGCAAGTGGCCTGTTCAACCTGTGAGAGATACAAGGGGCAACAGGCAGGACTTCAATCCCAGACACTAGACAAGTATGTGGCAAGCATCCTATTTTCTGGGATGTATCTGAAGCACATGTGCCCTAGAGCACTTCTCAGATGACTTGTATCCAACTGTTTCAAGCTGAATCTTCAGCTCTGGCAAGACCATGCTGGATGAGAAAATGATTGTGTGCTAAGGGGAAAATTTCCAACCAGTTCCACTGAGCAGTAAATATGTTGGTATTGATGGGTTTGCGCTTTTTATCTTTTACTCTTTTTCTCCAGGATAGTTGCTCAAGAGCACACAGAGGACAGTCCTCTTGTACGTACAGGTGGCTTGCTTTGGGATTAACTGAGCTGCAGGAAGAATATGTCTCTGCTGCAGGAGGATGAAAAGCTAATGTCCATCCAGGTACAAAGTCTCATAGTAAAGCCTACTCACATTCTTCTCTACCTTGCCCTGTAAAGTTCTTGTGTCACAGTCACCTCGTCTGGAGCCAGAGGCCAGGGAACATTTATTCTTAATACTGTAAGAAAAGATCATTAGCAGAGTACTCAAATTCTTTGCTAAATCACTCTGATTCTCATGAGGGTAATTCATTTCAGTGAAAATGTTTCCTTGAAGCAATAAAAAAATTATTCTACTTCCTCCAAAAGTGTAACCCTTCAGTTGTGTCTCTATAAATCTTTCAGTTGATTTGTGACCTGTCAGGAGTGTCATTTCCCTCACTGACAGCCTGAACTTACCAGGTGCTAAGAGTCTCCTTGCAAAGTGATAATGCCACACACAGTTTCATTGTGATTGCCTTCTCCTGACCATGTAGAGTCCCCAAGATGTCCGAAAGAAGGATAAACTCTTTAGAGTATATCAAGATGTGGACATTGTCCAGTGGAAATCATGTCAGCATCATCCAAATATCTACTCAGTGGTGATACAGAAGTTCGTAGACTATCACTTCAGTTTGCTTTCCAATTTGCCTCTTTGATTTGCTTGGTGAGAAGTTTTTGCTAAACCTTTTCAACAGGTGAAATCTTGTAAAACTCAGAAAGTTTCTTTAACAACTATGAATTATAAATAGAACTTATTGTAGCTGGATTCCCTTCAGCCCCTGGGAACATCAAGTCACATAAATAGAAAAGGTCCATAGGATTTAACTTCCAAGTGTGAGCATCTCCAAGCCTTATTGTGATCATCTCCTTGCCAAACCACAGCCACATTTTGTTTCAAATAGGCAGGGAAGCACTTGTGTTTGAATATGGTTTCAAACCAGCTATTCTTTTATATCAAGTAGCTGCTTTTTTAAAGAATATGGAATACTCAACTGCTGACAGTTGTTGAGGACATGGAAAAGGAAGGGCAAAGATTTAAGCCACTGTTGTCTGTGGGGCATACTGTGGGATATAAGTTGATGTTGAATGATTTATCTCAATCGTCACTGGCAGTCAGGCTTCCCAATTCTCTCTAGTCCCTGATCCTCTGGGTGGGTATGGGAGTGAAGTCTCTCCCATTATGAGTGAAGAGCAGGTTCAGAATCACTTGATAAAGTTAAATAGCCACAAGTCCATGGAACCTGACAACATGCATCCCTGGGTCCTGAAGGAACTGGAGCTTGACAAACCATTCTCCATCGTATTTGAAAAGTCATGGCAGTCAGGGAAAGTTCCCAAGGACAGAAGAAAGGGAAACATTGTTCCTAATTTTAAAAAGAAGAGAAAGGAAGATCCAGTGAACTACAGACTTCTAACTTCACCTCTGTGTCTGGGAAGATCATGGAAGATGTCCTCTAAGAAGATATGCTAGGGCACCTAAAAGACAAGGAGGTTTTCCAAGGTAAACACCACAGTTCACCAAGGGTAAATCACACCTGACCAATCTAGTGGCCTTCTATGATGGAGTGATGGCAACAGCTGACAAAGAAAGACTTACAGATTTCATCTATGTAGACTTCTGTAAGGCCTTTGATACAGTCCCACATGCCATCATTATCTCCAAATTAGAGAGACATGGATTTTATCAGTGGACTAGTCAGTGGATAAGAAATTGGCTGGATGGACACAGATCTCTCTAGTTGTTGTCAACAGCCTTATGACTAGGTGAAGGCTGGAGATGAGTGCTATCCTTCAGGGCTATGTCTTGGGACCAGTGCTCTTCAATATCTCCATCAATGGCATGGACAGAGATATCGAGTGCACCCTTGTCAAGTTTGGTGGTGCGGTTGACATGACAGAAGGAAGGGGTGCCATCCAGAGGGACCCAAACAAACTCAAGAAGTGGGCCCCTAAGAAACTCATGAAGTTCAACAAGTTCAAGTACAGGATGATGCACCTGGGGCAGGGCAATCCTAGATATGAATACAGAATGGGTAATACAGTAATTGACAACATCCCTGTGGAGAAGGACTTGGTCTCAGAGAGTGATGAAGTACTGGAACAGGTTACCCAGAGAACATGTGGATATCCCATCCCTAGAAGTGTTCAAGACCAGGTTGGATGGGCCTTGGATGGATGACCTTATGAGTGGCATCCCTGCCTATGGCAGAAGGATTGGAACTAGATGACCTTTAAAGTCCCTTCCAACCCTATCCATTATTCTATGATTCTATGTTGGGCCCCAAGTTTAAGGCACTTGTTCAGGGTTCAAGATACCTTTAAGAGTAACTGCCTGTTTGTTCTGTTATGGGTATACAGTATACCTTGGTGAAACACCACCTTCCAGTATTGGGACATCTGTTTTAGTCATTCCCAGCCAGCTTGCCTGTAGATCAATTCCCTTTGCTTCCTTCTCAGAGTGATGCAAAGAAGTTACGAATCAGGTCAAATGGGTGGGACAAACAGACCTTTCTTGCTCATCCCTCTCTATGAAACAGAGGCCCAGACCTTCACAAGCACCCTGAGCCCTTCTACTGCCCTCCTCAAGGCTGGGTGGCTGGTAGGAGTTGGTGTGGGGAAAACATAAAAAGAGCTGTGCCAGTGTTTTGGTCACACAGTATGAGACAGACCAAATGAAATCTGTTTATTCATTCATAGAAGAGAGAAAGAAACAATTGCCAATGGGCCCTGGGACCCCAGTATGGCCTGTGTGAATTGGCATAGCCTGGCACAAGAATGTTTCCTCTTATTTTGGGTCATGACACCAGTCAGTGCAGCCTGGCTTCACCAAGAGACTTTATGGACCCTCCACATCTTGTCAATGTCTTTCAGCCTTGTGTTTGTATTGCAGAGGATGTTTATGTTCCCTTTGTTTCAGAATTTAAATTGTGTTATCAACACAAAATAGGAACACAATAGGTAGTCAGACTTCAGGCAAATATGCAGATGTACCAGAATTTTGCTTCTGTATCTTTCTGTACAAATTACATTACTTATAGTGAACCATTCCATTTGAAAAATAGTTAAGGTAGCTGCTGTCATGCTGTACTGAGGAATGGCAAGTATTTGGTTAATACAGGAGGCGGTTCTCCTGCCTCTCTCTTAGTAATGTCACTGATGTTACCCTACAAGCAGTAGGAAGAGCCTTTCCTTAAACATTTGAACTGCAAAAAATTGGGGAGGAAGAGGAAGCTGTTTAAAATGGGTAGCTTCACTCCCTCACCTGAGTTGTCTGTTTTGTATGTCACTGGACTCCCAAGCAGGGAAGACAATTGGTGAGATTGTCTAAATTTAGTTAATTTTTTATGAATCAGATAAAAGGAATTTGTCCTTGGGGCTGCAGAGGAAAACACAAACCATTTTGTCCCTTGACACATACTATATGAGTCTGCCTGTGTTAACAGGTGGTCTGTGCCACTGAAGGCATGTACTTCTCTACTGCTGCCTTGTTGCTGTAACAATGTCTCTAGTCCTGCTGTGGGTTCTCATTTAAAATCTCATTTTCAAAAGATATAAAATCAGAGTTGTTAGTGATATGCCCTTGGTGCTATGAAGAGTTTGTAATTTTTTTTTTTTTTAATTTTTTTTTTGCTTTTACTATGTGCAGGGCAGAGGAATCCTTACAGCCTGAATTACAATGCAATGACAGCAAACTGTAATCCTGCATATTTAACATGACATAATTATACTTAGTTTAGTGGTGCTATTATGGTTAAATTATTTAGTTCAATGCTCGAATTCAACAATGTCTGCTCATTGCCATTAAAATGGAGAATAACTCAAGAACAGCTTCATGGTGCCATGAGTAAATAAAGCCATTTGCTACAAGTTATTTTTCATTTTATCAGAGACAGTAGTATGAAAGCAGAAGAGTTTTAGGGGCAGGGGGCAGTATGAAAAGCTTGGAGATGAAAATAAATTTCATCAGGTTTAAAGAATGATTTGCTGGAAATAAGATACAATTTTTTTTTCATCTGGTACATTCAACCTCTCTCATTCCAGCTCAGTGAGTTCAAAGTAACTGTGTTCAAATTTAAGAAGTATTTACTTCACACAGCATAAGTCAGGGTGCCAGCTGTGGCATATATTTGTTCCTCCTTTTGATCAGCATTTTGGAGATATGGAAATGACTGTTCTATGGCTAAATCTGAAGAAGTGCATGCAATTCTATGATTTATATCACCTGGTATGAAGTTGCATGCATCAGTTAAGTGACTATCAACAGTATTTCAAAAGTACCAAAGTACCTCAGAACTTTAGTTTGTGGATAGGATGCAAGTTCATAAGTTGTATTGACACTTTAAACCATTTTATCCATTGTTTAATGGCTATTTGTAACAGCCTTTCAAGCTGACTCAGTACTCTGATAGATGAAATACATGGAGTGTATATTAATCATTACAATAACTTGGAATTAAAGCCAGCAGATCTGGAGATGATCAGGTATAGTCTGGGAGTGCTGGCATTAAAGACAGGCTTGTTAGGTATTTAGTGGAAACCAGGAAAAGGAAAGAAAAATTAAGGCAATCTTCAAAAATTTTGCAAACAAAAAAAATGAACGTGGTTGCTTTTCTGAGTAGATACCAGGATAAATGACTGCAGGGAAAGCATCCAATCTATGTGGCTTTTAATAAAGTCATGGAAGCCATTTCTACATAATTCACATCTCAAAATCAATTCCTGTAGTAAAACTCTAAGGTGGACTGAAAAGTAGCTGATTGATTGTAACACCAAGGTAAAATAAAGAAACTGTGATATATCTTCTGGTCAGGCACTCTGTTCAGTGAGAGGCACAATCTGGTCTAAGCTGGTTTTTATTCACTGTTTTCTCTTATAATAAATTCAGAACTCATAGGACTGACCATGCTAGAAGGAGAGTTCTTTAAAAAAAAACAAAACTAAAAACAGATAAACAATGAAAAATTAATTGAGACATCAAAGCAAGTGTCAGCAAAAACTCAAAGAAAGTTAGGGGAAGTGTGTATTTGTATCTCTGGCTGGGACAATTTCTGGATTAAATAGTCCATTTCTGGAAGGGAATGAGATTGTGGAACATTCCTCATGTCATGCATGATCCCTTCAGAGTTTACAGAGGAGATTTGGCCTCATTTTACCATATTAAAAAGTGAGTTAAATATTGTGTGATAAATACCTACTATTTTCCTCTGTGGGACAGTTCAGCTCTTCAGTGGACTAAACTGCCCTCAAGAGATATGCTTCTCTTTCCAGCACCCATATGAAGATCTCTGAATTACTGAGCTCCCCTTCAAGACCCTTTGGGATGTGTCCAAAAATCACTGGATCGAGTGTGGGCCTTCAGTTTTCGCACTGTTATGACTGATTTAATACATTACAGGATCAAAGATGATTGCAGAGGTCACACTACAGCTCTTTGCCAAAGATACAGCAAACATAGGAAACTTTTAGTAGTGTGATACCTTACATTGATGTTTAACACATTCACACACTAAATAAAGTCATTGGTCAGGAAATGTTTTCTGCATAGATGATTTATGTTGTCTTGATGGTCAAGTGCCTCTTTCCTAGCAGAGATTTTTATAGACTAGACCAGACTAGACTAGAATATCTTGAGTTGGAAGGGACCTGCAAAAGATCCAACTCCTGGCACTGAGATAGAGTCCAGAGATCTTGAATACTGGACTTTCTTCCTTCAGTGGTCCTGGGAGCTTCAATCTCTACACTGTTTTTATGGAGAGATGAGCATTAATCTCTAGTATAGACATTATTTTGAATGTACGTGGCCAGAACCTGTAGGTGTCATTTGACAGTATTGTCCAAGATGGCTGTATTCTAATCTTAACCAAATTCAAAGTAATTCAGCTTCAAATATGCTTCTTCCCAGGCACCCTGACTCCCAGAATTATATAAAATGTCAGTTTCTGAGGGGTTTTTTTCTGCACAATGCAGGTACAGTCATCATAAGCCCTGGTGGTGTTTATGTTCACAGTCACAAACTGTGACAACACACAGACTAATGAATTCAGAGCACCAAAGCACATGAGTTGAAAATATACAGAGAAAGTCACAGTCTTTCCCCAGAGTTCTTGCAGTCAGAAAGGCAACACACAACAGTAAAGTGGAGAATAACTAGCACTTTGGAATGGTTTCAATCATGGCTAGGCTTCACGAACGAAGATTTGGGAAGGGCTCTACCCACGTTTGCTACAAGCGCGCTGGTGGCTAAAAAGGCCAATGCGCGATAGGCAAGTCCGGTCACAAAAGGCACAGTGGAAAGTCTCCACAGGCTGTATTGGCGAGGCACGGTTCTTTCTGCGCTGTCTTTTTTCTTCCAGACTGATCCTGCGTGCGCTCTCAAAGCAAGCAGCAGCATTATAGATGGTGTGCCTCCATGCCTCCCGATTGGAGGCCAGAGCGGACCATTGATGGTGGTCAATATGGCCAAGGCTGAGGTGTTGTTTGAGGGAGTCCTTGTATCTCTTCTTCGGGGCTCCTCTCTTGCGGCAGCCGGTGGCAAGCTCACCATAGAGCACAATCTTAGGGAGGCGGTGATCCTCCATCCTGGAGACGTGCCCTGCCCAGCGCAGCTGCGTTCTCAGCAGCATGGCCTCAATGCTGGTTCAATAGGTATGTGGCAAAATATCTATAGGGTTTAAGGAACAAGAGGAAACAGTCATACCTTTCCTGTTGTGTAGCCATTGTCACTACACCAATATATGTACATGGTAGGGAGAGAAGTGACTGTCCTGTAATTTGCCCTTGGTGTGGACAAGTTTCTGAAATGTTTGTAGCCTGATTTATGAGTCTGTTCTCAACTGGAAACAATTAGATCATCAGATGTGCATCTGGCAACTTACACAGTGAATTTGTTTTTCTAACCCATCTCTCTTAGCTCCAGCTAGTACTGCAGATAGCTTGTGAGAAATACATAATTATGATACAAGATACTTAAAAATATGGTTGAGAACCCAGATCTGGAAATTAAAATAAACTCAACGTACTAAACAAAAACTCAATAAACCCCAAGTCATCCTAGACGTAAGGTGTACTTCACAGACTTTATTATCAATAATGAAACATACAGGCTAGCTAACACAGAGCATAAGAAAACATTACTCATATCATTTTGCCTCCAGGGAAAAGGGAGAGAAGGAGAACAAACAGCATAAGTATGTAGAGTAGAAGGATCCTCTGAAAGCTTTAACATTCCTGCTCTGTGCCTGGGTCAACACACTTCACTATTCTTTTCTGCTGTGGATTTGATACAATATCCTTTTTCCTGTCCATAGCCCAGGACACTACAAATGTAAGCAGTATATTTAATCTACTTTAGGTTTGCATTTTTTGCTGCTAGATTGTGTCCCTGAATCTATTCTGAACACATTTTTGCTCTGGTAGGAAAACCAGGTCAGAGCCAGCCCTGCTGAAATCCCATCGACAAATGGACCCCAATGGACCTGAATCATAGAATCATGGCCTCATAGAAGGGCTTGGGTTGGAAGGGACCTTAAAAGTCATCTAGTTCCAAGTCCTGGAAGACAAGTCCCAGCAGAGACTCTTTAGGGACACCACTTGTCACTCATGTCCATTGGGACTCCAAGCCATTGACCAATCCCATCTGGATGCAACCATCCAACCAATTTCTAGTCCATCTAACAGCCCACCCATCAAATCCATCTCTCTACAATTTGGAAAAAAGGTTGTTGTGGGTGACTGTGTCAAAGGCTTTACAGAAACTGGCTATAAAGGAAAGAAGGAAAAATGAACAGAAATCTGAATTACATTAACAGTTAATTTAAAAAAAAAACAAAACACCTCCACAACCCCAAAAATACCAAGCAAAAAAAAAAAAAAAAAATCGCCCAGACTTCAAAAAAACCAAGCTGCCAGTTAAGCTGAGATATTTCCATCATGAGGATGACTTTCTAAAAAGTCACCTCAGGAACTTCTTTGCCTCACTTCCCTTACCGCCTCCACCATAACAACTCCATATATTTCCTTATGGAGTTCACCAAACTCCAGGTGCTGTAACAGTGCTCCACGGAGGACTGCTCTGAATACAGCATTGCTGAGGTCTCAGGTTTAGTGGGTTTGTATTTTTGTGTATCTTTTCTTTTTTTCTTTCTTTTTTTTTTTTTTTCACGAGGGCATGGAAATAATCATAATTCATGTAAAACATATATTTTAAAATACAGCTTTAGGAAGAAAAACCCCACAGCTTGGTCTAGAAAGTTAATGGATGATTGAACACAAAAAAATTAGTGATAATTGCTTTGAAAAATCAAAGTTCCAATTATGTGCTGGCTGGCAGCACCCACAACTAGCAAATAAATCCCCAACATTGCCATCCATGCAGTGTGGGTGAAAGTGCAAGCAGAAAAAACACATCCCTTCACAAGTGATCTGTAAAGAGGGATTAATGAATATTCATTGTGTGCACATGTCCAATTTGATAGTGATACACTGCGGAATTAGTACTTTTGTCCTGAGGGAAGGATTTGGAAGCATTGCAGTAAATAAGAACTGGTATGCATTAAGTCATACCTCAGTAGAAATTAAAAGGAAAGGGGAAAAAATGAAGAACTAGCCATTCAGTGAGTGAAACAGAGATCTACAGGGAGCCAAATAGTATAGCACCATATTATTAAGTAGTGTCCTAAAAGTTGTGCAATGGGAAGGCAATCACAGATAATCGTTAATTCAGGAATCTTCAAACTTTAATGTGCTGAGCTGTATAATGAAACATCCTTTCCATTACAATAAAATATTGCAAGATATTCAATGCTCCTTTGTATAAAAATGAAGCAGATTCAGCCTTGGAGTTAACATCTTTGGGGAGATTTATAGGATTAAAAAAAAAAAAAAAGTGCTCTAGCTGCTAATCACAGTCAGGAACGAACCTTCCCCCAGGAAACATGCTGAAGTATCATTGCTAAGACCTGAAGGAAAAAAAGATGGTGACAATTTTTGACACTTTTAAGAGCCAACAGGAGACTGAAGTCACTAAAAGTCTCAGCTGAAGGTTATGCTATGCACCTCTAAGGGACTTTTGTGCTAGAAGACTTGTTATCTGGAGGCCAGTTTCAGATTCTTTTTCATCTCTTTTCTGATATAAAAGACCAGAGAGGACTGCTTTTCTCATCCATGCCTCAGACCTTTCCGGAGGAAGGCCCTGAGTTTTTTACTAAGTATGGAGCTGTGCAAGGGCTGAACCGACCAATTCTCAGTGTCTGCTGCCCCCAGGCAGGCTGCATGCCATATGCCTGCAAACATTGCCACCTGTATGGTCTCCTTGCACACAAATATATCAATATAACTCTGTTATTCTGCAATTTTGGGGGGGACACTTTCAGGGCTCTGTTAGTTTTCAGGTTCATTTCTTTCCATTTGGCAGACGAGGAACATTTTCCAAAATTAAGGGGTTTTGTAACAGAAGTAGGATTTAGTTGAACTGTTCTGGTTGGTGGTGCTTTGTGCCTTGTTCTATTTCTCATTAGTTTTACATTTGAACCAAAATATTTCAGCTGGCAAGCATTTTAAATACAAGCCTTTGAGGCTCTGCTTCAAAACTGCAACAGCTTCTGTCCCTATCATAGCAGTTCATGACACTTGCTGGTTGAAATGCTCTGACGACATGTTAGCTGCTTGGCTTTCTGAAAGAAACTCAGTTTGCCTTTGAAAATTCACCCTTTGAGCACTTGACATGGAGGCTATTTCTTTTCAAAATGAAAATGGCAGTGTTAATACTTGAAAAGGAGCATGCTACTTCTGCGTATTTCCTACTGTCAGAAATGAAAGGAAACATTTCTTCACACCCTAAATGCTAGAGCATTTTTCCTCCTGTGAAGCATGAATTCATCTCTACTGCTACTGTGCAGTGAGATACTGTGAAGAGAAGAAAGAAGGATGTTATAGAGTGATTGAAAAATTAAAAAGGTGTTGTATGCATAAGATGCAAAACAGATTCATGGATGAAACTTATTTCATCAAAAACTTTGTCTCCTAGTGAAAAGATTTGTACTTTGTCCTACCCCCTCATTTTTCTTAAAATAAATAACCAGTCAAGTGCAAGGAGACACTTTGTGTTTTCTAGCTTGCTGAACAAGACATATTTATTTAGGGTCAATAAGAGCAGCTCTCTTTCTTAGCCACCTCAGAGATCCCAAGGAAAGCTCCCTTGGTGGATTGATGTCACATTTGTTTCTATGGAGCTTGACTAGATTTGGCATTTTAGAATTAAATATTTATTCTCCCCTTCATCCCACCTTATAAGCAGTCAATTCTCTTAAAACATGGGGATTTGAAAAGCTTAATTGCTAAGTATTAGGCATAAGTATATATTAGATCAAAAGTAAAAAAACTTCTCTTCGCCACTTTGATCTCCAGTTTTCTTCCCAGAATGTCTGAATAATTAAGAGAATTCAATAATAAAATGGAAATTTTCAGTGTATATATTTGAGGAGAGCATGGCAGGAAAGGAAAACAGAAGTCTTTATAAGAAAAGGAGAAAGAAGCAGAGCAAAAGAGAGAGAATTGCAATCAGAAAGCTCAGAAGGAAAACAAAAATTTATATTGGGAATCAGTTGTATCCTTTCTTGATTTGCTGCTGTTTGAAACTGAACACAATCTTTGGAAGTTTCAGTTTGTTCTATTTAGAGCAGGGCAGGAGAGAAGGGAGGAAAAGGAAATTCGGTTTGGATTCACTTTGGCAAATGCAAAGCAGCAGTTTTCTGTGAATAAATTTCTCCCACTGTCCAACCTAAACCTCCCCTGGGGCATCTTGAGGCTTTTTTCCTGTCACTGCTTGGGAGAAGAGCCCACCTGGCTACAACCTCCTTTCAGGTAGTTATAGAGAATGGTAAGATCACCCCTAAGCCTCCTCTTCTCCAGTTTAAACAACTCCAGCTCTCTCAGCCAGTCCTCATAGGACTTATCCTCTGGACACTTCACCAGTTTTGTTGACCTTCTCTGGACTCACTCCAGCACCTTCCTGAATTGAGGGGCCCAGAACTGGACATTGTATTCAAGGTGTGGCCTCACCACTACAGGGGGACATTCATTTTCCTAGTCCTGCTGGCAACATTAGTCCTGATATAAGCCACTGGCTTCCTGAAAAGGAGAAAGTGTCGGGGTTTTTTTAGGTTTTGTACACAGTAGTGAGGAAAGAAAAATGAAAAATACTGGTTTACTAAAAGCAAAGTCAACCTCTTAATCTAGTCTAGAAGCAAAGAATCATTACAGTGGTTTGGGTTGGAAGCAGCCTTAAACATCATGAGACACTGGAAGGGTGCATTAATAGAGGTTGAAACTTCAGACATACTCAGGTGCCTAAAAGTTCAGGTTAAAATCAAATAGTATTTTCCAGAAATGCAGTTTTTTAATGGAATTTTGGCTCAGGGCCATTTATGGCATGCACAGCACATTGCACACTGCCTACACATCTACTTGCAGGAAAGGATAAGACAGTTTTAGAATATGTTGCTGACTACATAAGAATGTCAGGAAGTCAGCTGACATTCCTTACATGGTGATCCTGTTCATGAATGGATGAGGGAGAGACAGTGTCACATTCCTTATCTGGAAGTCTTGAACATCATCTGAGCCCTGTTATCGAGAAAGAAGGTGGAATGGAGCACAAAGAGGACAAGAAAGTTGTTCTTATATAGTCTGCCCAAACAATGCCTACGACTTTGAGTAGCACCGTAATTCGGTGCCTTTAAGCTCCTTTAAGGGTTCACAGTGTCATGTGGATGTTCCAGGACAAGTGGTGGGAACAGAGGTGATGTTGAAAGTGAAACTGTAGGCTGAAATGTGGCCTTGTGATGATTTGCTTACTTAGTTGTTTTTTGATGTTTGGGATTTCTTCAGGAAGTCCTACTTTCTTACTGAGTGTCTCTAACTCGGGACATAGTTATCTTTGTTTTTCCTTCAGAAAGGATGATTCTTTAAATTAATGCTGAGTACTTTTTAGAAGGTTGTTCTTTTCTTTATTTTCTTCTTGCTTTTAAGGCTTAAAAAAACCAAATCCCTAGAAAAAGGTACATTCCCAGTCCATGTTCAAGTAATTTTACAAAGGCTTTATTATTTACCAAAGCAAAAACCTACAAAATCATTTTCTCCTGCTTTGAAGAAAGTACAGTGACAAAGTTGGTCATCTGTTATCTCCAGGCATATTTGGGTCTTACCTTATTCATAGAATTTTTGCTTCAGTTTATATCTGATAATCTAGACTCTCTCTAATGTCAATGATAGTACTTCTCTCTTAATAAGTCAGAAGACTTCTATCCAAGTCCGAAGACTACAGTACACTGTATGGACCCCTAACAGGATCTCTTCTACTGCCCTTCTCTAGAAGTGATCTTGACTCAAATCACTTGTTTTTATTCCCATTAAGTTCCCACTTCCCTTTGTAATTTCTGTATTCACTGTTGTCCTTCAGCTGCTTACATTTTCTCCAAATGTATTTCAAGACCAGACATGAAGTCTCTACTTACAATCTCTGACATAGCTGTTTAAAGATTTTCTTGCTGCTCTCAGCCTTGGTATCAAGAGACTGAAATCTGATGTCAAGACAGTCTGTTGAGAACAGTACATGCAAGATAACTTCTATATGTAAAAGAAATTAATAGTTATATGCTAGTCCTTCACATTAGCTTGTGAGATGTACTTTTGCAGATAAATAGTCAAAAATTTCTTTCCTGCATCTCCACAAGTCCCATGAACATCCAAAAGTAAAACTTTTAGGTGTGTTTCTATGTATCTTAGGAATATTATTGTGCTTTAATTCCTCTTAATTGCATTGGTAGTCATATACTATTTGGGAAACTAGACCCTTCCATTGTAAAGTGGGAAGATGGTTCATCCCTTGGAGAACTTACACTGTGTCAAAGATGACATCCAGACTGACAGACTTTTTTGTAAAAAGAAATCATCACAATCTGTAGGCATCCTCATTTCCCATGGAACAGCATTTGTCAATTACTGGCTGGCAGAAATGAGCTGGTAAATCCGCTTGTAGCAAAGGTTTTCCTTCCTAAAACTGAAAGAGAAAATCTGAATCTATGTGACATGTAAGGAGTGTAAAGGCTGGATAATATTGTGCCACATGGTGTTGTCCCTGTACTGCCAGTTTGTGTGAGAACAGGACATGTACAAAGGAAGGCAAAGCAAGGATGCTGCCTCTGCTGAAGATGCCCTGCTTGTCAAGATCAGCAGCTGAAATTTTCACCTAAGCTGTATGAACCCAACAGAATCCATCTGCTGAACCATCTGTGTGATGAATCACTAAAACTACAGTCCATCTGTTGTTTCACTGCCACAAAGTTTGCCAGCCTCACCCTCACTCCATTATTTGAATATTTTTCTTTCCCTGTGGGCTTCCTCTGTGCTCTTGTCTCTCTCCTTGTCTGTATCTCTTGGTTTGTTTTGTTAATACATTGCCTTTACAATCTCTGAAATGTAAAGAAGGAGGATGTTATATTCCTACTACCCTCCAGTTAGCCAGGAACAGCTTTGCTCAGGGCAAAATATAGATCTGTTATGTGTATATCATCATTGCCGGTCTCCAGCTGCTCTGTACAAGCACAGCTCATTTCAAGCAAGAGATGAGGGTTATTTCACACTTCTTAAGACTCTCCCCAACATTTGGGTTGCCAAATGGAAGTTTAGATTGTGGCTTGACTTTTGTTCACTCTTGAGGCAAGTATTTTTCATGTATTATTTACCTCTCAGCTTGAAAATTCAACCTTGCCTTTAGTGTCAAAAAAAAAAAAAA
>VXBX01009337.1:16796-63115 GCA_013400415.1 Scytalopus superciliaris | reverse complement strand
AAAAAAAAAAGAAAAAAAAAGAGAGAGATGCCCAGTTACATCTTTACTCACATTTATCTTATACTTGGGGAAGGCTTAGCTGGAGATTTTTCACCAGAGATCTAACTTTGGTTGGCATCAGCCATGGCACAGTGCTGAGCGAGTGGGGATAGGCAGGTAAGGTGGCTGTATGCAGAATAGCAGGCTGATTTCTCTGCAGCAGAGAAAAGGAAGACATACTCTTTTATAGTCCTCACAGCTCAGTCAAAGATGTTTTCACTATTTGCTCTCAGCTTAGATGTTTAACAAGAAACAAGAGTAGAAATTGGCCTGTGTGGAAGCACAGAGAAAAGAAGAGAAGGAAACCTCCATCATAGATTTGGAAAGGGGACTGGTGTGCAAGCAGACACAGGGATCAGAGTATTTAAGATCTTGGCTGTTGTCAGCAGGTTTCTGTGGTGTCAGTATTGACATGACTCAGCTCTGCTTGGGAAGGCAGAGTGGGATACTCTGGGTACCACTGAAGTAAAACATGGTTCCATCTTTCTGCAGTACCTCCTCCATCTATCTCCCTGCAGTCTACACTATGTATAGTAGTCTTACAGACCTATTCAAATGAGTGTGGCTGGGGGGGCATGCATGCATAACTGAACCTCCTCTACAGTTCATGTGGGATGATTAAAGGGTGTGAAGAGAATATTTTTATAAAGGCCTGATCAAGCCGGAATGCTTCGTTGTAGTATCTATCCCACCCAAAGGCAGACTAACTGCCTAGTGTTAATCCATAATACAGCAAGGATGCTTTGAGAGATGGTCGATGCCCCAAGTCTATTAGTGTTGAAGAGACATTTGGACAATGCCCTTAATAGTATGATTCAATTTTTGGTCAGCCCTGCAGTGGACAAGCAGTAGGACTCAATGGTCATTTTAGGTCCCTTTCCACTGTTCTGTTCTGTGCTGTTCTACTTCTGTTCTATTCTATTCCTTATAGCCTGCATTCACTGAGCAGAGATGTTTGAATCACCTGTTAGGCTCAGGCTGTGCATTCCCCCTAGTCTTGAATTTCCCTTTTTCTCTAGACTTTAGAGGGACTAGAGACACTGATCTCTTTAATTAAGGCATGGTTATAAAAAGCTGGCTGAATCATTCCCACACACACGTTGGAGGAGACGGCTACCAGCAATGGAGAAGCTCCCTCAGCAACACAGACCTGTGATGGATGTTGCACTTTGCTGTTACACAGACTGTTGATATGGTCAGGGACAGCCTACGGTTTGGGAGTCCTGTCCTGCTTCAAGATTTTGTAATGTTACATGGTTCTCCCTTGTTCTCCTGTGTACCCCGTTGGAAAATTCCACTCACGTGTTGTAACTCACTCCCTATTGCCTCCTGCTGGCGGCAGGGTAATAACTCCCTATATGGCATATCCCTGCCCTCTCCCCTCAGTTTTGGGGATCCTTGCCTTGTTTGGCTGGGACCTACCCAGATCCTTCCCCAAGACCTTCCCAGGGTGCACCCAGTCCCAGAACCCGGCCCCCCAGCCCTATTTAAGTTGCGTACCAGTTGAAATAAAGGGTCTTTTGACTTGCACGGTACTACCTCACTCCCCGGAGTGGTCTCCCTTCTTTCCACCTTTCCTGGAACCCCTCAGGGCCACACACACACACACACACGTGCTTTGCCTTGTTCTGGGTTTGAAGTGATGACAAATTCACTATCCACCACCACCAGGAGATGTTGAAATGATTGACTATTCTCTTAAAAGAAAGAAAAAGGCAAAAACCTGTGCCTTTAATTTCAGATCAACTGCTATTTAACTTCAGCCTCCAGAGAGTGGATCTTGTTAGACTTTTATCAGCTAGATTAAAGGACTTCCTCATGACAGTTATCCTTTTGTATAGGAATTTATGTTCTTGAACTTGGGAACATCAGAGATTAAAATCAGAACATAAGGATCAGTGAATACTGTAGTACTTTGCTTAGGAGAGATGGACTTATAAAATACCCAGGCTGATGTGACTACTTTTCAGGTGTACTGCTGCCTGAAGGAGCAAAGAGCAGTGGGGTTATTTTTCATGTAACAAGAATAATTCAGAGAGACATGAGGGAGCAGCAAGAATTGACCCATCGAAAGGTGGGACACCAATCAGGAAATGTTAGAAGGAGCAGCAATGACACTTACTCTCAGATACAAAGAGAGATAGTAGATAAGCAATGGTGTCATGCAAAATGATGTGGTGCAATGATTGTGAGACAAGTGCTGAAATCACCAGCTCTGGAAGTAGAAGCAGTCTCAGCGGTGACAGATCTTGCTGAGATCTGGCTTGCTGGTCACACATGCCTATTATGCTACCCCCTGGAACTGGAGCTAGCATTTCTGCATGGCAGTGCACTGCATAGAAACACTGTTGTGCTTAGAGCTAGCTCAGGTATCTAACACGCCGCTGTGCAGACAAGCTGTATATTTAACACCCACTTGCTTTTTTTGGTTGGATAATTTATAGCTCGGGATGTGGAACTGTCTCAGCAAATGAATCCATGTGCTAACTGCAAAAATCCAGGATGACCCTCTTGTAGCTGTTTGTTCTTGGTTTCTAGGCTCTAGGCTATTCCTTTGACATGCCTGCAATGTGTCAGACCTGTCTGCATCTGTGTGGTTTATGGTATCACTGATTTGGGAAACACAGGTTGGAAGGCAAATGCTACCTGTAATGAAATAATCTTTCTCTCCTAACCATGTAACAAACCAACCAACCAAGTGAAACAAAACAAAACAAAACAAAACCAAAAAAACCTCACACAGTTAAAATCTGTGGCTTTATAGCCAAGCAACTCACCTGGGATGGTGCAAACTCATGCACCTGGATGGGGTTTTTACAGTTTCTGCCTGTGATAGGTATCAGATGAAAATTTCATCAACATGAGTGAATTCTTGAAGGAATAAAATTGATTTGGAAGGCATAAACATTTCAGGGAATTTCTGAGAAGCTCTGTTTTAAACTGATGATTTTCTGAAAGTTACTTAAAGAACAAAAGTAAATAGCCTCATACAATATGCCAGCAGATATTTTTTTTTATTATTGATGAAGGACAAATAAGGAGGGAGAATGTGGGAAAAAAATATTCCCCAGAGAATATTTGATTTCTGTAGAGGCAGTCAAGAAATGATAGATCCCAGTCAGAAATAACGTAGTCATAAAAAAAGATGAATTAGATAATTTACTTGAAACAAATAATGTGACTAACTCTACTCCACAACCACAGAAAACAAATTCATCTAACAGCATTTGACAGTACTTTCTCAGGAAAAAGTATTGCTATACAGTCAGCATGTACATTTTCAAAGGAATTGGCTTTGGGAAAGAGCACTCTTCAAGCACTTAATAAAGGTGATTTTTCTTTATGACTTTAATTTAAAATACATTATGAAAATCACTTGATTCTACTTGGCTGCTGCCAGATTTTGAATAACTGACTTTCAAAGCCACCACAGAGCTGGAACTAATTTAATATATTAAGAGGAAACACTGTCAGAGCAGCATTTGGCATCAGTCACACTGGTTTGGAAGTTTACCACCATGTAAAAACTATATCATTAGGATCATGGCATGAGACATGGAGACTGACATGGGTTTATTGTCACAAAAGGGAAAATCTTTGTCATTCTTACCAAATCTGCACCAAAAAAAAAAAAAATCAGAGAAAGGCCCTTGTTTTATGATTGTCATCTGTCAGAAGCACTTACCACAGAGCTCCCCAAAATTTAGGTCACCATTTGGATCCAACTGAGTTCTGACCTGAAGCAGACTGCCCTTCCAAATGGTCCATCATGTTTGTGGAAACCTGCCCTTCTCTTTACTTGAGAGATTGTAGATATTTTCTTTTATAAGTGCTGTTGGTTATCTGTAGCCTGTCTAGAGGGGATCCTCACAGTAAAATATTGAGCTTGTTGTCTATCTTGTCTGAAGCTTCTACAACAGAGCAAAAAAATATGTCTATGAATTGTGGATTGAGGATTCTGTAATATTTAGACTCTACTTGCTGCCATTCAAATGTTCCTGATAAGAACTGGAGCTGGTCAAAAGAAAAACATGTAAATTCTCATAAACAAGACCAGAGTGAACTTGTCTGAACTTTTCAACTAAACATTTCAAGTTACAAAATTCCTTCATCATTGATGATGCTATTAAGAAAGCAAACAGACTGCCAGCAGAAATGTTTACAGGGAAATGTGTCCTCTTACACTTTGGAACTGAACTAGACCAGGAATTTCCTAAATTTTTAGAGAAAATGTTTTGTAAATGGAAAAGAAGACTTAACTGGAAGGTCTGCTGACTTTCTTCCTGATGACTTTATGTACTGTCTCAGTAGGACAATCGAAGGTGACAGCTTGCACAAGTTACTACCTGAGAGTATGAGCCAGTATGGAAGGACTCTAGTCTGTAAAGCACTTTTCAACTATTTATATATTCATTAGTTCAAGTGTTGGTTTGTAGGTCTACATAAAGGACTCTGGAAAATGTTTCCAGTTTCAAGGGACTGTTTGCTGTCTGTTGTGTTTGCCGTTAAGTGCCATAGGTCACATGAAGATAATTCCTTGATATAGTTTTGCTCTCTTATCTCCTTCTCCAGTCTCATGTTAATCTAACCTTAAAAAAAACCCCCTCATCTTTTTATCAGGTTGTACTAGGTAACAGGAAAATGTTATGTCTTTGAATTCTATATATCTGCAGATGGGTTCACCTAAGCCAAGCCAATTTACACTGGTGATATGGTGTCCTGCTAGTCGTTGGAGAGTGAACTGGTACTTCACACAGTGATATCTGATCTTCAGATTTCTATCAAAAAATGTAGGAAGAAGTTATGCCTGTGAAGTAATGATCTTTTTATTTTTTCTGTAACCAAAGTGCGATTTATACAAGACACTAATTGACAGGCAGCTGGAGCTGAGTAAAACCCATCTCTCTTAAGGTCTATTCCTGGTTCTGCTTCCAAACAGCTCAAACATGCTGCTTCAACTGTTGCCCCTATAAATGTGTTTCTGTATCAGTGGATACAATCCCTGATTTTTCTGCATAGCAGGCTCTCTAAGCAAAATAAAATTAAGTACAATCCTTGTTCAGCCCATCAGGCAAAGTTAGAAATATTATCTTCTAACACATTTTGCCCACAACTGTCTAGAAAGTCTTCCTTGTGAACATGAGTCCTTCTCTCACTTTTTGCAGATTTCTTCAAGTCCCCACTTCCCAAACTCTTTGGCACTTTTGCAAAATGTCTGTGTATGTTTCAAACAGGTTTTGTTACGGCCACCTCATCCTCAAAACCCTCATCAACCAGCCCAGACAGTATGTTATTTCTGTGGTGAACAGCTTAGCCCAGGGACTGTGAGGCACTGTTAATTTATTGTTAAAAGCCTGAGATGTTTTTCTCTTGCGGAAATACAAACCTTCCCTAGGCTTCAGACTTTCAAAGCTGTTTTTAAAGCTGAAGTATTTTGCCTACCACTATCTAACAGGGACATAATGAGAAAGCCTTTAAAAAATCAGAAACGATTTATGCAACTGATTTTTTTATTATACCTCCTCAAACACTACATTTTTGAGAGACTTTTGGTGAAAGTAACTTCTTACCACTACAAATATTTGTACAGAGCCAATACAGCTATAAAGACAGAAGTGTCATGGCAGTGATCAAATGGAAGAGCTTCTAAGCAAAAGTATTTACTCACTGGAAAATGTATCCTGAGGCTTTTTAAAAATAAATGACAAGAAAGAAACATAAATGGCACACAAACTCGTATGATAATTTGTTCAAAATTCTCTTTGCTCACTGAGAGTGCTGCTTTGCTGTCTCTTTCTTTGGCTCTCGATGCCAGAGAGCAGGGCTAATGGCATTGCCTGGTGGGTGGGTGGTGACCATTCTGGTGGGATCACAAGTCTGGTCAGTAAGGTGTAGTGCAGGAAATCTGGAGCCAGCATTTCCCAAGATTAGAGTTTAAAGTGATGTTTCACAGTGTGTATTTAACCTGAAGTGTAAGAGCTATTGAGTGCTCAGGCCTTCACAATCAGAGTATTTATTTATTTATTATATTTATTTATTTATTCAATCATGCAGGACTTACTCAGAAATAGTCACTAGAAGTCCCTCCATTTCATCCTTGGGAGCATAACTGTAATGTTTCTTCTCAAAGATCTTATTGTGGTACACGGAACAAAGAAGATGCTTATACTGTCCAGTATTATTTACAGTTTGGAACACTTGCAGTTAGGAGAAAAACAATCCATTTGGTTCCAGATGCAATATGTGTCACAATTCTAACAAATGTTTTCAACAAGTTTAACAGGAAAAAGCAAAACAAATGGAACTGGAGGTTGTTAATAGAGATTCATCTCCATTGTTACTCAAACAGAGTAAGAGCCTCAAAGACTGTAATAGAAGATGCAATATTTTGTGTGAAGTTGTCAGGGTTTTCTCCCAGTTAATACATACTTTTCTACTATTGGATTAGAGATGAAATCCTGCAGGATGGTGAGGAAAAAAAAAATACTTCAAGACAGTTACTTGCTAGCATAGCAATGTGAGGTTTTTTCTCTCACTGAGTCGAAAGAAATGTTTATCTCAGAGGTTAATGCTGTTATGCAAGGTAACTCACCGTGTCTCTGAGTCCCTTCAGTAGCTATGCCTGCTCATGTACTGCTTCAGTTTCAGCTGAAATGCCCAGATTATCTTGTTTTGTCTCTGTGTCAGCAGCAGGTTTATGAAGCAGTATTGGTGACTAGTGGGGAGCTGTAAGCCAGCATTATCAACTCTGCTCTCCTCACCTCGACCGTGACTGCAACTCTTAGCTCCTGCAGGAGTCTATTATACAAACTTGGCAGAAAAACAAAGTGAAAACCACACCGAAAAATTTTCTCTACCTCTGTGATTTTCTGAATTTGTTTGCCATTTTATCTTTCAGCATGTTCCTTAGTAACACTGTTTCTACGGCAAAAGTCAACTTGATTGCTCAATCTCTCTTCTCTACAAGGTTGTTTGGGAGTGAAAAAAACCTGAAGCAAATAAGAAGGGACCAAAAAAACATATGTAAATGCGAGGTGGAGGGGAGAGGCACGCAGGATGCAGTTTTCCTTCCTTCCTTTCTGAATTAAAATGTTCATTCTCATTCTCTGTTCCCTGATAAAAGGAAAGGTACTTATGAAACCTTATTGCTTTCATGAGAACCACATTAAATTGCTGTAGCATATGTAATGCAAAATACATTCCAAAATTAAAAAATAATTGTTTAATAGGATATAGGTAAGATTGTTTAAAACAAAACCAAAGAATAACAAAGGTATGCAATTAGTTGGAATCCTTTCTGCAAAGGGATTTGCTCTCCTGTGATTATTAGAGAAAGGAGGACAGCAGATGGACTAAGCAAGAGTGACTCAGGGCATTTAAAAACTTGCTTGTACTCCCAGTCTTGAATTACTGTGTGACATATGCAACCTGCCTGAATGTTCTTTTCCCTCCCATTTATTTGGGCTTCTAACCTATTTAAACTGTAAACTCTTTAGTCCACGAACTGTGGTTTGCTGCATGTGTTGTGCAGATAGATTTCAGGAGTTTGTTTGTTTGTTTCTTTGGAAAGCACTGGTGTAAGCAGCTACTCTTCTTTTCTAAATTGATTAGTGCTGTTTTCTTCAAAATGGGAGAATTAAAAATAAGTGCAGTAGTTTTACTGCCACTTATCAAAATAGCCAAGTGGTGACACCAAGCTTAAAAGGAGGGGGGAGTGGGGCAGGGGGCAGGAATCTGCACAGAAAAGTTCTAAGAGAGTATTTTGACTCAAAATACATAGTTTTAGCTAATTCAGCTCCTACTATATGCATGATCTGTAATTACCTGGCACTGTTGAAAGCATAAGTCAAATTCTTCCTACTATAATAATTTTGACCTTTTGAATTTCACTCACACGAAAGGGGTTATAATTATATCTAACTTTTCTTCTCAACATTTTTTTGAGTACTGAGGCAAATGGTAAGCATCAGACACTTTTTTTCCTCTGTTTTGTTATTACTAAATTACAAGTCTGAGTCAAAAGAGAAGAATTTGAATTTGTTTTCACATTTCATAACAAATAGCAAAAGTACAATGAGATGTTAAGCTCCAAGCTAGCTTGAAAACAATTCTTCATCTTTAAGAGAGTTTGAAATATCATGCTGGTCTTGTTCGTATAAGAGATACCTTAAATTTTCTACTTGCTTATGATTTGCACTCTTAGCAGAAAGCTCTTCGCTGATGTCTCTTATAGGTCGATAGTACAAAACCCAAATACTTTGTCTTCCTTGTTAATCCTGTCAAATAATCATTTATCTCTTTATTTCCTGAAAACTTTTTTTACCTGATCTTTTTTTCCTGTTGATTCACTTCACAACTTTTACGTCTGAATATCCTTTCCCCATGATCTCCTGTGGAAGATATCCTATGGGATATTAAATTTCCACCTTTATACCTTTTATTCCCATGTGCAGGACAGAATATGAGAATGAATGATAGCAACACTTTTACCCTTGGCTTTTAAAACTTTTACTGGACTGTATGAAATTGTAAATATTATAAGAGAAACTGTCTAATAAGCAAGACTCAGAGCCCATGTGCTATAAATCAGTACATACATTCTCATAGCTACAGCCATGAACTGTTCCTAGGATAATTCAGCAGATGGATTATCCTAGGAAACTTGCCATAGATTCTGATCTGCATTCTCACCTGGGTACTCAACTCCTGAACAACAGTGTAGTTTGAACCCATGCCAACATCTGCTCGGCTACTCTTGGCCCTCACGGCACAGCTTAAATTTGTAGCTGAATTACTTATAGCAAGGCCTTCTTACCTTCCTCTTCATTGGAGTTACAGGAAATTTTTCTAAATCACTGAAAGATCACTATTTCATAGTGTGTATGGGGATTCTTACCTTTGTCAACAGGAGGGAAATAATTTGCCTTAGCAGCACATTGTTCTCTCTCAGTACTTCAGAGCTGATCTCTGAACAGGATCCCAGACACAGTGAGTGCTGGGACACCCCTGGTGGGGCTGGAGCTCTGGTGCAGCAGGGCTGGGGCCTGAGGGGATGGGGCCAGGGAAGCTCCAGCTCTGCCACTCAGGACATCCCTCCTTCATCCCTCCTACATTGTCATCCTTCTTCCGCCTCTGATGGGTTTTCAGGATCTTGTGGGAAGATTTTGGGTCTGGTCCTGGTGGAGGGGCTGAGAGCAGCTCTGAGATGCTCAAAACCAATGTAGTTTTAAGAGATATAAAGAGGAAACTAAATTGTTCTCGCCTCTTGCTTTCTGCAGTGACACTTACAACTTCTTGAAAAAGTTTTAAAATTAAACATACCACATTAAAAAATAATCCCAAGTGTAAGTGGAATCTGTCCTGGTTTAATAGTCCCAAAATACTCAGCAAACTCTTCAAGGTGTGCCAAATTCTCTCAAAAATGAGGGATTTAGGCTTGAATGTTTAGCAAAATAGGATAACTAAATGCAGGATCTTTTTTTGGTCTCTGTGGAAGTTTAGCTTGAATATTAGGGAAAGGCTCTTCACCCAGAGGGTAACTGGACACTAGAACAGGCTCCTGAGAGAAGCAGTCATAGCCCAAGCCTGACAGTGCTTAAGGAACCTTTGGACAGTGCTCTCAGGTACATGGTGTGACTCTTGGGGATGGTCCTGTGCAGGGCCAGGAGTTGGACTCAATGATCCTTGTGGGCCCCTTCCAGCTCAGAATATTCTACGATTCTATGATTTAAATGGGACATATTATTTCACACCACATAGGAGAAAAGTAAATTTAAAGTCAAGACTGCCAGAACTGAAGAATTTCATTTGGTACCCATCAGCACATGTTTCTAAGACCAGCTCCAGGCCTTTGCTGATTTAGCTGGGTACTGAAATCTGGTTTTGTATACTGGAGGGGGCTGGGAAAATATTCTTAGGCTTCTGAAGAGAGAATATTTTACTCAAAACCCTTGGTGAAAATTTGTCAAATAATTGAATCAAATCTATGAAATGTAAGGTTAATTCTATTAGTTGGATTTTTAATAGGAAGAGCATGTTTTATTCCAAAAATAACACTTAATAAATTATTCATCAAATAACATTTGGCCAGCTCTTGCAGTAATTGAGAGGAACCTGTAGCAAAGCAAGTGAAATTAAACTAACCCTCCAATGAACCTGATTATTGCAGACTATTACAGCAACAAAAGTTCTTTCCATTATTCTCTTTTTCTAGTTTACACATAAATTGAGAGAGGCACTTGGAGATAATACTGAAATCCAAAGTAACCAATGCTCAGTATATTCTTTGCATTTTTTATACTTTTTTCCTACCCCCTTTTCACTTTCTCTTATAATTGCCACCTTCTAGGAAAAGGGATCTGCTGGTAGCAAAAAAAGAAACCTGTAGCCATCTTAGAGCACTATATGAGTGCCTTTCTGATTGTCCTGGCCTTGGACCCTGTAGGACTCTCCAAAACAACATCAAACATTTTTGCTCATTACCTTCCCTGAAGCTTTTGTGGAATCACAAGAACACATTGTAACCACTGACTGTGAAGGGAGAAGACTCTGCTAAAGGTAAAACATATATGGGCAGGCCTTCTGGTTTGCTTTTTTCCCATCTCATAGCAAAAGAACTCCACAAAGCATAAAACCCTGAATCCCTTGAGAGTTATTTTCCCAAACAATTCCACTTTCTTGCAGACTGGTCCTGCCTCAGCTTCTAAAGCAAACCCACTTGAACTCTTTGCCCCTTAGGAGATTTTTGACACTGGTTGCCGTTCTAAAGAGGTCATGTTTAAGCTTGCACTTGGTAGCAGGTTGTTGTTGCCTCCAGAAAAAATTAGGGGGGAATGGTGTAGGTTTACAGACAATCTTCTTCACTGAGCCTTCTCCCTTTTGCTTTCTGTAGACCAAAAATCCAGGTGAGCACGACATCTCTGCACTTTATTTCCCTGGTCTCCTGATACACCTTCATTCTTCCAGCTAGATCCTGTTTAAGGAACCGGTGAGGGCAGCTAGGCCTCACCCATTTCTCCTGGCATCTAGCAAGTAGATGGCACTACAGCCAAGTTTTCTGCATCCACATGCAACTTGTTCCCTTTCCACATCTGCAGGAGAGTAGCTTTCTGAGGTCTGCAGTTCAATATGACAATAATCCCAGTGAACTTCCCAGTTAGCACAGGTAAATATTTGGGTCATCCCCCTCATATTAAGAGATTTCTCATCGGGATCCAAACAAATTTTTGTCCCACCCAATTCTTTTGGATATACCCTCACAGGTAGACCAGAAAAAGAAGTCATCTAAATATGGTGCTGCAAAGTAGTATTTCCCCTTCTGCAGTGACCAGGTAGTAAAAGCACTGGGCTTGTTTAGCCATATGTTACAGTGATCTAAACCATGCCTCACACTTAAATTGGCTTAGTATGGACCTTAGAGCCCATTTCCCCACTCCTATAAGAATGCAAAACTATGCTGGTGCCTGTGCTGTGGAAATTTGAATAGTGAATACCTTTTCCACATGATAAAAAACAACAATAACCTGCTTTTCAGGCTAGTTACAGAAATAGGTTTCAGATTTGTAAGCTGACCCAAGACATTTACTTCAGTCTTATATTGGCAGTCATGTGTGAGGTGACACAAGTTTACTCCTATAACAGATGCATATCTTTTCTCAATTGTTTGGCAGTATTCCTCAGGGGAGAGGCAAAACACCCTCTCCACATAAAAAATTTTTAAAAAATTTTAAAAAGAGTGATGGGGGTGGAAATTAAGAAAAAATAGTCTCTCCTAGCAGAGCTTCTTACTATTTGGAAACAGGGTGGTGAGGAGGGGCATAATTTATTATGCCCTTTAACAGTATCATGGAAACAAGTAAAATAATAATCTGTCTATATTCCTTGAGGAAAAATACTGCTGATTTTTAGCCCAGAGAATTGTTATTCCATATGAGTGAAAACAACACAATTCACATTCATATACTAGACAAAATATTACTTAGAATTTAAAATGGTTAATTGCATATGTGGCTCATGAATTTCTACAGCTGTTGAGTTTGTAATTATTTCTGTTTCTTTCAGAACAAAAATCAATATCCAGAAATAGAAAATTATGTAAATACTTTTTCCGTGAGTGAAGGTTTTTTCACATACTTGAAAAAACATTGGTGTGGTTTAGAAATAAGAAGATAGCACTCAGCTTTTAATTTGGTTGGGGGTTTTTCCAGAGTACTTTAGTATCTCAGTTATGCAATTTCACAACTGGAATTAACATATCCTCCAACACCTGACTTTCTAGAAAAAATAGGTGGAAGACTTCCTTGAAAATGTTTGGGGGAAGCATTCTTGCTGGCTACAGAGCTAGGCAATTAATTTAAAATATTAATTAAAAAATGTAAGACTGAATTTTAGGGGTGGTGTTAGGTTTGGTGTATGTGGGAATGTCATCTTAAATTTCAGTAGGTTCTTACTGAAAAAAAATTGTAAGATACTCACTTGCAAGTATCATAACATTGCAGCTAGGATCACTGCTCTAAGTGATCCCTTAATCTGAGACTGGGAAATGTGTTTAATTACCTCATCTTCTAGTCAAAGAATAGAGGACCCTTGGTGAGTTTCACTTTGTTTTCCTACTTCACTGTAAGGCTGTACTGGTTTTGAGTGGGTAGAGTTAATTTTTTCATAGTAGCTGTTTGGGGTCTATGTTTTGGATTTGTGCTGAAAACAGTGTTGATAACACAGGGATGTTTTTGTTATTGCTGGGCAGCACTTCCACAGTGTCAAGGTCTTTTCTGCTTCTCACCTCACAACACCACTGAGCAGGCTGGGGGTGCACAAGAAGCTGGGATGGGGCACAGCCAGGACAGCTGACCCCAGTTGACCAGTGTGTTATTCCACATCATATGTTGTCATACTCAACATATAAGGCTGGAGGAAGAGGAAGTGATGGCATTTGTTGTTATGAAGTACAGATGATATTAGTGGTTTGCTACCGCTCCTAGTAAACATGGCCATTCTGCCATGAACACTCAATGCCAACATTATTGCAGCCAGGAGAATTCTAGCAGGGAAACCTGGGCTAAAATATTCTGTCTCTTTATGGCAGTAAGTATCAATCCAAAGTTCCTTTTAGTAAGGACCCATCTTTGTTGGTTTGTTTAAGTTTAGTGTTCAGTTGCCAAGCCTCTCTCCATGATGCTTAAAAGTCATGGCAATCAGGTGAATTCCCAAGAGATTGAAAAAACAGAACCATTATACCCAATTTTAGAAAGGGAAGAAAGGGGAAGCCCAGGAACCACTGACCTGTCAGTCTCACCTCTGTGCCTGGGAAGACCATGGAACAGATCCTTCTAAGAGGTGTGCTAAGGCACATGGAGAACAGGGTTGTGATTTGGGACAGCCATCAGAGCTTCACCAAGGGCAAATCCTGCCTATGGTGGCTCACCTTCTATGACAGAGTAACTCCATCTGTGGACACGGGCAAGGCTGGACATGTCATTGATCTGGACTTCTTTAAAGCCTTTGACACAGTCCCATGCAGTATCCTTCACTCCAAACTGGAGAGAGATGGATTTGATAGGTGTATGGTCACATCCAGAGGATAGTGGTCAATGGTTCAGAGTCCCAGTGGACATCAGTGACAAGAGGTGTCCCTCAGATGTCCAGGTATTAGGACTAGTGTTATTTAATGTTACCATTAATGACAGACAAACAGATTGAGTGTACCCTCAGGAAATTTGCAGGTTTATGAGGTTTAACAAGACCAAGTGCAAGATGTTTCAGCAGGGTCAGGGCAAACTCCAGTATCAGTCCAGGCTGGGGGATGAACAGATCAAGAGCAGCCTTGCCAAGGGAACTTGGGAGTGTTGGTGGATGAGAGGCTGGACATGAACCAGCAGTGGGCACTTGCAGCTCAGAAAACCAATTGTGTCCTGGGCTGCATCAAAAGCAGCGTGGCCAGCAGGATGAGGGAGATGATTCTGCCCCTCTACTTCTGTCTGGTGAGACCCCACTTACCATGCTGCATTGTCCTCTGGAGTCCTCAGCACAGGAAGGACATCGACATGTTGGAGTGAGTGCAGTGCGGGACATTAAGTTGATGAGAGGGATGGAGCACCTCTCGTATGAGGAAAGAAAGAGAGAATTGGGATTGTTCAGCCTGGAGAAGTGAATGCTTTGGGGTAACCTAATTGCAGCCTTCCAGTATCTGAAGGGAGCCTACAAGAAACATGGAGAGGGACTTTTTACAGGAGCGACTAGTGACAGGACAAGGGAGAATGTCTTTAAAGTGAAAGAGTATGTTTAGATTAGTTTTTAGGAAGAAATTCTTTACTGAGAGGGGGGTGAGGCACTGGCACAGGTTTCCCAGAGAAGTTGTGGATGCTCCATCCTTTGAAGTGTTTAATGCCAGGTTGGACAAGGTTTTGAGCAACCTGTCTAATGTAAAGTGTCCCTGTCCTTGTCAGGGGAGTTGGAATGAGTTGATATTTAAGGTTCCTTCCAACCCAAACCCTTCCATGATTTTACTGTTATGGGGGTAGAATCCAGTCTTCCACCTCCTTATAGAGCAAGCTGCTCTTTATCTTTCAATACCTCCTCTTCTCTTTTTTCTTTCTTTTTGTGCCGTCTGTTTAGTTACCTGTTGTTAACAGCACAAATTATCAAAATATGTCCTTGCTAAAGTCAGCCAACAAGCTCTTTATGACTCAAAAAGAAGCCTTCTGGTTATTTGGCTCAAGTGGAGCCATATGGGCAATCTACCTCCCAAATGACAATGAATCAGATAAAGATACTCCCTCCCTCAACACTAAGCAGGAAGTGTTGACCTAATTGACAGATAAAAGATCTGACAGGTTAAATGGAAAAGAAACAGGTGCAGCTATTGCTTAAAATGCTTTTTTTCTTCTTGGTTTAAGCAAACAATAGGCAGTTCCAATAAAAAGTGGCATTATTTTGATCTCTTTTATGAAAATGACAGAGATGTTACAACTACCTACACTGTGCCAGCTGTTGTGCATAGGTATGTGCCAGTATACTGTCCTGTTGAATACTGCAAACAATTGCAAGGAAAAAAACCAAACCAAACCAAACCAAACCAACAAACCCAACACAAGTAATACCCAGGAGTTACAGTAGACCAAGCTGTAACCCACAAACTTACAGCCATTGCAGAAGAACTTTGCTTTACACAAAATGAAGGCTTTTATGTAGTCTTGTACTGTAGGTACTCCATGTGCTGTCACAGTTATCAAGGTCAGCCATGTATGCATTGCACAAGAACCTATCCATTACAGATATAGCTGCTTAGGTACTTCTCTTAATAGTAACTCAACTGTTCAGTTATGGTTTGAGTCATAACTTCCTTCCTGGCACTGGCTTGCAAGTTTGAGGGATTCATGCTACAGATACTTGCATAGGTTTTTATTTCTCAGGCTAAAACCCCTTTCCTTTCCTTCTCTGAGCCATTGTCAAAGTCTTATAGACAATATAACACTCATGCATTAGCTACTGAAGATGCTGCTGAAACAAACTGATATTTACAGCTCCAATCTTCTTGATGTTTCCCTATGCTCTGCATTTGACTCAGATGACATAGTTGTGGCAGATGCCTGAAGGAGAGGAGAATGCGGGGAGACCTCATTGCAGTCTGCAACTGCCTCACAAGGGAAAAGCAGAGGGGCAGGCACTGATCTCTGCTCTTTGGTGACCAGTGATAGAACCAGAGGGAATGGCCAGAAGCAGAGTCAGGGAAGGTTTAGGTTGTGTATTAGGAAAAAGTTCTTAATTCAGAGGGTGGCTGGGCACTGGAACAGGATCCCCAGGGAAGTGGTCACAGCATCAAACCTGACAGAGTTCAAGAAGTGTTTGCACAATGCTCTCAGGCACATGGTATGATTCTCAGGACTGTCCTGTGCAGAGCCAGAGACTGGACTTTGATGAATCTTGTGGGTCCCTTCCAACTCTATGATTCTAAGAGAAGTTCATATTGCAGACTGTTCCCTTTCTGACTCAGCATTAGAGCAGTTTCTTTTTACAGCACTTCGAAAAACTCCTCAAACAAATTATGGCATGCATATTTTATAAAGCAAATTGATATGCTAAAATATGCACAAATTGGTCTGATTTTGCCTGAAGGCATCTGTCCAAATGGGAAAAAACCTTCAGAAGTTTATTATTTGCAGTCTTACAAGTGCTGTTCTTTACACAGATATGGATGCAGAAACCATGGCACAAAGAGGTAGAAGGAGGCTTAAGGGGTTTGGGCATTTTTTTTGGTTGATTGGTTTGTTGGTTGGTTGATTTGGCTTTTTTAACCAAAAATTGAACTGGGAAGCTATAAAATCCTAACATGTTTTGTAACAAAGATAGTATCATGTCTAAACTTGGACTTTGAGTTAATTTAGGCAAGGACTGATCCTCAAAGTATTGCAGTGTTCGAGAAGTTATTTCCAGGGAAAAGATTGGAATCCTGTTAGGTACAGAGTTCATATTTGAACCTATAACTCTCATTTATACATTTTGGACTTGAGCTGGGTGTTCTGCTCTTGATAAGACAACCACAGAGAGGAGTGTGGAGCTGCAGTGGATATATGAACTACTGAGGGGAACATAAATATGCAAGTGGGTGTTGGGTGAAGGGAAAAAGCAATTTCCTCTGCCTGTTTCCCTTTCTCTTATACTGAGCATCAAGAAGAGACTGTTCTGTTCCGTACATGCTTCCTGACTCCCAACAGGACTGGAGTCCACAGGAAGAACATTGCCACACAGATAATGTCCTCACAGCAGCAGTTATTACAATAGAGTCTTACAGTATAAGGTACAAAGAAATTGTTCTTCTTACTTGATTTGCAATTTGATCAGTAAAAGAACAGCCCTAGATACAAAAACTGTACAAGTCAGTGAGCATTTTGCTGTTAGCCAGGCTTTGATTTCTCCTCACTACCATCTAGACAACCAGTTTGCTGTAAAAAAGCCCAAAGGTGATGCACAAAGCAAGGAGTCACAGACCTGATTTATGCATGTAAGGATAGCAAAGTACAGGCGGAGCATAACAGTACCATATTCAGGGAGGCCACCACAGTGCTCAAGACCAGTGAAAAGAATGTTCCTGGATTGTTCTGTGAAAACTTTTGGCGACATTACTTTAATATGCAAAACTGTTTGCCTTTTTCTTTTTGTGTTTTTTCTCTTTTCTTTGAAAAGGGAGGGAAACCACACAGGAAAAGCAGAAACATGAAAATTAGAAATCAAAACCAGAGAATTACTGAAATAGAGAGGAGGGATGGTGGTAGAATTATACTTGAAAAATACTAATATGCTGTTCCACATCATTGTTTAAAATAGTGCCCCAGAAAGGTTCTTCCCCAAAATATCTTCTGTTGCACTTGCACTTATGATTTCTTGTCAAAATAAGATGGAGATAAAATCATATAGTGAAAAGGGAGAATATTAGAGGATAAAAATAAAATCACTGTGATGGCCAGCTACCCACATAAACTTGACATCAGTGCCACTTGATGTGCTTTCTTGTCCTGAGAAGCTGTTGAACTCCAACACTTTCATTCTTTACAGTACATGGGACAACAGGCTACCTCACAAATTTGCAACAAGGTTGCAGTAGTGATCCACTTCACATCATGTTTTTCATACGCTTTGATGAGGGCAACTTGTAAAAGGTGGAGTCTGTAAGACTTGTAAAAAGGTCAGATTCTGTAACCCTCAGAGCCAGTAAGCTGAGTGTCTCCTAGTATTTCATTGGGAAGCATATTGTCCCATCTCTTAACAGCAGATAGCTTTCCTGTTCAAGTTTTGAAGTATTCATGTCAGCTTCCATGCTCCACAGGCTCAGTCTAGGACTGTAACCACGTCACTTAGTCTTTCTGAGCTATGATCCACACGTGGCAAGGGCAATTAATAAACACTCTTTTGCTTGCTACAACGTGACATTATAAAGTTTCTTTTTCTTTTTTTTTGAAGATTTCGTTCCGCATTGCAAGACAGTTGTACTGGATGACCTTTACAGATACCTTCCATACCACAGTATTTTAGGGTTATGGCAGGGCATAGACAGTAGACAGTGGGGGCTGTTATGTGCATCTGGAAAAGGCAGTGTAAGATGACTGCAATGTGTCTTGCTGGATTTCTGCAATCTGTGAAGAAGAGGAGACACAGAATTGCCACATCTGTCCATACTGAATCCTGACAGCATTAATGGCAACACTGTCAGTGTCTTAATCTGCAGCAAAGGAGATTCATGGCTAATCTCTTGACATTCTTTGTGGCTCATGTCATAAGCCAAGCAATTGAAGATCCCTATCCAGGATTGTGTTGCTGCCTGAAGTTGTAGGATGATATTATTGGGTGGCTTAACTCTGTGCTGAGTATTAAGTGAAATCAGAGGGCGAAAATAACCCGTGTGCTGCACGAATTTATTCTTCAGTAGTTTTGTTCTGTGGAAGGTGATGTGCCAGTCACAGCCACCAGTCACCTGTACGATTTGGGCTGGGTTCATTTTTAGTTGTTGAAATACAAAGTTCTGCTTCTGTTTTGGCAGATGAACATTACAGCAGATGTTCAAACAGATGTGTATAATTTTTGAGTTCAGAACTCAGGAGTGGTGGAACATTATCACTAAACGAAGATTGGCTATTTCACAAAAAAGCTGTAATCACTGGATTGTTGCATTGAAGTACTTCTTTGGTTCACATTTTTAACTAGTGAGAATAGTCTGATAAAAATCTACTAAATTAAGGACAGGGTCCAAAGTGTGTACTTTTTATTATTTGTATCACAGAAGTGTCTTTCATTATAGACTAGCCCTTAGAAGCTCTTAGACTGTTTCAGGGGTCTCTTCATCCTCATGTACTGTGACTGGTTAGGGAAGCTCACCTGTAATGTTTGATGACACCTTCTGATATATACTCCAGTCCAGAACTGTAGTGACTCTGTGGGCAGTTACCACTTTGAGTTTGTACATCTCTTTGTGTACTGCATGCTTAGATTCCTATACACAACCACTTTGCTTCTGTTTCATCTTTCTCTTGACCATAAGCAAGCCTGGTGGCAGTATTTACAGTACTGTCAGGTTTTAGTGCAATCTTCTAGTGCTAAGAGGATTCCAGTTACCAGGATCCTGATGTCATTGCTGGCACAGTATTGAAAGCAAAATTCTGTAGACAGTTTTCATTTGATAATACCAAGCACTGTTTTTTTACTGCTGGGTCAGACAGCATTAGGCTTGAAAATGGAAGCAGTCAAATACACAATGTGAGGCCTCCCCGTTCTTAATATAATATATAGAGCTGATGGATATTGTAAAGTGCCAGACATGGTTGCCTGTGGAAGCAGTGAATTCAGGATTTTTATGAACAAGAAACATGAGTATCTGTCAGATTTAAGTCAACTTGTTCTTGCCTTTGGGCAACAGGGTGAATTAAAAGCATTTTGTGGATCCTTTCACCTTCACTTTTAAAAGACTGAATTATTTCTTTTATTTAAAGGATAACACAGATCATTTGGTATTCTACGTGCTGACTTCTTCCCTCTCTTTAAGTATAAAAATTTTACTCATATGTTAAGTAAGCACATCAGCAGTGCTTGCCTGGTACAGAATTGTTCAGACGTTGGATATCTACTCAGAAACACAAGTAATTTCACTGAACTTTAGACATCTCACTTATATTTATCTAACCATATAATACTTGTGCAGACTCCCTATAGGGAGGCATAGGTATCTCCAGGTTCATCCAGTTGTAAGACAAGTATCTAAACTGATTGAGACACACCACCCAGGAGGTGCCCCTATCTCCCAGTGGAATATATAAAGGGAGGATAGACAGCTGGCTTAGACCTAGTAAATACCCCTTCAGTAAAGACTGCTTTTCAGCAGTAAACAGTAAATCAGTAAACACACACAAGTGATACTTAGTCAGCTGCATGATAGTTTTTTATGAGTCAGGAATTTAAGTTAGTTTTCAGCTCACCCTTTTGCTATTTACCTTACAAGTAATCTCCCTCCAAATTGTCTTTTCTGCTCCATTAACATTTTTTGACAGCAGATAAACTTCAAAGATCTTGGCACATCTTACCACCTAGGGATATTATTCAGAACTACTGCACTGCTGGCTACTTGGCACTGCCCATTATTACTTCAATAGACTTTGCTTTGGCTTGTTATAGTGGAACAAGACTCAGTGTGGCAGTGTTCTATCAGTAGGACATGGCTTGTTATAGTTACAGCAAGCCTTTGGCACTGGTGACAGAAATATATCACAGCTCAGTACTTGATGTTCAAAACTGTAACTGGAGAGAGATGAATTCAATGGGGGGACTTTTACCTGGATAAGAAAGCAGCTGAACAGTCTCATTCAGAGGATAGTGCTCTATAATTCAGCGTCGCAGTGGACATCAGTGACAAGTGGTATCCCTCAGGGATCTGTATTGGGACCAGTGTTATCTAGGATCTTCATTAATAACACAGATGAGGGGATTGAGTGCACCCTCAGCAAATTTGCAGATGACACCAAGCTGAGTGGTCCTGTTGACACACCTGAAGGACAGGATGGCATCCAGAGGGACCAGGACAAGCTTGAGAAGTGGGTCAATGGGAACATCATGAGATTTAACAAGACCAAGGGCAAGGTGTTGCATCAGAATTGGGGCAACTCCCAGGTATCAATCCAGGCTGGAGGATGGAGATCAAAAGCAGTCTTGCTAAGGACACTTGGGAGCACTGGTGGATGAGAGGGTGGGCATGGACCAGCAATGGGCACTTGCAGCACAGAAAGTCAATTGTGTCCTGGGCTGCATCAAAAGCAGCATGGCCAGCAGGGTGAGGGAGGTGATTGTGCCCCTCTGCTGTGCTCTGGTGAGACCCCATCTGGAATGCTGCATCCAGCTCTGGGGTCCTCAGCACAGGAAAGACATTAACCTGTTATTGCAAGTCCAGAGTTGTTAGGAGGAAGTTCTTTACTGAGAGGATAGTGAGATGCTGGCAAGGTTGACCAGAGAAGTTGTGGATACTCCATCCCTTGAAGTGTTCAAGCCCAAGTTGGATGGGGCTCTGAGCAACCTTGTCTAGAAGAAGGTGTCCCTACCCATTGCAGGCAGTTGGAACCAGATGATCTTTAAGGTTCCTTCCAACCCAAGCCATTCTATGATTACCCCAATGAAACCTGAAAGTCAGTGCACACATCATCTGTCAGGGACAGAGGACAGTTAACCCTGCATTAATGTATACTCCTTATTCAAGTCTTTTAAATCCATGTGTCCAAGATTTGGATTAAAGCTCATCACAGTAAATTTTAGTCTTCTGTAGTTTATGCACACAGTCTAAAACGGTTATCTAGACTGCCTCTGTGTTAAGCAGAGAAATACACAAAGCAGTAAACTCTGTGTTCCTGTCTGGTTTTCATTACTAGAGAGGTTCTGATCTATTTGATCTGTGTATTTGAGAAACACCAAAGTTGGTGACTTAAATCCTACCCTAGATATGCAAAGATATAAATGGTCTGTAGATTTGAAATTGTACTTTGGAGCAATTTGGATTAATGCTATAAACTTATTAAAAGACTGCAGGAGTTTTGGATGAATGTAGGAATTGTGATATTTACATTTATTACCTATTTCCTTCACTACCCACCCCACCTCAATTTTTGAAATGTCACAATCCATGCTTTTTGAGTTTAAGTCTTTGCCAAAAGAGAGGGGAAGAGTGATAGAAAAGAAACTTGCAGTGGCATTTCAGGGTACTGTATTGATGGGTTAAATCTTCCCTTTTTGTGACATGTCCTTTGTCAGATACACAATGATGACAATATACTTTCTGCTTATATCAAATTCCTAACAGTGATAGAAGAACTAGTGATGCAGTCCCATTATTCCATTCAGTTGTAGATTTGGAATACTTCAAACTCCAGCATGCCTTACATCCAGGGGTCAGGGCTGACCTGCTTTTGTGACAAAGATTTTTTCATATAGATCTTTTTGGAGATAAAGCCCATGTCTTTCTTTGTCATGGTACTATTAGGAATTCAAATTTGGTTACAGTTGTCTATAAAAGCTCCAGATAGAATTCATAATAACTGTTGTAGACACAACTGTAACTACTTTGTAAATACAGTTCCACTTAACAGCCATGGAAATGTTTTGTGGCAATCAACTCTTTCATCTTCCTGTAAGAGTGTAATGAATTTACAAACCCTCACACAGGAAAATCTCTTTATCTAGGACCTCCCTTTATAGTGATTTTGTAAGAAAATAATCTGTGCTCTCAACAGGTCTGTTCATCACTGAAAAGGTGTCAGCAAAATATCAGATGATTGTTAGAAACATCCACAAGAATTCTCCCCAATCTTACTAAAAATACAGAAATAATTCCTTGACTGCTTGGAAAAACAGAACAAACTGTGAATGCAGACAGAAGGTCAAATAGATCCCAGGCAGCTCTTTCCCCTAAAAGCACTAATTTGTCTTCTTTATTAAAAAAATTAAAAGCAAAAGGTCTGATGCTTATTTACAGATATTGAGCAGAGTGTTGGTGGAAAAGCAACAGCAAGAAGTGTAACAGGAAGGCGTTGCCCCTCTCTGCAATGTCTGTGCTCCAAGCTGGCAGAGCAGGGGGAGGAAATACCCCCACTGCAGTTCAGATACGGGCCTAGGAGAGGATGTAACCCAAATTGTTAGAGGTTGCTACTCTGGGTTCAAAGTGTCCACAGCAAATGGAGACATGCTAAGCCATTAGAGTGGAGGGCTGTGCCCGCTGCATCCAAGGCACTTCTGTGGGCAAGAGGTTTCTTTGATTCTGAAATTCAGTCCTAGCACTTGCATATAATAAGCATGGCCAGGGTTGAACAGGGTTTCAGGCCCTTTCTTGGCCAGTTTTGACACCTACTATGAAAGGAACAACCCATGCCTTTCTTAAACAGGGAAGCAAGAGCTGCTGCTCATGTTAATATCCTCGTTTATCACCTTCAGTATTTCTATGACCAGAGTCAGGAATTTAGGGAGTTTTTCCAATATCAGAGCAGAGACACACAGCAGTCTAGCATTATCTTCTCCAAAAACCTCTTGTCTTTAGACATACCAAATTTAAGTATGTGAGACAATAAGAAAACACCAGCTGCAGACCCCCTTATTAAAGACCCACAACTATAAGATTTTACTATTCTGGCTTGGAAGTAGGTGCTTACTGGAAATGTAGGCTATAACTCAATGGAGGAAATTAAAACAATCGTCTTCTCTTCCCACCCTTCACCTTCTCCTTCCCCTCCCCCCAAAACAAGGTCTTTTGAAATATTGCCAAGATTCTGCTTAAAAGGGCTCCATGGTGCTATGAATTTGAATGTCAGCAGATACTTAGTAGATTTAATTACATGCAGAAAGCCAATATATCCGAGTGGCACATAAGCAGAGTGAGATTCTCTGTGTTGCTGTTATGCAAAACTGGCTGTGAATGTTATATTAGGAGGTGGATACTGAGTCAGGAATGCTTGCCCTAGAAAGATGATGACAATGGAGAAAGCAGTATGTTGTAATACTACCCGGGGAGGAAGGGGAAAGGAGTTCAGCTTTCACTGACAAAAGTACAAAATGCTAGGAAAGTCAGACTGTAAAAGGAGAACAAGGAATCTAAGCTCCCTGAGGAGCCCTAAATGGCTGAAGTTTTTCAGGAGTGTAAGGAATGATGGGATCTATCCGGGCAGAAAAACAGATAGGGTTAGGGCAGGAGAACCCAGAACTCTCTCATATATACTGGGTGTTTAAAAGCAGTGAAGGCCTCCTTGTTCTGCCCTTTTTTCTGCCTTATCTGCAGTTACAGACTCCAAGGTGGGAAGGATGAGGTGGTGGGCATCTCTGCCTGTGCAAGTGTGACACAGGCCTGGGGAGCTTCTCTGGCGAAAGCAATGTATGCCTTGGCAATCAGCGCAATGGCCTGTGGGAAGCAGAATCAACCTCGGGATTCAGATACTGCTGATCCAAAAGATTTTGTCTGGATAGCCAGGACTGTTCATCAAGTAACACAATGATGCACTTTGCATCAGAGTGGAAATGAGTAATACACAGTGCATCAGACTGCAAATGAGATGAAAGCAGAGGTCTGATTTGACATCAGATCTAGCACCTGGAATATAGAATTCTTTTTCTCTCCTATTTATATTGTCAAAATTTCTCAGTAATCCTGAGCTAAATGTTACCTACTGCAAGGGTTAGGCGAGCAAAGTAGATGCCTACCTATGGCACTAAACCAGTAGGAGCTGGCAGAAGCACTGACTTTCTTTGTTTTTTCAGAGTCGGGTGGAATTATCTCCAGCACCTGTGAGTCATTGGGTACTGCTGGGCCTCTCTTTTCCATGCCTTCTTCACTGCCAATGGCTGGGAAGACTTGATAAGTAGAAATTAGAGGGGTGAACTGAAGGGCAGCCTAAGACCACATTAATGGAGTGTGGAAGAGGTAAATGAATCACTGTAAACTCCTACTATTCAGGAAAGATGGAAACACACAGTTGCGAGTAGTTTGGCTCAGTGTGTTATATCAGCTGGCAGATCTAATTGGGCACAAGATATCAGAAGGCATAAGCCTGTTTATTTCCTCCACTGTAGTAGCAGAAGTCCTTTGCTATTATGATACTCAGAGATCATTGGTAGCATACAGAGCACTTTTAGATGAAATAATATCTCCCACAGCCATTAAATTCTATGCAAAATAGCTTCAAGCATGTGAATAAGGTGTATATTGCAATTAACTTTATGGCCATATAAAAGATGCAAGAAAAAAATACATCAAATTACAGATGCTGGAAGGAGAATAGAGAAGTACAGGTTGCAGAACATTTTTCTGTTTCATTATTGACAGTATAAAAAGTAAAAAAAAAACAAAACTTTACTTAAGACTAAAAGTAGTTTTTTCATGAACTTTCACAGGCTGAATTTTATGGGAAATAACTTACACAGAGAAGACAAATGAACAACACTTACAGTCTACAGTTAATAAACATTTGTCAGGGATGTTAGAGTGCATTATATTTACTTTTTTCAAAGTAAATCTGTGGAAGGCACTTTAGCTGTTAAGCCAGATGATCAAAAAGTTAAGCAGTTTAAAGTCCTGAGAAAAACAGCTGTTAAACTCTTTAGAGCACAATTTGTAGGTTAGATATAATTCAATGCATTTATTTTTTTTGCGTGTGTGTATGGGGGAATACCTTAAACAATTACCCTGCTATAATCAATGGATATTTATACCTCAAGTAAGTAACTTTCCTTTCAATTTAGCTCTTGGTATGATGTCTTGACAGCATGGGCAGATGTACTGTTTGAGAAAATGTGTGTGAATTGTCCAGCCACTGAGGCTTTTCAAGCATTCCCATTCCCAAACATCTGAATAACTTCCACCACTCAATGACATTTCAGCAGTCAGACATCATTATACATTATCAAAATCCATTCCCCCTTTTTAAGGATGTTTAGAGAAGTGAAGTCCAAGAATAAGTCATTATGGTTGATTTGCTTTTCAGGTTTTGCTAAATGTTTTCCTCTCTCTCTTTTAAATTATTGGTCCTTCAGATTTCAAGTTTGGAAACACACATATTCTGCTACCTTAAAAACTTACAAAGATGTGTGTATACTTGTGATCATGCCTATTACAAATATTTTAAAAAGTTCAAGATTAACTTAATTCATATATATGTATATATGTGTATGTATATATGTCTATACACATATATATATGTGCAAATACATCTAGAATAGCGTTTGAGGACGCTTCTGATTGTTTGGATGAAGAAGCAAATTTTTTTACATAAATACCCATTCTCCAGTTAAAACATAGCTTCTGAGACAATAGATTAGAAACTGATTTCTCTTTACAGAAATGTCACATAATGATGGGACTCAAAGGTCTTCGTCTTTGAGAAAACAGCAGATGCTGCCCATTCTGACAAAAGGTGTGAGTTGACAGAATTCAGGCATGTCAAATGAAAAACAATGTCCTTTATTAGTGTAAAATGAAAATTAGGGGCAACAAAATAAATAAAATCAACATAAAGGGAAGAGAGAGAGATTTTATCCTTTTCCTACCCTTTTGTCATGGATTTAATGTAAATAACAACTTGGAAAAATATTTTTTGCAAGGAAGGTAAACTCCTTATTAATAGGCAGAATTCTAAGTAGAGAATTAAATTGTCTATCTTCAGAGGATATTTTATATGTCACTACCTATCACAATGAATATAGTGCAGGAAAGAAACTCAAGGCCAGAACACACAGTAGCTCAGTATTTCATTTCACACAAAATTTAGTACTTCCCTGAAAAGAGAAATGAGCCCCTCTATACATATGAAAAATGACTGTACAGATGCACTTAGCATATCTTAAATGTTCACACATGATTTGCACTGTAATATAGAAAAGGAAATCTGTCCAGGGGAAAAAAAAATTTAAAAAATGAGAGAAGTAAAAAGAAAACTCATTTTAAGCAACAGTATTCTGGCTATTTTGAACAAAATAATCACTCAGGGTAAGATAACAAGAATCATGGATTAAAGGCAGTCAAATGAGACCATTTGAAAGACACTTTTGAGAATCTGCCACTAGAAATCAGTAGAGTGAGATGCTTAGTTATTTCTCCACTGTTCTAAGGGAACCCCAGAAATAAATACTTAGTCTGCCAGTAAGCTGGACTACTTCCACTGTTAAAAGTGTTGAAAGGCAAGTTCCAACAGAAACAACTGTTGTCACTAACAGAGGTAAGGTACAAGCTCTCATTGCTAAATGACAGCAGGTTTCACAGCCCTGGTTGGTGCTTCTCTTACCATGTAACTCAAATCTCCTGAAACTTCTATGACAGAGGTTTTGTTAGCTGGAAAGATTATTGGCACCTCCTATGCATTTTTCTACTGTGCTTTAAATATTGTGTATTCATTTCTACTATCACTGGCCCACATAATTAGAAAGCAGATGTTGCAAAGGAAGGTTTATTAACAGCAGCGAATAACATGACGTGTTTTGCTGGCATTAAACAGTATCACTCCCAAAAGTAGTTTGACAAATAGGGTGCAAGAAAATCCACTACATGACATCTCACAGAGTGTGTGATGTAGCCAAAAAAATCTCACTGAGATTTAGGAGAAGAGATAATTTGGGGGTTTGTGGTCAAAATATTAAACTGCTCTACTGGGTCTTACTTGGACTAATATGTGTTGTGGTACAATACAGCCTTTACAGAGCAAGATTTCGTCAGAAGTTCATGGAAATTTGGGTGGGATGTAGAGAGGACTTGATTTAGCAGGTACAGTAAGCAGAGGTGTGTGTTTTTGAACTGTGAAGCTGTCAGGCTGGCATTTGTATTTTGCCCAGGGGCTTTGTGCAAACTCAGCAGAAGAAGCCATTTAGTCTCCTCAGATGTTCGAGACCCTGGTCTGGGATAAACAACTGTTGCTCCATTCTTCTTTTGTTATGTTGATGTTATTTCAGTGATAAATAGGTTGCTGTCAGCTCCAGTGGCAATAAATCAGCTTTAGATCAGACAGAAGTGGGAAATGCAGGTTCAGCAAAGAGCAACAGGACATTATTTCTGTCTGCCTCTAGATCAAGTGTCCTATTTGATAAAACAAAAGCAGCAATCCTGACTTAGTAATGTGGGTTGATTGAGAGTGCAGAAGTCCACTCCGAGACTGAAGTCTGTACGATCAGAGCCCGCTAAATCATGCTGCACATAATTCTTAGCTTTATCATTGAAAACATAGCATAAGAAATAGGTGGGTTTGTTGTTTCTACAAGCTGTTTCTGTCAGTTCACTGCACTGAAATAGAAAGCATTTTGACTTTTCCATAAGTTTAGTTTCCAGAGGTTTCTCCTGATCTCTATACACATCCCTGGGGCTATGCCCTATCGCTCACCAGTAATGATGCACTCTGTGCAATGATAGGCATACTCATAAGGTACATGAAGTTTTCAGCTCAGAATTCAAAGGGAAGAAAGCAGATCTGCTGTTCCCTCTCCTCCTGCTCCACTCCCTAGCAATGTTTAATTCAAGCAGCTCAGCAAAGAATGCAACATCAATTACTTCAGTGGTGTTACAGGTCTCTGGGACAAATCCCCTATCTCAGCTCTAGAAGTTTCATATCCATGTACCCAGATATATTCTGAAACTAAGGTTTTGGAGATTGGTGATAATAGTAAAATAACTTCAGTAAAATTTCATAAAATACTGGTCTGTGTTAGTTTTCATGTAATATTTTAACACAATTTTTCACTGCAAATAACAGGAGAGCTTCTCTTTAAAAAAAAAAAAAAAAAAAAAAAGCTATTAGCCACAGTCACTGTACTTACAACAAAAAAAAAAAAAAAAAAAAAAAAAAAAAAAACCACCAAGCAATCTGTTGACTGCAATCCACCAAAGACTTGAAAAAATCTTCCAACAAAGAATGCAATTTATTTGAAAAACCATCAAGACACACACACACATGTGAAAGTTTGACTAGCAATTTCATCAGGAAAGACAAAGAACACAATTTCAGGTTTCATGTACCCTTCTGATACTGCTAAAACATTTTCCTTGAATGATTTCATGCAGATGACCATATGAAAGGATAATTAGACAAATAGTTCGACATTCTTGAAAACATTTTAGCCATTGTAATTCAAGATTAAACATTTTAACTCTGAGGGGAAAAAATGTCATTTTGGCTTTTTTCTCTAATTTGGTATAACAATAATATTTTGAAGCTGGAATTCCTTGCAGAGTGAAAATCTCACTTCCTAATGAGTTCTGCTTTTCAAAGGCAAAATAAATAGTAATTAAGTTAATTTAGAGTACACAAAATGAGGCAAGATATTTGGAAAGTCTTCCTCCTGATAATGGTGGCTGAGAGGCAGAGATGTGGTGGAGTATCTGGTGACAGGACTTTCTGAAATGGGATTTAAGAAAAATATTAGTAAATCCCGACACAGTTAATTCTGTCCTAGATTCAAGAGGACAGTCTGTGTGACCTCCTGAAGTTCTTGCTTTTCTTCATTTTCGTTACCACTGCCACAATTATTGCATGAAAAAATCAGGTTAGATGGAATGTGAAGTATTTGTATGTGAAGCCAGAAGCTTCAAAGATTCAGGGCAGTGTTCTCCAACTACTTCTCTGGGCATATTTTTCCTCTATACTAATCAAGTCCCTTGTGTGATTTTTGGTGGGATTTTTTTTGTGTGTGTGTGTGTTTTGAATTGATTTTTTGGGCATTTGTTCATTTCTGTGTTTGCTTGGGATTTTTTTAATTGGTTGATTGGTTTTCTGGTTTAATTTTTTTTTCTTCCTTGCCATCAGTTAAAGACCAAGAAAAACAATCAGAGGTACAGAGCTGCTTTCATGATTAGGCTTCTGTATTTCAACCTCTTTTACATTCAGGATATTGATATTGGTAAAATTGATAATGAATTATGTACCTCAACGCTGTGGCTAATTATATTGGCTACCCTTTGTATTTAGCATGGGCACCTGGGCATTTTGACCTCTTAAATTGTTGAGTCTTACTTTGGGAAAATTCTGCTGTCAGACAGTCATGCAACTCATATCACAAAGATCCTTCATTATTTCTAGCAAGTTCAACATCCTTCAGAAAAAGCAGTTCTGGGAGGGAAAAAAAAAATTTAAAACCATTTTTTAAATACATTCTCTCCGTGGGATACAGAAAGTCACAAGAGCAAAAATCAGAAGGGCTTTTCCAATCTGTATTCCTGGTGAAATAGTGCTAAAAAACCACATTGGCTGTTCTTATCTGGCAGTCAGGAAGTTCTTGGATCTTTAGTTGCTATTGCAAAGCAGTCAGGAAAGCATTAGATGTAATCATAGTCTCACCTTTCTTTTGGATTAGTATAATGGAAATCCAGAGGAGTTTGGTGAAAGGCTGCCATGACTGGAGCATATTCAGAACTAAGGCTGTCTGAAGACCATTCTTGTTTAAAGATTTTTCCTTCCTCTATCCTGCAAGTCACAGCATCACTCTGCTCCTGAACACACAGGAGAACTAATAGCAAGCAGTGCACTTCTGTGTCCACTGCCCTTCAAAAAGTAACTGAGCAACCACTACATAAAACGCAGGCAAGTGTAGCTAAGTTGCAGCAGAGCTGTAGAAAACTTTCAGGGAGTTATACTGTCTGAAGTTCATTGTACTTCTTGTTTTAAGAGTTACCTGGTTACAATGGTCTGACATAACAGCCCTGCACATCATATTCAGAATAGTACATCAAATACTGTGTGATACCTTGCTATGGAGCAGCACAAGATCTGTCAGCCTCTCATTTCTCAAAGCAATGCCTTATTTTCCATTTATCAAGGAATGGCAAGCCTATTTCACTGATGGAGATCTAGTCCCAGAACTTCTCATGGTTCAACTTTGGGTGCCCCATTTGTCACTACAATTTAGTGGTCCTGGTTGAACTGTTTGCAGGAGGTTGTGTGTTACAACAACTGTATAGTGAAGTTAATCACATCACAAATTAACCATCTGGTGTACAGAAATAACTTTTATTTGGGTCAAGCTGACATGAAATTATGTTCTTTTCCATTTGCTTTTCCTGAAGCAAAACTAAGAAGTTTGTTGAAAATCTGATCCCCTTTGTGGAGCATTTGGATTTGTTGAAACACTTTTCTTAGCATAAACTTTCTTGTGTACTACACATCTAGACATTCCTGAAAAAAGCACAGGAGCAACATCACTGTCACTGTACCTGGATTCCCTGTAATATCCAGCAGAACTGTTGTGCTGAAAATGAAGAGTCTACATATGTGAGTTTAGAGTTCAGAGATATTTCCTTAAAGGTAGTTAAAAGTTCCTCCTATTTTCAGAAAACTTACCACTGGTTACCCCTTACCACTGCATCTGTTTACCATTTTGACTAGTCACAAGGGTAGAATGGCAAAGAATAAATTGCCAATAGTAGCTCCTGTTTCGATCATGAAGCGAATTTGACCTGATGAGGCACTGACTCAACTGAATGGACAACAGGTGAAGAATTGGAACAATTATGTCAGTTCTGCTGGAGCATGCCCAGCTATACTGGAGTATCCTCCTTCAGGTTGGGATAGTTTCACCTATACTCACCACTTGTGAGTTAAAAGTTGCTTATTTTAATATGAAACAGAGAACTCAGGTATTTAAGTTCTGGCAATAAGGCCAAAGCAACTTTCATGGGAGACACTTTTCTGGCCTTTATTTTACCAATGGTTATCCAAAGTCTCTTTGCCCACCCAAAAAAAAAAAAAAAAAAAACAAAAAAAGACAAACCACACACACACCACCAGAAAAAAGGCTTGAAGAAGTGTAACTATAGGCTTTCTTTCTTTTCATCATCTAATAAAACAGAGCTATTAAGTAAAAAGAGAAGTTACTTTCACGGGTCACCCTCGTTAATCTTCATCTCTTGCTATAATATCAAGCAACATATAGGGGTTCTTCTCAAGAATTACAATAGAACTAAACAGGGGAAAAAAGACAACAATGTGAGTTCTCCCTCTGAAGTTCACAGTCAAGCTAATAAAATGCAGAACAATAGGTGAGCACAGGAGAGCAGTGAGAGAGATTACTGGCTGTAATCAAACCACACCACTAAACTAACACTTTTTTTTGTTTGATTGGTTGGGATTTTTTGCAGTGGTTACTCAGCATCAAGGCCTTCACTGCTCCTCACACCGTCCCGAGAGCAGGCTGGAGATGAACAGAGAGTGGGGACACAATGCAGCTGGGACAGTGGACCCTGACTGACCAAAGGGATAATTCCATACCATATGACGTCATGCTCAGCAATAAAAGCTGAGAAGATGAAGTGATGAAGAGGATGAAGTGATGGCATTTGTCTTCCCAAGTAACTGTTCTGAACTATGGAGCCCTGCTTTCCTGGAGGTAGCTGAATACCTGCCTGCCCATGGGAAGTGGTGAATGAATTCCTTGTTTTGTTTTATTTGTGTCCACAGCTTTTGCTTTACTTTTTGACTGTCTATCTCAACACAGGAGTTTTTTGCACTTTTACCCATCTGATTCTCTTCTCCATTCCACTGGAGGGAGTGAGCAAACAACTGCGTGGATTTATATCAGCAGCATCCTAAATATGTTTGGGGATTTGAGGCTTTTTTAAAAAAATGGCAGTTAAGCTCTTCAAAACTTTTTAAATATTTCACCCTTGTCAGTGACACTTAAGTCAGAATTGATTACTATACATCTAGAAAGTGATCCTTACAAAATGAAATAAAGTAAGAAGGCCAATGTTTATACCAATTTATTTTAGAATTGCTGCTTATAGAATAGGAAGTTCCTTTCTGGCCCTGATTTGGGCCTAGATCAGACAAGGAATATGACAATTTTCTTTCATTAGTTCAGTGAAATTCAATTAAAATAACATTTTCCAAACCAAGTCTGATCTTATATTAAGCAAACCTATCCTTGCCCAAAATTAATTTACAAAACAAAGCAGTAAATTTTTTCCACCAGTACGTAAGTACTACTCTACTAAAAGCAAAATTACAACACTGTCGACTTCTAAAGTAAGTTTATATAATAGTTAGAGATGCAACATTCTGTTATGGCATTTCAGTTCTCACAGGGACTTTTATTTGTCTGGGAAAGACTTTGCTAGATCTATTTTGTTATTGCTGCCTATTTGGTCCTGACATCATTAAATTGTTAGACTCTCTTCTTTGCAAAAATGAAAATTTTTACAGTTATGCTTGTCTTGGGAAAAGTATGTTTGTTTTTCAGAAGTTTTGTCCCTTTCATCTTGCACTGACAATATTTCTAGGGCAGCTGGCTAGAACTAGGTATAGGGTGGGGTTTCATCATCCCTGTGGTCAGGACCTCTAAGAGTAAGCTGAAGCTCAACTGACTGATTTGTTATCTCCTCCTAGAGAGAACTCATGATCTGTTTCTAAACTCTAAGTTTAGCTTATGTGGAGACAGCACTACAAATGCCACACAGAGTGGCGTTTGTACTGGACCTGTATATTACATCTCACTGGCCAATTCTAAAATGATAGTGTATGAGTACAGAGGATGAAGGTGTAAACGAGAATGTACTCCCTTTTCTGTATTTTGTGCATCCACAGTGACGGAGAAAAGATGCCTCTATTTTCATCCTGCTCATTCACACAGCAGTATATCAGCTCTTCACAGGTTTTCTCCAGCTCCCTTCTCTTCTAGCCCTATGTGTGGCTGGAATCCTTCATCTCTTATGCTCAGCACTGGGTTTTATATCTGTATCTATACACATATTATCTTTTAAAATTGGAAACCTTTCCACGAGGCTCTCAAAATAACTTCAGTGGTCAGCCAAATCAGCTGTGTTATCTGTGTACTAAAGAATACTAAAGAATATGGTTAAAGAAAGGCAGAATAAACAATTTAGCTTTTCACAAATGAACCAGCTATACTTGTATTTTCATTTTTACTTCACAGGTTTTGCTACTAATAGTTTTATGTTAATATAATTCAATTACAAAAGAAAAGGAGAAATGGTTCATTGCTTTTAGTATGAATAGAAAGTTCAACAGTTTTGGTATTGAGTCAGTGCTACTTAACAAAAATTCAATGTACTTGTGTATCGAAGTTGATCTTAAAATGTATGATCACTATGTTGTCTGTAGAGGAAGGGACTATCAAATGTGAATCATTTTCAGGGAGAAGCTTCAGGTTTTCTTACTAAACTTGAGCTTGTGTTAATGTTGGTTTAGAATTCTAACCTAACCTTTTACTGCTTGAAGTCTTCAACACTTTTGTAATCCAGCTATGACTTGTGCCAGTGCATTGATTTGAATTTGCTTTTGAATGTAAAGGCTTCTTTCCAGCAAGATGTTGGGATGTGTTAATGGCCATACCAGGTCAGCTCTATCTCCCACAGCATACTGACTCCAACAGTTGTTAAAAGCAGATATCTGAGGAAGTATAAGAGCAAGATGATGATATAGTGGTATTTCCTGTCAAACTCTTCTTACTAGGAGACTTCTGAGCCAAGTGCAGTGGAAACAATTTAGAGCCTTGATGGGTTCCACTAACGTGTATTTTTCCCTTTTCCCTTCAACCAGCATAGACATCCAGCCCAACCACAAATCATTTTGGCAATGCCATGAGATACCCAACTCAGCACAGGCTGACTATACATCCTATTCACCCTTGCAGAAGATGTCAGGGCCTTTCCAGGGAGTATTCCAAGTGGCTTGCCTGCCATCATCATGGGGCCCCCAGCACTCCTCTCTTCAAGCATGCATGTGTTGGGGTGGACTCCAAAGTGCAGAAGGAACACAAGCTTTTCCTCTATATGTATCACCTGCCCTAAGCCTGCATTCTCCTGAGTGTAAAGAATATGAATAATTAATCACTTCTCAAAATGCTACCGCCAGAGCACAACATTCTGCACAGACCTTGATGGGCAAATGAGGAGTTTAAGCTTCCTGCTGCCAAAAAATTAAAACCCAGACACCTTTGAGTGCATACTTTGAGTCATTTTAAGGAAAAGAAAATGCAGGGAAGTTTTCTTTCTGAGTGACAGAAAACCTCCCTTTATTTCTTCATTGTAAAGCCTCCCTGAATTCTTTATCACTGTTAGCTCCTAGAACCTTTAAGCTCATTTCTGCATGGCTCTGAATATGCAACAGATGTAAATGCAAAATGGAAATTTTTAAAAAACTAGCCCCTGAAACCTGCTCATTTTCTTAGCTCATTCCTTGAATCATATTGCTAACTTCTTCATTTCAGCAGTTTTCAAATATATTCTTGAAAATGTCAAGTAAGAGGAACTGAAAGGCTTCCTCTCATGCACACTACGGATTCTTAATGCTCCCCTGTGGATTAACATTATTTTCATATGACCAAAAAGCTTATTGACTGGGCAGGGATAAACTGTTCACTGCCTTATAACATCAATTTTTCATGGAGAAGGAAACACATTTAGGCACTTCAAAACTCATTAAATAATCAACATGTTTCAACTGCAATAAAAAACCAGATCTAATTACCAATACCTGCCTAGTGAACCTTCTGTAGTTATGTTTATTCTACAAGGACTGCCAACTATTTTACAGAAGCCTAGCACCCACCTTCAAATAAGAAGCTAAGATGCAGTTGTGAATAGTTTGAAAGCTGCACTCATATTCAGCCAGTGACAGCTCCTACAATCTCACTACTCTCCTGCATCCAGCAACAGGAGTCTGGGTTCTATAACTGCCTTGCACTATCACTCACCCTTTTGGTGTTTTGGTCCCTGGTAAAAAAGAAAATCAGACCCTATGCGCTAAAACAATGTAACTGAGCTCCTTGTGACACAGTAACAACTGAAAGTGACCACCACAATCTAGCATTCATCCATCTGAATAGAACAAGAGCATTCGCAAGTAAAGTCTAGGAATAATTAGACAGTGTGGAGCAAATTCTGCAGGAAGGACAGAGAAAGCTTCACAGGTGATTAGACTCAGAAAATGTTTCTTATTGCTAGCACTAAGCAAGGGTTTCTTTAGCTTTTGGTACCAGCCTCATATTTCTTCCTAGTATCAGAGTTTTTATCTATGAGGCCCAGGAAAAATCAGTAGGGAATTCTCACTGTAAAGAGACATGACAGAATAGTTTTGAGTTTTTAAATCTAGAAGTGAATGTTGAGATGCACACAATGGGTGATTGCTTATAGCTGTGTCTATAAATAAATCCTCCATAATAGCAAGTGCTTCAGGCACTGATGACACTTTCCCACTGGTTTGTAGTTTCTCGTGTGTGGTGTTTTTTTTCTCTACTGACCCTGTTGTCTGCATAAATTCTGGAAAAATTAAAGAGATATCTAATTTTTATTTGTGTAAAAAGATTGGTTTAAAGATGGTGTTTAATGCAGTTCAGTTAGCAAACTTGCCAGTCAAGAAACCAGGACAGGAGTTCAATACAGACAGCCTGGACTTGTCCAATCAGCTTTGCATCTAAAGCTGCATCCCAAGACATGGTGTGGCATATTTCATCAGCTGGTGCTAAAAGGTTTAGTGCTTCCTCCTAAAATATCCCCCCTGGTGTGAAATGAAAGATTGCTGGAAGGAGAGGAAAGGCCCTTGAGAGCAGGTATCAGTGGAAACAAGTAAGTCATGGTAGAAATGTTTCGGGCAGACATAAGAACAGGACAGGCACATCCACAGCTTTTCCCTTCCATCAGAGAAGACATGTAGACATGGCTGTGGCAGAACTGTAGGTTACAGTGCTTTCTACAGGGGAACATTGTTTTTTACATTACATACTTGAAGCAATATGATAGGGCGTTCTCTGGCAGAGAATGTCAGGTTTGTCTGACACTGTTTGCACTACAGGCCTAAATGACTTGCTCCACACTATCTTAATGTTTGTTGGAAAGATGTCGACCTGATTCAAGAGCCAGTTTAATTAAGATACCTTAATTAATGTCTGTATAAAAGTGTACTGATGGACTGCAAGAGCTTCTTTGGGAGGAATAGGTTATCAGGTAAGGAAAAACACAAATAACTATTGCTTGTGCTACAGCCTAGGTAGCTTGAGTCAGCATATATGGGAAATGCATATATGCAGACAAAGCCAACTTTTAGCAGGGAACCTTTTTTTACTCTTGGGGCACATAAGGGTTCTAGCTATGAACAGGGTTTCTGTTCCACTAGTTAAGTGTAAATTTGGGTAGGAAAAACACACCACGTTTAAAATATACTGATCACAGTGTTCCCAACTGCCTTTATGAAAGTCATTAAGTTATAGTTTTGTTTAAGTGATGGTGGTAACTATTTATTGTTATTTCTGAGCTACATCTGGATAGATAAAAATCACCTTACTTGCAAAGCAAACAAACAGCTGTGTGAGAAAGGGAATTTTTGCACCTGTGAGCCTTGCCACAATCAATAAAAGACAGATCATAACTAATCTGCTGCACCAGAGCTCCTTGGTCTTAGATTTCCTGTTTCCAAAAAAGGGATAGGAACACTCTACCTAGTGCTCTGTAAGAGAATGTCTGAAGTCATGGACACCTGACATTCCACTTTCTCCTTTACCCTGCATAGTCATTTCTATTAATTGTAATGTCCATGGAGATTAACATTTCAGATATGATTTCCCATGGGTTGATTACCATGAGCTAACTGAGTATCCAATCCCTTATCTAAATAAAAAATCTGTTATGAGACAGGGCAGATACATGAGCACTATTTAAACAGGATGCTACAAACATGTTGACTATCTTAAAGCAATTAAAAGTCAAGGGACCATCAAGAAAATATCATCTAAGATGCCATCAGGAAAAAGCTATTGCATTTCTGTTTCTTCCTCAAAGTAAATTTGCTTTTTCTTTTGCTGGTCCAGATAAACAAGAGACCTGCAGTGACAAAGAATGCAACTGTCATTGCAGTGACAATCATGGCACAAGTCTATACGCTCCTCCAGAGAACCTCTGCACATCACTGTAGGTGGGATAAATGGCCTTGTTTTTTCTCTTAGAAGAACAAGGAGGAGACAGAGGAGACTTTCCTCAGGAACTGTACCCATCATCATAGTTCCTTTTCAAATAAAGCTGGACTGCAGCAGGATTGATAGTGTCTCTGAGAGCTCAGGGAATCAATACAGCCAGCAGGAAAAGGCAAAGGCAAACTGCTGTATCTTCTTAAATGAGAATTGATTTTTATCCATTGTCCATTCCCATGGCAAAGGAACAAGCTTATCACTTCAAACCAAGAATAGAAGGGAGACTAATTCTCTGTCTTGGAAAAGGACAGGAGCTCAGCAAAGGTCACTAAGATCAACACTGTATTAAAGAAATCTTTTTTTACTTGACTTCCTGACAAAGAAAGTGGACTTGGGCTACTCAGCGGTCTGTCTTTCCTCCAACATTGCTGTCTGAGGCTGCAGGGAAACCAAGGTGCACTGCCAAGTGGGAAAAAAAAAGTTCATGCATTCCTCAGAAATAAAGAAAGTTTGCAACATTTGCAGGCAGAGAACTCTGCCTCTTCTGGGAGAAGCCCTGGAAGCACCAACAGCTCTGTGTTTTGCACCAGTCAAAACCACAGATGACAGAGCTCTGTGAAGCTCCCAGATACCTGACTGATACTGCCTCAACTGCTCCTCTAAAAGATGCATCCTCAGCCAGCTCCTGGATTTCTGGTTCCCCCATATGATAGACAGCCTAGATGGGGTGGAAAAACAAGATTTGCTTTTTCAAGGCAGACAGATGAAGCACTAACACAAAACACACCCTTTCATTTGTGCCTTTGAGTAAGCTTCACACAGCCCTAAAACTTGTTGCATTTTCCCATAATTGCACACCAACTGTTATGATTAAAACAAATACCATTGGTCCAGCTTTGCTTGCCTACAATGAACAATGCTTAGTTTTCCTAATGCCTTCTGCACTAGGAATAATAACCATATTAAAATATACATATATTTACATATAAATTTATTCACAAGGATGTTTTACAAGTATGGAAGGGAGCTGATTTCACTAGAGCAGAAGGTAATTGAACCAAAATACCTTGTTTACCTCCATGGCACTTGTGGTGTGTGCAGAAAGACAGGTGCTCCAAGCAGTGCTGATATAGAACTGAGACTAGACAGAATCTTAATGACATTCATGAGCTTGCTAAGTTTGTGTCAGTTCAAAACCCACCAGAGAAGTTCTCTGAAGCTCAGAAGTCAAGTGCTATTCATTTGCAGTCCATGCATTGGAGTATTGGCATAAATCTTTATGTGGTGGATTGGGGGTCTCATTCCTTATGAGACAATGAAAGAGAAGGGCACGTTGTCTGTACAGGAATATATTAGAAACTTGCAGAGCTGTATGTGTTGTCTGTGGCTTTCAGGTTGGCTGCAGAAAACCCTTGCTGAGAAGAGAGAAGACACTGTTCTACAAAAGGAGATTTCTAAAACTTTTCACTGATGGTGGTATGATGTGTAACCAGATCAGAGCATGCCCCAGTCACACTTTATTTCTTCAGGCCCCCAAACCCTTGATCTGACAGCTGAGAACAACCAACATGTTCAGTCTGAGTACTGTCAAGTGTTCCTCTGGAGTTCTCAAATCCCTTTCTTTTAGCCTTCCAACTTTGTTAAATTTTGAAGAAAAGAAAAAATGCCAATGCAAACTGTTCCTTCTCTTGTAAGTCTCCTTATTAAAAGTGATGGCTAGGCTTATATTAAAAATCCCATATATTTCATGACTAGTTCTGCTTAGCAAAAGAATGTGTAGATACCACTCAATTTTGGTGAGGGAAGTAGTTTTTTGGGACCAAACGTCTCAGAAAACATGTTTATCAGTATCTATGACCACAGAGAGAGTACTTTTGGTGGGAGATAAATCTGTCACAAAGTTGTCACAGCTGACAGACTTTTTGTTCATGTTATTCTGTCTAGTTTGGTATTGTCTTGTGACAGAAGTGTGTCTCTCATAGTTGTTTACAAAAAGGATTTCTGTGCTATAAAATAATTAGAAGCAATCACAGTCTGGGTTTGGGACTGGAGGAAAGGAAGGAGGTCCAAGACACATCTTTCATGACAGAAAGAAAAGAAGATAATTAAAAGGAACTATAGAATTTCTGGATTAACTCTATAAAGCAGTCATTCTTCCCTTATCAAGGAAATAGTACAGACCCAGCAGTTTTGGTCACAGCCTTTTCTTTGCATTTGTTCAATGAGCTAACACTGTGTCACGTAATTGGCAGATTTGATTACACAGTGATGATAATTGATATGTTCAGCAAAAACAGTTCATAAACTGTCAGAAAAACAACCAATTCATGACAAATCAGCATGTCTGCCACCAGAGATCAAGACACTATATTCTGTTGACTAAATTAAACACAACTAGTAATTTGATTAGACAAACTATTACACAGAATTTAAAAAAAAAAAATGGCTTCAAATGAAGCACGCAGTTTTAAAGTCAGGATTTTCATCAGTTAAGTTTAACTGAAAGACAAATGATAATGCTTTGAAGTATGTGATCACAACAAGACATTGCAATTCAGGAACGATTTAAAGGTTTGATGGGCCTGGTACCACATAGTCCCTGATTGAAGATTTCTTTGTTAGCAACAAACAGTAGGTCAATTAATTCCAAGCATTTTTAGTGGATGATAAAATGTCACAATATTGGTTTGCAACCTTTGTGGAATATGAATGCTCAGGTGTCACCTCTGATAAACAGCGCTGAGGCTGGAGGATGAAACAAACATGAGGCTAAGATGCCTGATGCTGATCATGGGATTGATGCTGGTGTGAGTGTGTGAGTGTAGGCAAAGAATCATGTCGTGACACACCTTTGCAGACTCTTGGCAGAACTCCTTATGGCAGTAGGATCTTACCCAGTGCATTGTTCTTTTAATCTTTTTATGTGTAAGCACAATCATGTGTTTAATACTGTCAAAGGGTAGAATAAAAGTTCCCTAGAATATAAAATAAAACCCTGAAACCTTGGGGTCAATGCAAATCTACTTTTCAAGGTCCTTAGTATGCACAGGAACTTGAAAAGCAATCATCTGCATCACTTAACATACATCTAACTAGTGAAAACTATTGCATGAAAGACACATTATGGGTATGGATGGATACATACTTTCTTTTCATACCTTGACTAAGTTGTTGACCTGACCATATGCCAGCACACCATGAACAGCATTTTTCTTCTGGAGTTGTTCTAAACTACTCTATAAATAGGAAAACACATCCATTACTCAGAGGGAGGGGAAGAGGTTGTGCTCTGTACCAAAGAGTGTCAGGGCTGAATAGTTTTAACTTCTTCACCCAAAGGCTCCTTAGAACTTAAAATATGTTTTGAACACACTTTTGTTTTGGGATATATATGCAGTTACCAGGGTTTAAGGTTTGACACATGATTGTATAGCAGTTTGACCTATTCCTCATTTTGTAATTGGTGTATTCTGAATTAAAATGTTGTATCACTTGTTTCATGCATGAGCTGAGAATGTTGATCTAATATGCACTGAAAGCTTTTGACTGTCCTATCAAGTTAATTACTCCTGAAATACTGATAGCACAGGAGGCTCTCCCTGAGACTACAAGGGTAATGATCATTACCTTGAAAAGCCAAAGGTGCCAGGAGCAGTGTTTGAGTGGGGATTGCTCATTCATTAGGTAAATTCTGTATTTCCTCTGCTAAGAATCAACTGCTTGTACCATCAGGAGTTAATCAAGCATCTGTGTTCTATCAGCTCTATTTCACAACATGCAGAAACATATTAACAGTCTTATGAGGTGACTGAAAATACTTCTAGTGTGCTAGTCTCACATTTACAGTTATCTAATTTTATCTTTCTCAGCCATCCTGCCTCACACCAGCTTTATGCTGGATTTGCACCTTCAAAAATAGCAGAATACACTCACAAATTAAGGACAGCTCTACAGAGTACATCTTTCTTGCCTGACAAGGGACTGCCACAAACTGCACACCCTCATGGGACAGCTGGGGGTCCCTTGTTCAACTTAATTCATGAGAGCTGTTTCTGGAGGACAAATTCACAATAATTTTAAGCTGAAGGAAACTTGGTCTTTTGCTTTCTGTCTGGGTGATCCTTTGTATAAGCGAAACACAACCTTTGCCGGGGAGGTACTGTCAGTAATGACAGAAGAGTAAGCATGAACTCCAGCTTGGCACTGGTTGTCCTCACGCATTTTGAATGTCCTTGTTCTGTCTGGTGAGGTTTACAGAGGAAGCCCATTGGAGGCAAAATGCTACTGTTAGGGTTTTTACATGCAGGGTTGTATGTGGAGATACAGCAGAAATCACTACAGGCTCTGGCCTGACCTAATCAAACTGAGGTGTAATTGACCTTAGCAATTGCTTATTCATCCAGCATTATTGTAAAAAGAACTTATAAAAGATCAAGTAATTACTGTCCTGTCCTTGAAAATCACTTGCTAAAATAAACCCACGTATGACAATCACAATAATTTTTATTTCTTTTTTTTTTATCAAAGGGGAATTAACAAAGCTGCATTTTCACATAAGTGAGATCCATTGTGGTCAGGATGGTGCACAGATACTCTAAAAGATGGTATTTACTTCAAAACACAATTGTGTGAGGATTAATGAGGAAAAAACACAGGAGAGGGAAGCATGCACAACTTTTAGAATCTGGCCAGCATGTAGCTCAACTGAACCTATTAAAATGGAAATCTTAGGAAAACCTTTATATTATGATACAGAAAGAATTAGAGGGCAGATTTTGAAAAGCCTACTTCAGAAAGACTAAGACTCTTGCAGGTCAGGGTCTTCCAGAGGAGCTGAGGGAAGCTTTTAAGGAATAGAATCTTCTTAAGTGTTCAGGAGGACAGCTATGTTTAGCAGCCTGGTGGCTGCTTGACACATCAATCTGTGAGGTTTGGACTCCCACCCAAATGCAAGTAAGTGGGGGGGAAACACACCTTGTACATCAGCAAGTTCTTCAAGATAGAGCAGGTGGGAAAATGCTTCCATTTCAAACAGCAGCACTTCTGACTAGCTGATGAGTATTCATTCCCTGCTTCTATGCCTTACCAGAAAGTTTCTAAACTCATACTCTGTCATCAGTGTGTGGAGCATGGCTGTTGTCCCACTGCTGATGGCTGTATGACAAGCTCTACAGCAAGTAACTGAGCACTTCCACAAGAGCATGCGTTCTGATCTACCTGTGCAAAAACAGTAGATATGGGAATTGTGGTCAGGAGTGCAGTGATCAAGTAATACTTTTCTTCAGGAGGCACAGAGTGAAGACCAAAGGAGGATGTATTTTTGTAAAAGGAGCAGGAGAGTGTATTGACCCTGAATAGGGTAAATATGGTATCTAATAAGAAAGTCTTAAAAAAAAGGTATATATTCCTTGGATGTGTTTATACCTTTTTAGTGGAAAGATTTTATCCGTACTTTATGGTGTATGTTGATCTGAGTGGCATACAAATAGAAAACCACACATATGAATGAAACTCTTAAAGCCCTACAATACGAGTATCCTTGAAGTTTCCTCACACACACTTAATATAAAAAAAAAAAAAAAAGGTTAACAATTCCCATTCCGTGTGTTGCTACAAGAAATAATAACAAACGTGACCTCAGCAATCTGTAGCAAAAGAACTTACCCTGAGAGTTTGGATCATTCCTTGCACTTAGCAGAGATAACTTAGGATGCTGGGTTAAACTGCTTTTCTGCTCCTCCTTCAGTACTCCCATGTAGGCTACTGAAGGAGCTTTGGGACAGATTTGTAAACATAACACTGACAACGTGATTTGAATCATGATAAGGGTATAAATAAATACTTCAAAGTTCCCAGTACCACCAATCATATTAGTGTTCAGGGAAGTTTTTTTTTGGGGGAGTGGGAGAATGATGTTACTGAGATTTTAAGTCTTCAGACACACAGATCCCATTTGTCCTCCATGTAACTATTATGATCATGCTTGGCAGGAGAGAGGAAGAATCATTCAGCTGGGAAGAGTAAAGAGAGTGCCTTCCACATCCATCTCCAGTGCTGGAGCAGAGAAGCTGTGCAGCTGACAGTCACCGTGCTCTTGGGACAATGACAAAGGGGAAGGGAATGGGAGAGAAAGAGGGAACTCAGGGCAGACTTTGACAGAACATGAGACAAGTATTGCAGACTTCTGAATCTGCTGATGCTTAGTAATTTTGTTATTGTACACTGTTAAAATGAAAACACAGATGTCAAATCTGTGTACTGACCATTACCATTGCAAAGATTTTTTAATGTTTTGGGTTTTTTCCCACTGACTTTTCATTCAGGTCTCAAATAATTCAGAACTCTATAAAAAACAAGCCCTCTGCCTGCTCACAACACTGTATATCACACATCAAATCCATGCCAGGGGAGATTCTGCACAGAAGACTTGTGGATTTCACCATTATCTACCAGGAGCCCCATGGCTGATCCAGGGGTTTTAGTATTTTTTTTAATAGATACTGCAACACAGGGATTATTCTCTTATAAGCAGTTCCAGAGCAATCTGCTTCTGTTGACTTGTACTTAAATGTGCATTGGGGTTTTTTCCTGTCTTATTCTCTTCTACTTTCATTAATACTTCCTATCATGATGCACAATTGTGTCCTCTAAATTCAGAGGTGAGTTCTGCAGATACTGCTGCCTGTAAACAAATGATAGAGCCCCATACAATAATAACAGTACTAGTGATGTTGCATCACATTAAGCCAGCTGAAAATTTTCTAGGGTGACCTGTTTAAAAATGCTGATATTCCAGAATGAAAATACATTGCAGATAAATGTTATTTTCATTCAAATTCTCAGTGTATAATTAAGTCTTACTATCAGAAAACTGAAATGTTTCATTTCAAAAAAGTCCAAACACTCTGGCCCATCTGTTTTTGTGAGTAAAGAACAAAATAAGACTATCACAATACCAGCTCTGAGCTTACTGAAATGAGATGTGGCGTATGGTGAGAAGAAAACATTGCTGAATATTCTGTTTGCAAGACATTCTGATATTTTCATCCCAATCCCTAAGACAAGGTAGAATTTTGAAATCTAAGTATCTTGGATGGCAATTCCTTTTTCCAGCCTCATGTAGCCATTGGAGAATAAGAACAAAGCAGCAGAGCCTCCAGTGCAAAGAAAGAAAGCGAAAATGCAGTGGTTGGTAACTATAAACACAGGTGACTGACAAAAAAGTAGTATCTTTCCTGATGAGCGTTGTGACCCTTAGGAAATGAGAAAATTTGTGACAGTGATTTTATTAAGTGCAAATTTTGATTTATTACCTGGGTTGTCAGGCATTACCGTGACATTGTTAATGTAGTTAATGAATTTCTGTGTCAATTTTCTTCTTTTATCCTCTTAATGCACTGGATATTTCTATTTTAAACCCCGCACATTTTGATCAAGGAATTTTTTTAACCTGCCGCTGATTTTGCTTTCCCTGAACTGTCTTTCTCAAGTGCAAGTGTGGTCTCATTGCTGCTCAAATAGTTGCCCAAATCCATCCACAGAAGAGGAATCCACAGCATTCATGCACTTGGTTCTGTACACTGCAGCAATACTTCAGCATGTGTGCGTGACAGGTCTCAGTGTGGTGCCTACATGGATGGAAAGGCTCCACAGTAGCAACCCGTGGCCTCAGAGTGGCCCTGGGTTATGTGTAAAATACCACTACGTAGTTGGGCTGCTCTTCTTCCTTCCTCTCTTAAATCCCAGAGATGGGAATAGGGAAGAACAGGAAAGAACTTTTTCTTCCTCACTCAACAAATCTGACAAAGGCATAGACTGGAAATGGGCAAGGAATATAAGTGTGTCAGACTCTCTGGATACTGTCTTATTTTCACGGTAAGCTCTTCATTCTCTTAAATACAGAATTACGGAGTTGGCACTACCAGAGACTGTTGCAGGCATATATTCTAAATCTCACTAACAAACCTCTGCTCACATTTTCCAAGCAAGAAAGCTGGGAGTAGTTCACTCCCATATCTGAAAGCAGGAGGTCTGATTAGGACCTTACATCTTGGTAGTCTTCAAGAAGCAAAATATCTTTCTTCCTGGAGCTGTTTCTGTGGTTGTTTATCCACATGCCCAGCCAGTGAACCATAGAGATATGATAATGAGTTATTCAGTGAAGAATTCCCTGATGAATGGAGAACTACTCTGTGCTCTGATGTCCTCTCTTTCATACTTCAATTTCTGACACAATATCCCTCTTCCTGAGCTAAGTAAACGGCACCAAATTCCTGAGAATGAAGGGCCTGAAGCTGTTCAAAAAAAGCAGTGGTAGCAGATATAGAACAAGGGCAGAAACTCTCTTCCAGTTTATTTCTTTTCATTGCCCTCAAAACTGTAAATAGAATTCTAAGAATATATTCCAATTGTACTCCAAACCAGAATATTTAGTGATTAAACTCTGGGGTTAATTGGGTTATTTAATCTCCAGTGTAGAACATTTATTTCCAGTTTCAACTCACAGGGTTGAGTAATTATTTTTAGAGAAAATAAATGAAAGAAAAGGCACATAAGTTGTCTTGCTAGACTTCTGCAAAAATTATGTTACTGAAAGAAGAGCACTTTGAGATTTACTGTTGTATCATTTTTTGGTTTATTACAGAAGAAAAAATTGTCTTTTCAGCACATAGTGCTTTCAGGAAAAGCACACCTAATTTCTTACTTTTGTTCTCTGAATAAAATTTATTGCCATTTTTTCTGTTACAGACATGCCTTAAGGCCTCAGCAGAGATGGTGTTGCCATTGTAAAAAATCTCTGGCTCAAAGAGAGAGTGAGAGACATTTTCTGCCTTGGAAAGCTGAAAGTACATGGCTAAGGCAGAGATAAGTGGCGGGGG
>VXBX01009337.1:0-16763 GCA_013400415.1 Scytalopus superciliaris | reverse complement strand
GGGGAGGGTGGAAAGAGCTATTAAGGTTCCATCTTGCAGGTCAGTTAACTGTAACACTGACTTTCCTCTGTCTGGCAATATGCATCAAGTTGGAATTTGAATCCAGGTTTCCTGAATCCAAATCTGATAGCTTTGGGAAACTACTCGCTTACCTGGCCCCTCAAATTTCCACTGATTTCAGACCATCTGTGCTGATTTCAGCTGAGGTACAGTTAATTTTCTTCACAGTAGTTGGGATGGGGTTATGTTTTGGATTTGTGCTGAAAACAGTGTTGATAACGCAGGGATATTTTAGTTAACGCTGACCCACCTGTGGGGAGGCTGGGGATGCACAAGAAGTTCGGAGGGAACAGAGCCAGGAGAGCTGACCCCAACTGACCCAAGGGAGATTCCAGATTGTTACGTCACCATGCTCAGGACATGGAGCTGGGGGAAGAAGAAGGAAGCATGGGATGTTTGGAGGAATGGCATTTGTCTTCCCAAGTAGCCACTATGTGTGATGGAGCCCTGCGTACCTGGAGATGGCTGAACACCTGCCTGCTGATGGGAGACAGTGAATGAATTCCTTGTTTGCTTGGCTTGCATGTGTGGCTTTTGCTTTACCTATTAAACTGCCCTTATCTCAACCCATGAGTTTTCTAGCCTTTATTTTTTCACTTCTCTTCCTCATCCCATTGTGGGGGATAGTGAGTGGACATCTGTGTGGTGATTAGTTACCAGTTGGGGTTAAATCATGACACTTACCAGTGGTTTTCTGTGAATTAATTTCAAATCTTAGACATCAGAATGTCACAGTAATATAGAGTTAAAAAGAAGTTAATTTTAAAACCCAAAGAGTGCCTATTCAGTCTTCTCCATATTTCAGAACTCTTAAGCCATACGGAAATTATCTCTGGATACAGAACAAGATCACAGTAGCATAAGACTGTTCCAGGTCACCAAGTCACACAGATGCAGCTATACTGCCAGGACCCAGGAATGCAGTGAAAAGGACAATACTGTCCATGAAAAAATGCCTTTGGTGACAGGTGAGATCAGCTTTGGTTCATCTCTGATGTAATTGTGAGACCCACTGAACCCCAGACTTTTCACTCCTAATGGTTTTTCTTATTACCTTGTACCTCATAAAGACAATGCTTAAGAAGTGTCAGACTTCACCTTGTTTGTTTTCATTTCTTCTCAAAAAAATGTTGTGGGGAGTTAATGAGACCACTAACATGAAGATACTATCATCATGATAGCAGCATTAGGCTAATGCCTGCCAGAAGGCCTGAACATGGGGCTGTGAGATGCAGCTAAGGTCAGTAAATAGATCTTTCTAGGTTGTAACTACAAATTTCTGACCTGAGCATGGACTCCCTTGTGCAGACCTAGACCAAAATTATGTCCTCTGCCTTCAACTGCTCAGCAATCTAAATATTAGAAAGGGGAAGCAAAGGCACAAAGAGGGAGAGGGAGCCCGGAGACTGTTGAGAGGCAGTAATTGTGAACATCTCACCATGCAAGTTCCCTGGCATGGCCCACCTTTCTCTCCCCACTCCTTGCCAATACAAACCAAGCTGTAGCAGTGCTGAATGGGAAGGATACTGCCACAGCTCCCTCCTATAATAAATGAACACACCTGTGCAATGTCACAACAAATTAGGAACTATTTACTTCTGTTCATTCAGCTTGATGGAATCAATAATCAGTGAGGAGCTGGCACAGCCTTCACTAAGGCAGCTCTCAAGGCCTCAGTAATAGGAGTGAGAAGTCACCCACCAGCTGCATTTCACCGTAAACAGGAAACTGGGCTAAAATAAACCTTGGCTTCAGCGAAAGTAATGGATAATATTCAGTTTCCATTGTACTGTTTTGCCATCTAAAACAGCTGAGATTTTTCCTAAATAATACATGAAAGGCTGCTCAGTGCCTGACACCTGATAACTGTACTGTGCAGTCTTGTGAAAAGAAGCTGAAATAAAACCAGAGAGACAGTCCATAGAATTTCATGCTAATTTTTTGCCTGTCTGAAGCACATCAATCCATTCAAGCAGATTTGCTTTTGATTGCAACCTGTGTGTTCCATTTGGCCAACAGCACATTAGAAATTCAGACCTCTGCAAAACAAGTGTTTGTCCTTTCTATAGATGTGCAAGTGTATAACACTAGAACTCAATGTTTATTAGAAATGTCCAATCAATCTTCTGAGTTTGCAGTTCTATGGGTATGACACATATTAACAGGGCTGGGAATAAAAATGAAACACAGTACCAGACATGAAATATGACAGTGCTGTAAAATGATAGAGAATAGATAGAACTTCTCACTTGATTACTATTATAACCAACTTTTTTAGGAAGCCACAAACAAGCAGAAGAATCTATTGTGCTGGACTCCATTCAGGTTCTTAACTGGGGAATAAATCTCACCCCAAATATTTTTCAATCCGTGGCCTTGTAGGAATACACTCTCTGACCTTATTCTTGGAGCAGCTCCACTGACAGCAGTGCTGTCACAATGATAAAGTTGTGCTTGTATGTGCTGCAGAATTGGAGCTTTAAAAGATGAAACAAGAAAAGAGCTCACAGCCTGCAGTGATCCGTATTCCCCATTGTATTTAATAGCTGGGAAACCAAGGCAGAGATTACTACAGGCCATCATGGTCAGAGGTCATCACTAGCCCTGGCAGTAACTGGTAGACATTTTTTTGGTATTTTTAGCAGGGAGACTAAAGATCCAAATGGGCTCTGTAGAGAGAATCCCCCCCTTTGGTTATCCCATAAATTTAAAAATTATTATAAAATTAATTATATATTATATTACTATCTCATTAAGTTTTAGTAATAAAAGGAAATTAAGACAGTTTCTCAGCAAAAATGGGAGTACTTCTCTGGGAAGGTAATTATCCAAATGCTGCTCTCAATAACTAACCATCACTTGGAGTTGCTGCTATTCCCACACCAAAAGACTTCAGGATAATAAAGAATCTAAATACAATAATTTTAACTATAAAGTGTCACCCACTCTCCAAATTGTCCAAGGCATTTGTCAACAGTTCAATCATTAAAGCAGAATTTAAACTACATAAAAAAAACCCAGTAAATTGCAAGTTTTGGGTTAAGTGTGTAAATTACACATTAAATATTAACCAGGGAAGGCAATGCAGAAAACTGGATGGAGCATCTGAAGCGGTTAAAAAACCTGAGCTCTGGTCACAACTCACTGACTTATACAATGTTCCTGTAGTGGACAGCTTTTGATTTCAGAATGTATTTCCTGAAGCTTCTACATCACTGTGGTTTGAACCAGGCAGAAACAAACATCAGGGTCTAGGAAAACCCAGAGCCATAATCAAACATCTGTGTCTTTTTTTTTTTTTAATTTCTGACAACTGATAACTAAGGACCTAACCACTCAATCCAGTATAGGTGGTCTCAAAAATAAGAAGACTTTAGTGAGAAATGCACCAGGGCATCACTGAAAGGTCATGATGAAGGTTGTGCCCAAGGGAAGAGCAGGAAAAATTGTTTGACTGAGGTACTATGAAAAGCATTATTTAGACATAGGTCTGGTGATTTATGTTGCTTGAATCCATCTACCAGACTCCATAGAAAAGGTTCTCAAAGGGGCCCCTACTAAAAAACTAGTCAAGACACTTGATGTGTCAAAATGTCACCTGACAGTAGGCAGGTCAGAGGAGAGTATCTTCCCTGGCTCCTTTTAAGGACTCCTATGCTTTGCAGTGGGAAGTTGCTGCCTCTCCCTGACCCCAGATTACTCTTTCCCCAATGACTGCAGCCATCATGCTAGAGAGAAAAAATTCTTTGTAACAGCTTTCACAGCCTGAGTAAACCGGATTCCCTTGGCAGCTTGTGTCTGCATCTTGTGATTAGACTGACTGAAATTATCTCCATTAAAAAACATGCATGTGGCACCAGGCATAAAGATAGGATGGCAGCGGAATAGAGGACTGTCCATTCCATATGAAGATGAGTCTGAATACAGCGACAGATAATTCCAGAACTGGGAGGTTTCAAATTAAATGAAAAGTGAAAATGAACAATCCAGTCAGAGCAGTGTCTCTGGTATTACATAATTTTATATGCAAATCTGGCTTATCCTAAACTGCCTCTAGATTGCACAGACCCACTTAAGCTAAATCTAAAGACCTGTCCCTGCACTGTGGAATTAATGGGATCAGAACAAAAATACTAGCATGTGAAGAATAAAGATGATCTGGTGGAGAGGGTGCACTACCTGTGAGCAACTTTAATATGCCTTCTGTGATGACCTGCTGAGAAAGCAAAGCCTTTGGTACCCAGCATCAACACCCTTAATTCTTCCGCCTTTTCAAGAAAGGTCTGATGAAGAGAGGCAATGATGTGGCTGGCCCTCATGGTCCTGTTCTCTTGGGTACTTCAGGCAGGGTGTACATACTAGGAAGTGACCGCTTCTTGGTATTTCTTGGCCCAAAGCAGAGTCCTTCATATTCAATTGCCTCAGTTTCTAGAGATTTGGAAGCCATAATTTCTCACTGGGAAACAGGAGGAACAGAGCTGCATTTTTTTCTTTCATCTGCAAGAACTTTCTCTGTTCTCCCCATTTTTCACTGCTGTCTACATAGTTTAATGTCTTACATGTGGAAATACACAAGGTATTAAGAATTATGGATTAGGTGTCAGTAAACAGGGTAAAAATGGTTTTGAATTGAACATTCCTTTTATAAATGTGATTTCAGATGAAGGTATATTGTAAGCTGCCACACAACACATTCACCAAGTACTGCCTTGCTATCATAAGACATTATTCTGCTTCCAAATTCAATTTGTGTAAGGAGGGAACCAGGAGAGTCCCTCATAAATTACATTGTTGACTAATTTTGCCATTGAATTCTGGCATACCAAGGTTGCATCACTAAACAATGTTTAGTTGCATAACCTTTACGAAGTTATACAACCATTATGTCTCTTCTCACTGTCTTCGAAAACAGAGTCTATTTCTTCCACCAGAGTATATGTTTATATAATTTCAGTATTTTGACTTTCAGAAAAATGCTCACAGTACATTCTCAGAATTTCTATTTCACATTTCACATTAAGTTATACCATTTTAAGAATAATTATGCTGAGAATTTCAATTTCTATGATTTTCTATCAAATACTGAGTGTTTCATTCCAGCCTGCCTTGGAAAACTAACAAAAGCATTTTGCCTTCTTAAATTGATTTACTGTACTTAGACCCTTTATAACTTGCACTGCACAATACTGGAGTTGAATACTGAATTCACCTTTATATATTTTGTGTCTGTGTGTTATATTACCTACTGTAAGGCAAAGCCATGCACAGTATAGAAACACAGAATAACACAGAACCGTAAAATGGCCTGGGGTGAGAGGGACTTCAAAAATCATCTAATTCCAACCACGTGCCATGGGTAGGGACACCTTCCACTAGACCAGGTTGCTCAAATCCCTGTCCAGCCTTGCCTTGAACACTTCCAGAAATGGGGCATCCACAACTTCTCTGGGCAACATGTTCCAGTGCCTCACCACTTTCACAGTAAAGAACTTCATCCTAATAACTAATCTAAACTTACTCTCTTTGAACTTGAAGCCATTGCCCCTTGTATTGTCACTCCATGCCCTTGTAAAAAGTTTCTCTTCTTTATTGTAGCCCCTTCAGCTACTGTAAGGCTACAATTATGCCTTCTCTTCTCCAGGCTGAACAATCCCAATTCTATTAGTCTTTGTTTTCCATCCCTCTAATCATCTTGGTGTCCCTCCTCTGGACTTGCACCAACGGGTCGATGTCCTTCCTGTGCTGGGGACCCCAGAACTGGATGCAGGACTCCAGCTGGGATCTCACCGGAGTGGAGTAGAGGGACAAAATCACCTCCTTTGACCTGCTGGCTACTCTACTTTAGATGCAGCCCAGGGTGTAATTGGTTTTCTGGGCTATATGTATCTTTGTAGACAATTTTTCTGTAGTTCTGGAACTGATTTTTAATCTAAATATGTTTGTAATGAGATATACACAATACTAATTGCTAGTAAGGAAAAGGCTTGTACTCCCTGTCACTGCATCTAAAGAGGAAGAAATGTCATTCTATAAAAATCATAGCATTTATGTAGAATCCCATGGCTGAAGTTGAAATGGCTGAAATGAGCTGTGACTTGCTATTTTGCTTTGTGTTTCTTGATGTTTGCAGAATCTCAGACTGTTTGTAGATATTCTCTTTTCTTCTACATCAGATCTACAAGGAGGAAGTAATCATTTATGTACATTTTATGGTGTACTCTTCCGGGGAAAGGATGTGTTGTTACTTTGACTGAAGCTACTTAATGTCACACAACTGAAAAAAACAGGATATCTGAGATTCTTTAGTCAAAAAAGCATACAGCAGTGCCAGACAACCTTTTCAAACAATTCCTTTGGTAATTTGTCCTAGTGTGATTTGGGAGACACTGACTATATATGCTATGAAACATCATCCTTGTTGCCTTCCTAAAGCTTTGCTTTACTGTGACATCCACAAAAATATCTGAAATCACCTGACACAGTCTGAGCAAAACAAAATCTGAAACAGTCAAGTAGCTAACATTTTGTGCTCACCACTTACACTTCTATTGTCTCACTGTCTCCTTGTACTCACACCTCAATTTGTATTTGCCTTCTACTATAAACCAATGGGTGGAGATAACATTTTCTGATGTTTTGTCCAACTGGTGTCCTATAGGCATCCTATTCATGACCAGGGATCCACAGTGTTTCAGCACTATGAATAAATGTAATGGAAATATTTTTGCATGTATTTTTTCAGATCTCCCACAAAATATACATGGTTGTAAGGGACAGTCAAAAAACAAGGAAAACTGCTTCTTCAGCACTAGTATCTCACAACATCTAGCAAACTCTAGGTGGAAATCAGGAGTAAACCCCATAACTTTCCTTTTTGTTTTTAATTTTTGATGTTAAAATTGAAACCTGCTGGGCTACACAGATCTTTTCTCAGCTTTCTTGCTGGATGTACAAGTAACTTGTGATACACTCTCATAGTGGAGAGGGCTTTCACCTGTGTTGTCTTATCTCTTCACATTATGCATTTCTCCTTTCTGTCCAAAATGTTGTTAATGCTTTAGTCTAGCCCTGATTTGGCAGAGATTGTGGGATGGTTGATTTTGAAGGAAAAGTACCTGCTTAGGACTTCCATTGATGAAACCTTGATCATGCACCACAAAGAGATTTAGCAGATTTTTCTAGATCCAGGCCCAGAAAGCACACTTGTGCCCCAATCCTGCAGGTTTTGCTGTGAATGTCATCTTGTTTTAATTTCTGGAAGCTGATCAATATGATCTGGCCATGTTGGAAACAACTTAGACACTGTTTTTGAAGTCTGGATTGTCAAAACAAGAATTTCACTACACAACCCATGCAGTTAAACTGCACACACTCCATGCCTATTTGTTCTAGACATCTACCATTCCTAATCCACCTGGGCTACCAGATACCTGTAAATCCTTCACAACAGTGCAATGCATGAATCAGAAGAGGATTATTATTAAAGCCCTTTAGTCCTCCTTGATAAAGTTTTGCCGTACAGTATCCTTTGGGTGATGTCTAGAAGTGGCAAAATTCATGCACTGCATGCCTCTCTATTACACAAACAAATTCTAAGAAGTCTGACACACTGTTTATTCTCTCAGGAGAAAACTGACAAAGCAGATCAAACAAGGGGCTGCATGAACTTGTTCTAATGCAGAGACAAGGCATTCAGCTAATCTTTGTGTAATGCCTTTCTTGTTGTTTAAAAGTATTTGTGAAAGAAAAGAAAAACAAGTTTGCATAGTCTCCAAAAGATAAGGGTTTAAGTTAGATATAAGGTCAGACTAAATGACAATGGTAAAATTTACATTGACAGAAACAGAGAAGTTGGTCCAAGAAAAGAAATGTTGATTCCCCCTTCCCCACCTTTATAAGATACAATTTTGTTGAAACTAAGAATGCTTGTGACTTCGTAAAAAAAGTAGAGAACCCAGGGTGGCATTCTTTTAAAAATACTTTCTTAAATGTTTTTAACTTCTTTCTAAATTCTCTAATTACTTCACAGTCCCATTTCAATTTGTATGTATTCAGAAATACATATTATTGCATGTTACATATTACCAAGTGCTGGCTGGGATGGAGTTAATTTTCTTCTTAGTCTCTTTATAGTGCTGTGTTTTGTACTTGCAGATAGAAGAGTGCTGATAACACACCAGTGTTTTTGCTACTGCTGAGCTTTTCTCACACATCATCAAGGCTATTTCTACAAACCAGTACCACCTGGCCCCAAGCCTCAAACCATGGGGGTGGCCAAGAAGTTGGGAGGGGACTTAGCTAAGACTGCTGAGCTAAACTGACCAAAGGGATATTCCGTACCATATAACACTATGACTCATCAATAAGAGTAGGAGAAGGAGGAAGAAGGGGTGGGGGCACTAATTACTAAGGCATTTGTCTTCTGGACCAAGCACTGCTGAAGTGCCTACTTTGCAGGTAGTTGCAGGTCACCACCTGCTGATGGAAAGTGGAGCATAAAATCTTTGTGTTCTCCCTTGTTTCACCATGTGGACCTTGCTTTTCTCTATTAAACTGCTTTTATCTCGATCCACAAGTTTTTAATTTTCTCCCCCCTGTCCTGTTGAGGTGAGGAGTGATAGAGCTGCTTGCTGGGCATCTGACAGACTTCCTATGGGATGCAGGAACTTCAAGAACTGCTCCAGTATGCATTCTGTCTGTGAGGTGCAATCCTTCATGAATGGATTTTTCCTGCATACCTGTCCCCGACAGGGACACAGAAAACCTGCTCCCACAATGGACTCCTCTCCCCAGGGCCTCAAGTCCTGGCAGGAACCTGCCCCACTGTGGGGTCTCAACAGGTTACATCTTCTTTCAGGGCACATCCATTTGCTGTGGCACAGGGTTCTTCATTGGATGCAGGCTGGTATCAGGTCTTTCATGGATCTCCATGGGCTACAGGGAGATAACCTCCATCACCATGTTCTACATTACAGACTCAGCTCCAGTGCCTGGAGCACCTCCATCCCTTTCTCCTTCAGTGACCTTCAGTGTTTCTTGCTCACATTCTAACTTTTCTCTCCCAGCAGCTGGTGTGCTCCTCCTTAAATACACTATCTCGGAGAATCTACCAACATTTCTCACGGACTCAGTTTCAGCCAGTGGCATTTTTATCTTGGAGCTGGCTGGAACTGTCTCTGTTGCACATAGGAGCTGCCTCTGGTGCCACTCACAGAAGACACTCCTTTAACTGCCCCACTACCAAAACCCTGCCATATAAATACAATGCATATACATTTCACTCTGTGAGAGCACATCTTATGAGAAACTTCAAAAACCATGTACTTTTTTAAATTGTTTGATACGAACATAAATTGATGCTTACAGAACCAGGACTTAACATCCACTCATTCCTTCAGATTTTCTACTCTGTCAAAAAAAATAAAAAATTGAACTCCATCTCAATTGTGTATTTTTATTAGTTATTACTTATTTTTAGCCAGCTGTAATAATGGTAGTTAATAGTTTGCTGGTTCAAACTCTCATAATTCCAGTTTTGCCAGAGGCACTATGGTTGTCGACTCATACATATCTCCCAATCAGATTATTTTTCTCAGATACTATTCACCAAACTGAAACACTACCGTTAAATGCTTACATGAAACACATTTAAAATTTCAAAAGAAAATTCAAGAAAGCTGTATTTAATTTAAGTAGCTTTCTTTGACTTTCAGGCTTGGAAAAACAATAACTGTATCTGCAATTCCTCTGAAAAATGATTGTGCTATTGGTAAGGCAACTCCTGCATGAATAGATATTCACCTTCAAGCCTCCTTAATTTGTCTTCATTTTGGGGATATGGTATGTGTCTTCTGGATGTAGAGGGGACACTGGTTTTGTAGCTTCTATTCCCAAACTGTGAAAGTGAAATAAAATCCAGATAATGCAATTTTTGTCTTTTAATTAACATTTCCTTCTTCATTTTCCCATTTTTCTCTGCAGCCATCAGGAATCAAAAAGGAGTATTTCTTCCAAGGTTGAGACACTAACATATTTATGTGGTATAAAAAGGCTATAATAACACATTAAATAAAATGAGATTTATAGGAATGTCTAAATAACAGAAAAGATTGTCATTGACAGATTTCACAGGACAAATTATTCCAAAGCTGTGTGCTTAAGGTTACAATCTGAGCTCCCATCAGCTTCCCTGAGGCCTAAACAGCTTCTGGCAATCAGGTCCCTTTCATAGCCACCTCTGGCTACTGCATGTTGTGATGATACACATCAGAATGTATGAAAAGACAGACAGAGGCATGCGGGCATAAGTTACTGAAAAGAAAGCTTGAATCTAAGAAGGAATTTTTGAGAAAGGAGACATGAAAAACATCACTGATGGAAGATAATAAAGGGGTTTTAAAAAGACCAAACAGAAAGAACAAGAAAGTAGCCACTGAAGCCAGCAGAGGCAAAAGTTGTTTGTGAAGAGGCACAGGCTGAGGCTGGGCATGAGTTCAATACAGCTGTGGACTGTGTGTTTTGATATGTGCTCCCTGTCCAACACAGTGAGACCACCCACCTCTTTCCTCATGGTGCTGCCAGAATTACCTGATTTTTTTTGCTGTTGCTGTTAGTTTGAGCATGATGAGCTTTTGTGTACTCAAAACAATCCAAATCTCCAGAACAGAAACAGTGAAAAAGGAGCCTATCAGCTATCAAAGAAATGAACTTTTTAGTTTCTTAGTTTTGAAAATTCAACTTGAATCATCTTCAGCAACCAAGCTTGGTCTTTGTCTGCTCAGGAGGTTTGCAACGGACCTTTTAATGCAATTTCTCTGTACTCCACACAGTATTCATCTCCAGCTTGGAGATTGTTTTTTCAGCATTTTTTCATATTGTCTGAAAACCTGTTATGTTCTGTGAAAGCAGCAGCTTTTAAAGTGCAGAGCTTCTTTATCAAAGAGGATCTTTCCTGCAGAAGCTCTATATTGAACACTATTTCTTTTTGCCTGGGATTGTATTGGTGTTATGCCCTGTTTTATCCCAGCAGCATAGGAAATAAATACTTATTACTGGCTCCATTTTAATGAAACACAAGTAGGAACTCTTCTTTGTGCCACGATTTAAGCTCATTTGTCATGGTTAATCCTGCCAGGTAGAAAGTAGTGCTTGTGCTCAGTAAGTCTTGCTGTAACTTGAGTTATGGTGCTAGGCAGGTAAGCAAGCTGTCTTTGAAAGGCACCATTTTCAGCTGACAGTATCAAGCATGTGGATGGACAAAGCCACAGTCTTGATGAACCAGGTGGTTGTTGGGAAAACAGCACTTTTGCGAAACACTTCTATCAATGCTTACTGAATTAGAATTCTCAGTTCTTGGTTCACAGTATGTTACTCTGTCTCCCTGGACTGTAGCTCTACTTTAAGGCTATTTGAACCTGACAGCTGGGCTTTTTGTGTTTGGGGTTTTTTTTGCGTTTTTTGCCCCTCTGTGAAATTCCAACAGACTGGTTTCAAAGAAATGCATCTGTTACCTTCAGTGCAGAGCTGCTGAGAAGCAAAGTAAGTGCCATTCTGTGCCTTTGGAATAGTTTTTCTTTCACTTACCTGCGACTTTTATGAGTCAGGATCTGAGACTTGTCACATCTCAGCTGTTCGTGAGGCTTCTATTTCTTCCGATGTGAGAGTAGTTGAAATAAAATAAACTTAAAACAAACACAGCCTGATTGCAGAGAAATATACATAATAGAATTAGGAGCTGCAGTGTCAGGCAATGCCTGATGGTTCACAATATCATTTCTTATTGTGGAAATAATTAACTGGGAAGATGCTGGAATGTTGGCAGGGCTAGACTAAGTGAGGTCATTAAAACATTTCTATTTTACTAAAGGATAATACCATCATTTGAATATATGTATAGTTCTTTTCACTCAGATTGAACTAAAATGTCTATTTTCTTTGCAGTTTTCAATGCAGAAACTGAAATTTATTTTTCATTAGATTTTTTCTTTCTTTCTTAGATATCAATAATTGCTAACTATGGTCCATGCATCACCTAGCCAGTCTCTGGAGAGTGTCTGGTCCATCTGTTGGGGCTTATGGTTCTATGTGAAATTTCTCTGAGGCCAAGAAATAAAATTTGTACAGCATCTTGCATAATAGAGAGTGTTCTCTATGCCTGGAGTCATCAAATGTAAGAGTAAAACAAATGTATATATGTTCAAGTTATTCTTACGAAATGTGTGTATTGCAGAACCCTTTGAGAAGGATATTCCACCCTGAATCTGCTCTGATCGGTCTTTCTTCCACTCTCTGAAGGTTTCAACACTTCCCTTTGAGCTGTCATCCACCTTCCCCATTATTCCAGTCACTGAATAAACACCTGCAACCTCACCTGTCATTCAGGAAAAGACTAGAAAGGAAGTCAGCACCTTCAAACTAATTTCTTCTGAACACTGTTATCCTTTATATTGCAAAGGCAGAGAAAAGATTGCTGTAGGTGTTGTCCGACTTGTTGTAGCTACTACTCTTTTGCCCACTTCATTGGGCAAATTGAAGACTGAATCGGAAAATTAGAGACCTAGAAGAAGGAGCAGTAGCTGGGTGAAAGCTTCTTCAGGTCTTGCATGAGTGCTGAAGGAGGTCTGATTGTGGTGTTGCTCTTTGTGCATCAAGTTCTTGGAGAAGTAGTGCAAGATGTTGTCCAAAGGATCTTTGACACATTTTAATCTTCAAAATATCCACCTGTATAGAGTATATTGACGTATCTTTATCTGTTCGTTCAGTCTCATGCAGTTCACAGCTGTTTGATCAAAGCGGTGTCTCAGTACAGCCTAGCAGTGTGAGCTTATACCAGAATAGAGAGGAGCAATCTGTTTCTGAACTCTGTCTTTCATAATGAAGGAAGGAAGGGCAACCCAGTAGTATCACTCTGTCCCAGTATGACTGTGCCTACATTCCCCGCAGTCTTCAAATTGCAGCCAGGAAAACATCCCCGCCCTGTTCACTGTATTAATTCTAACCCACAAGGAGGAATATAAGGGGAAATTTGCTTGCTGAGTTTCATTTCATCCTTTTGTATTTCATATTTCAGTGGCTTCTCATGGAAAGATCCTACTCCCTGGTGCTAGAAGGAGCTCCAAAACAGTAAGAAATCTCATCTGGGTTAGTGGATAAAAATCTAAATGGATGAACAGAGCAAAGTTACGGCATTTTACACAGGAAAACTGTTCCTTTCTGCTGTGATGTTAAAAGTAGTTCTAGATTTTCAGATAAGAAATCAGAATTTATTCTTCTTTGGGGTTTTTTTTGTTTGTTTGTTTGCTTGGGGGTGGGTTTTTTTTTTTTTTTTGCTTGTTTGTTTGGGGTTTTGTGCATCTGTTAGAAAAAGGAAAATAGAAATCTAACCTTGATGGAATTATGTTTTTTCCAGTTAATTTTCCTTCATACTGATGTGACCTTCAACAAGCTTTTCTGAAATGTTTGGATCTAAGGTTCTGGACTACTTCACAATGAGTAATTTCCAGCTCAAGTTCTAATCTTTTTTCACTAGTATGGGCAGTCAAACCTACCATAAAGGTATAAATGAGCAAACATTTCATTAAAAATGAAGAGACTTATGACAATACCTATTCTTCCAAAATGGAACCACCTGAGCTTTTCTAATAGCTGGTGACATCCATTAGCAGTTCTCTCAGAAATTGAAAACATTTTCCATCTGTTCATACACACTCATTACAAAGTAGTTAAGAGCCTATGGGATCACAGACGCGTTTTTGCAAATTAAAAAATATCAAAATGAGTTATTGAAGAAGCAGGGATGACTTTGTAATAAGCATCTAAACCTTAAACGTTCTCTTTTTTCTGACACTGAAGACACCCCGTTAGTTGAAATCTGTTTAGTCTGTAACCTTCTAGAACACGACATTTTGAAACTCTATGCTATATGTACTCTGAGAAGGGAAGCCAGCCCTGTCAGGTTACACTACTCTAACAAAGAACAGAAATCAGCCTTTTTCTTTGGCAGACATCACAGAGGTCAAGGGATTAAGAGAACTCAGATAAAAATGAAATATTTATATAAACAATGAGATCAGCCAGTATTATATTAATATGGAATAAACTTCATTAATAATTTGCTTGCATATTTTCATGCCTGAAATGCTCTCTAGGCAGTAAGTTTGGATTTATCTTCCCTGTAGGAAAGCTTATTGGGAATGGACATTTCTAATAATTTCCTCCAGTCTGCAAGATGATGGAAGATTAGCGAAGACTGCTTCAGAATGACTAAGAAGGCTTGGTTGAAGACAAACATGTCAAATCAAATAAACACAGTATCCTGTTCAACTTAAATTGTTTTGAGGTATTCAACAAAAATCAGTCTTTTGGGGAGTGATCCCTCTAACGTCTTACTCTATGCATGTTTCTTCACATAATTAACCTCTTGGTCCGATCTCCAGCTTGTGCATGTGTCTAATTAATTGAGTGCAAGTTTAGAGTTACCATGCCTTACATTGTTGGGTTCTTAAGCTTGATTCAGAGCTCCAAAATTATCTGATTTTTTTTTTTTCTTCAGTCAAATGACTGCCACGTCTTGGTCTTGTGTCATTGGTACAGAAAGCTTACTTGTTTTGTTGCCCTGCAATTTTTCACAGCTTGAAAAATATGCATATCATGTGGTTTTGTGCTAAAATCAGACTACCTTGTTAGTAATCTTTAACAGGGAATTTTTTCTTTGTTTTGTCTAGTTAGTCCAATATTGTTGGGGAAGGCAACTCCTATGAGAGGTGGAAGCAGCACTTCACCCGCTGGACGTATGAAGAAGACCCTGTTGAGCCAGCAAGGGAGAGTACGTTCACTAGCTTTACCACCCCTCCCTGAGGGAGGTGGTATTGGACTTTCCACAGGAGTGACAGTGTTTTTACCCCTCTCTGAGGCGGTATGGGACTTTCATAAGGACAAGGACTATGGCATGGTTAAGGCTGAGAAGTTTATTAGTTGTAATGTTTTAGTGTTGGTGTTTTGGGTGTTCATGGTTATTTTGTTAACATGGCGGTTTGGGTTATTATTTGTTCCCTCAACCCTCCATGTTGTTCTTCCCCTCGCGGTTTTCCCGCCTTCCCCTCAGACCTTCCCACCGTTTCCCCAGACTCTTGGGTATTATTGGTTCTTTGCGGGGCCATTCCCCCATTTGCTGTCCCGTCACCTTGGTTACCGACCTCACCCAATCCTATCCTTGTTCCTACCCTGCACCCCATAATATCCCTCCGTTTCCCCCTATAAAAGCCTCCATTTTAAATAAAGTTCAGCTCACTTGGAGCCGACCTCCTTGGTGTGTGAGTGTGGTTCCTGGTGGGCTCAGTCCTTACGGTCAACGGTCCTCGCACAATATTCCTGCAGAATTTTAGAATCATAGAATGGTTTGGGTTCTCAAATGGACCTTAAAGATAATCTAGTTTCAGGCCCCCTGCCATGGGCATATCACTCACTAGGTCAGGTTGTTCAGGGCTGCATTCAACCTGGCCTTGGCAGGATAGGACATCCACATCTTCTCTGGGCAACGTTTCAGTACTTCATCACCCTCTGAGTAAAGAATTTCTTACCAACATCTAATCTAAACCTGCCCTCTTTCACTTTAAAACCATTTGCTCCTTGTCCTGTCACTGTCTGCCTGCATAAGAAGTCCCTCTTCCTCCTTTCTGTAAGTCCCCTTAAGGTTATCAGAAGGCCACACTGAGATCTTCCTGAAGGAAGGAGCTCAATTTAAAGGATTGGGGAGGAGCATGTAAAGGAGGGGTTGGAGATATGGTAAACAAGAGAGAGGTGTGGGCATGCCCTTGCATTGCACCAAATCTCCACCAATCAAGGAGAGGGAGAAAAAACCATAAGGGAAAGTACAACAGCTGTAGGGGGACAAACCATTACATATTGATAAGAGGGGGAGCTGTTGTCCATGGGGTTAGGAATGCTCTTCAAACATTGAGGATTCGGAGTCCTCCAAATTCTTTTTCACTGTTGTGCCATGGTTTCTCAGTGCCTTTAAATTCCCTTCTCCAACATCTCCCCCTTCTTTGTTTACTGACTGAAATGAAAATACTTGTGAAAAAGAACAGGTAACCATTCTTTGTATGCATGTCAACATGCAATGCACGCATAGCAAAATGCAAAAAAAATATGAATAACCCAACACAGGAAGAATTAACAACTTTCTGAACCAACTACTACAATTAGGAACTTGTAACCAATTAAATAAACTGTCAAGTCCTTCAGAATTATCTCCTTAGTATTCTTGTATTAGATCTTTCAGTTTGGTAATACTTTGGTGGAGCGATTCAGACTGAGAACTTAAGTTCATTCAACATAATCCTTCAAAGTTCTGGCATTTATATCTGCCTGATGTTCCAGCAGCACTCTCATTGTCCTGTCTCTGGACTGCCATGTGCAGGAGAGTCTGTCCGTCAGATATGGTGCCATTGATGGAAGCCCCAGATCCAAGCAGCTCAGCTGCAATGTCATGCCTGCCTGTCCAAAGAGACAATCCCAGCACAGTCTGGTCTCTCGAGTCCTTCAGACTAAAGTCAGGAATAATTTGCAAGTTGTTGGTGGCATGAAGAACATTAGCTTTTTCTTCCAGGATGACTAACACTACATCCGGGTGATTGTAAGAAATAGCCATGTGGAGGGCAGTTTGCAGATAAATATTATCTGCTGTCTTCTCCATGGACACC
>VXBX01009336.1:50608-67452 GCA_013400415.1 Scytalopus superciliaris | reverse complement strand
ATACATTTATTAGAGGAAAAAAATAGCTATTAATTGAACTTTCCATATTGAGAGTAATTAGATTCAGGAATTATTTGGCCTTTAATAGCATAATGCCAGCTTGCCACTTGTTTTATAAATCTTTTTTTCTTTAAATCTTTGATAATTTTCAGTAAATTTAATGAAAACTCTAGTGTTTTAGTACTTATCTCCTTCCTAAAAAGATGATGAAGACTTGTCATTTTATTTTGTCAAGGTAGATGTAATTCTATAATCACTGCATAATAACTGCACTAGATACAGTGGTCCAATTAATGTAGCCATTCCATCCAGTTCTCTCTCAAACTGAGAGGTACTCTTATTAAATTTAGTGTTGTATGCAGCAAATTCTAAATCTAGGAGAATCTGACCCATTCTTTTTATGTCAATAACTTATATCTTTGATTTTGTATGTCATATCCTAACTGAAATGATTAACACTTTAAGTTTTCCACAAAAATACTCTTCAAATTATTACTTTTTTTAACATGGCATATTGCTAAGAATCAACTACTAAAACAAGATGGTATCTTCTGTTGCATAATATGGTCTCTTACACAGAAATATTGGGAATAAATTGTATGTGTCCATGTTATTCTCTAATGTGAATACAAACAATTCAACTAGCACTACTTTGCTACTTATATGCTAAACCCACCAAATACTTATGGAACTCCATATGTAAAGTGTAGGAAGACCTAAACTGTTCTGAGCCATTTCTACTTTTTCAACAAATAATATTCCCAGTTTTTATGCCTGCAATAGTAAAAGAAAGAGCTTTTCTAATTATGACAATATATCATCTAATTGTTTACATACATATCTGTACTTATGTCTGGGTGGTTTAAACATAAAATAAACAATATCAACAAAAGACTCTGGGGCAAAAAGGTAGCTAAAATCCCATGTACTCCTACGGATCTCTCTCTCTAAAGGCAATATGTGCTGATTATGAAATCTAAAATCCTCATCATTTCAGTGACAATCAGTTCCACAAGTGCATTTGAGAATGTAACTACACTTCTAAATGCTTTATAACATGAGAGGTCTTGTGGATATGGCATAAATATTAAATATTTTATCACTGCCATAAATCGTTTTTTCATGCAGCATTAAGGATGTGTAATATTTTGTTCCAGAGTATGCTTCTTGCAGTCCTCAATGCAGACTAGATTAAGATTAATCAGATTAAATACTGTCTACACAATCCCCAGTCTTCTAACTCACAAACTAAATTTTTAATCCTGAGTAGCTGCAGAACACTTTCAACATGTTTGCCTGACAAATCTTTTATTTGGAATTGTTACATCTGTACCATTTTTTGTTGTTGTTGTGGATTGAATGGATTTTTTTTAATTATGGCTTTCAATTACAATTAAAAAATTTCAATTGAAGAAAAGTTGAAACTTCTTTAATGTCTTGCCCAACTTGCTTCACTTGAGAAATAATATTTTGTGCTGCTAAAAATTATTTGGAGAATATTTTGTTTTATAAGAAGAACGTTTTACTGAGAGTTCCACTTCTGTGACTTTTTATTATCTGCCACATTTGAGCTTGTCATAGTTGTTTAATTTATACTTGGATAAACCTTACAGAAATAAGGGCTAAGCAATTTTTGTGGTTTTATGTTCTTTTAGAACTTTCCTTCTGTTTCTGCTATGTTAATAACCAGAAATTAAATTTTTGTAGGTGGAACTGAAAGGCATTAAGTGCCATAAAGATCAGAGTTACAAAAATAAGTGAATAATAGGTTTGACTGGCATTAAGTGGGAGTTTTTGATGCAAATGATGCAAAACCAGGGAGGCTGTTTTTCTTTGACCTCAAACAGGTTAGAGAGAATATTTTTAAATTAGCAAACTTGGTATTTTTTAGCATTGAAATACAATAAAATCCTCTGTTCTTTGTGGGGTGTACATTAACAAGCTTAAAAGAGAAGACAAAATATGGCTTAGATCCAGATGTACCTTTAGAGATGTTCTGGTAGGAAGCATTTTTTAATACTGGAGTACATCATGTAGAAAATCTGGTAACTATTAGCAGTCGTTTGTGCATGCGTGTGTGTGTGTGTGAACATGTGAATGAAACATGGAATTTTTTGGTCTGCTTGATTCTAATCTGGTTTAGAAGGTGGACTAAGATGTGAACTAAAGGTTATATACATCTTACACATCTTTTACTCCCAGTGATTTTATGAAAATCCCCATCAGTCACTGAATTTCATAACTCCTAAATATTTATTTTAACAAGTATTTGAATTTGTATTTTAGTGGAGAGTTCCCAAGTTCCCATGCTACCTTTTTGTTGGTTTGGTTTCTTTTTTTTTTTTTCTTTTTAGGGGTAGGGAGTGGCTGATGTGTTTTTTCTTTGTTTTGTTGCATTTTTATTTGGCTGCTTTTGGTTTTGCTGTTGTTTGTTTTGTTTTTTTGTGATTTTTTTTTTTTTTTCTGGGACGGGAGGATTTGGTTGTTAGGGTTTTTTTTTGGATCCAAGACAGAGCTAGGGTTGTTTTCTGGGTTTTGGTTGGTTTTTGGTTTGTTTCCCCCCAACCCCGGCTATATGTATTTAAGAGTAAACAGAAACATCATTCAGGAATCTCCTAAAGGTAGAAGATAAAAACAATAACACTATATTTGCAAAGAGAAAAAGTTGTACTGTTTTAAAAATGGGACTTTTATGTGCAGTAAAGACAAGTTACCGAAAAGTTGTGATATTTTCATAGAAATGTCAAAGCAAAATGTCTGTGTTATATGCCACCTACCTAGAAAATACAATACAGCTCTTGTGCATGTCTTCACTTCTATGCCAACTATGTTGGAATATAGCTGATGAAAATAGACCACTTTTGAAAAATGAAAGCTTTTCTTCAACATCTAAAGAAGTTTGGTCTAACAGAAGATAACTTCCCTGACTTTTTTATAAGCTTAGGTTGTCACATTCTGGCAATACTTTTGCAGTATTAATTATTTCTTCTCAAAATACTTTGTTGCATATATATATATCTTCTCATGGGTAACCAAAAAACTGCTATATTCATAGACACTTGATATAATACTTGCTTAAAATTTTTACTTCTTTTCCACAATCAAAAGCTATAAGAAAACCCAGTGAGTAAATCTTGTACATAAATTTATTTCATGATTCTGAAGACATTTACATCTGTGGAAAATACACAGTAGTCTTACATGGGAATTGTAAAATTTTCCAAGAAAATAAAGTATGCACAAGAAAGGCAAATTTTACAAGAATTATAAATAAATATTGTTGTGGCTACACTGAAATACACCTATTGCAAGGATGCTTAGTACAGCATGAGATTCAACATAAAATCTATAGAAGTAATATAGGATATAAAAACACAATAAGAATTCTTAGAAAGGAATCTTTCAAAGTAAAATGATATTAATAACAATATCAACATCAACGTCAATACTAACTGACACTCCTGACACTCCTGCTTTGAAATTTAATTGTTTAAGTTAATGCTTATATTACACAAATAAAAATAATCACACTTGCAATAACAATGTAAATGCTAAAGAACTAAAATGTCCTTTCTTTTCAAGCTATATGTCTTCCTTAAAATAATCATTACAGAAAAACAAAGACAGAGGATAACTTTATTCACAATATGAATTATTACACTTTTTCCTTTAGCCTTTAGGACTTTATTATGGCATCTAGCTAGAGTAAAAAATGACAGGATACCAAATCACTTCCGGAAAGCATTGTGTGTTAGAACATGCCATAATAAAATATATCTCTGGCATAACTACAAAACAGCATAAACATTTCAAATAACAACTTGAGCCTAGTTACATTCCTTCTGATGTCTGACTTTCTGTGTTATAATTTTTGTCACCCTGAATGCATTAAAAAGATTTGCCCAGCATCCTGTATTCCACTGACTTTCAGTGAAGCTTCAGCTGGTAAGAGTTACATTAATAACCGCATATAGTCACCTAGACAGACAAATCCAGCACCTGTTGTTCAGCTTTACCTTCACTCTGTAAGTCTACAACACAATTTATATCCATACTCTCTCTAGCCCATATCTTCAACAACAGCAGCACTATAAAACTTGGAATTAATATTTATTTGTTTATAGGTCTAGATATTTGACAGCCAATTTCAAAAATATTCATACAAATCCACCTCATCTTTTTCTGCATCACTTTATCCATTGAAAGTGCCTCTTAATTATGGCCTTGACATGGAATGTGGAGGACTTGTTTTTGAAGCAGTGTTGTACAGGACTGAAACAGAAATTTTCCCTTCATCTCTCCTACTTCTGTCATTCATCCTGCCTCATCAGACAGTTAGCACTCTGGAGTTGGAGTCAGTAAGCAGGGCATTCAATGTGGTTCTAGTTATTACTCTTATGGTAGCTTGAACTGAAAAATTTTGACACAATAATCTCAGAGAACCCCAACCCCGAGTTACTTACAGCCTCAGTGAGAAAGGATTTGTGAATTTGTCTTCCACATCCTGAATTACTTCTTAGGTTAAGGGAAAAGCATGGAAGGAAGATGACTATGTGGTCCATGCTTTTTCTTTCAGTGTAAGAATATCCATGTTAAGATCACAATTAAAAAGAACAGAATGTATGAGGAATATTGAAAGTTTTTCAGATTTTATTCTAAACCTGTCAGTGTTTCAAGGTTTAGATGGCTGTATTACACCAGCTTGAATGCCTACCTCAAAATGAATAATATTGTATAACTTAAAACTACACATCACTTTAATTAATCCAGTTATTCTCTGAGTCTCTTTGTATAATGGTAAATTAAACATGTGATGAAACAGGTCCTGGCCCTAAGGCCATCAGTTCCAGAAAGCTCTTTCCTACTAAAGAAAGATAGCTCATCTAAACCATTTTCTGCCACAATGTGTCTTCAGTCCCAAATCAAAACCAGGATTTGGGGAGGGAGGGTCAGGGGGGGAGAATTGTTAGAAGCCCACCTAAAACACTCTGAGGAGCCAGGGAGCTTTATGTTCTAATTTGTCCACAAATCACCTGCTTAACTTATGTTAACTTAAGTATGAATCTAGTCAAAGGATTTAACTTTAAAAGATCTCTCTCGAAATATCTGGAAACAAAATCTCTATTTATAAACCCTACAATACACTCTAATAAAATAAAAAAGGAAACAAAATTCCTCAAGGACTTTAAGTGTTAATTGTCTAGTCTAGATACCTATATGTGAATTCATTACACTGTGCAAAATATTACTTGATTTTTTTTTTTTTAATTTTTTATTATTTTGAACAGTGAAGTAATTCTTAGTTCTGGAGATGTCAGTCATATAAGAACTACCAGGATTTTTTAAAAAAAGTGTTGGTCACCTATTTGGTATATTTGGTAAAAAAGCTACCAAACACACCTCTTGACAGGTTTTGAAATGTGCTAAACTCTTATCCAGTACTAGAATTTCCAATGTTCTTGAACAGTTACTGTACCTGATTATATACTTGTTCACAAGACAGTGAATAACATGAAACTCCTTAAAATCTAATACTGTCCTTTATGTAAATGTCTCAGAAAAGAGATATATAATAGCTCCAAAATAATACAATTCATTATCTCAGTACAATTCTTCAGCAATAGTGAACTTTTTCTTTTTTTTTTTTTNACTAAAATTCTTTAGCAAAAATGAACTTTTTTTTTTTTTTTTTTTTTTTTTTTTTTTTAAATTTCTGCACACATAGCTAGAGAAATTAACTTTTTAAGTGAACTATGTTTGTTTTCTGGGTTTTCTTAAGTGTTAAGTATTATCCTGTCCTGTTTTCTGCGTGTATTGTATTTTCCCACTCTGTCATTTACCATATATGTTAAATTAACTTAAGAAGAGATTTCTTTTCTTTTTTTGCCTTTTATGTCTTGCTCTTTGTTCAACAGCATGGCACATGGGTGCTATGAGGTATCATATGCTCTCATCACGCATCATCAAGGAAAGTGAAAGATCACTATGAGAGGCACCTGATTGTCAGCTGTTGTCATTGGCAGTGTCTAGAGAACTTAGTGTGAACTAGTAAACCTAGTGTCCCTGTAAAACCCTAGCACTTCTATGATAAAACTGATCTCAGAAGAGGATCAGGTGACTACTTTCAGGAGTGGTTATCATTAGTGTTGTCATGTCATGTTAGTTAAAAAGAAATCCTTCCTAAGGAATTATACAACGTTAGTAGCACTGCTGATCTTGTGAGATAATACTTTATGAGAAAAGTTTCACTGTTGAATCAGGATAAAGTCCTTTGCAAGTAAATTAAATTGTGTCCCAGTGAACAAGCCAAAACTATCCATATATCAGTATAAAAATGAACTGTGAAAAAAAAGGAAATATAAATGATCTAAATGAACAAAGGAGAAGAAAATCCTTTGGTCCCAGAGAAAATATCAGAGAATATGATCCTATCATATCTAAAGGGATACACATAAAATAGATTATGATTATAGGCAGTTAGTATGAATATCCAATATGAAAACTCTGAATTCAACACACTCTTTTGCTTATTGAACTCTGTTTCTAAATTTCTGATTTAAAGATGTAAGTCAGCAAAGACACAATCCCTGAATGTGGGACAGTTTAAATAGCAAAAACAGTGCAACTGGAAGACAGCAACCTTCAGGCTCTTATGTCTTATCCCTTTTTTTACTCAGCTGAAACTCTAAAGGGAAAAAAAAAAAAAATCAAGATTCTCCATTCAAATGAAAGAGGAAGAACAAGGGAAAGAATGATTATTTAATCCTGTGTCTGTGCACAATTCAGAACTTCCATCATCTATTGGGAATGGAAATTAGTACTGTTTATGAGGACTGTTTACCAACAGTCTTGAAAGCACTGAAATCATACCTTTATGAGCTAAGGGAAAAAAATCCAATTTCAATGCTTAGAAATCCCCAGAATGGTTGCACAGACTATTGCAATGGGGTTTTGCAACATAGAAGTTTTCATATTCAGGTAAAATCATGTGAATGCTAAATATCTAAGGCAATTCAAACATAGAAAATTCTCAGGTTAGGTTCAATGTCTGTCCTATCTGATATTCTTTTCTGAAGTAATTTTCCAGTGTTTGAACAGTGTCCTACATTTTCTTTACCATATTTTTCTTACTGATGGTAGTTTTTTTCATTTCCCTGTACATCTATATTGGTTTAAAGAAAATAAAACACTAAACCAAACCAAACCAACAAAGAACCAAACCAAACCAAAACCAAAACCAAAACCAAAACCAAACCCCCACAGAATAATACCCACCTCTGATTATAGTATAGTATAGACTAGGTGGCATGCATAATCTCTGTGCCTAAGAAATTTATCTCCAAACACTTCAATTTTCTCTCCATTATTCAAAATCATTCAATTTCACACATCATTTCCTGCATACTTCCAAAATTTGTTCTGCTGAAATTCAGTGTCCTTAGGTTTCAATTCAGTTCTAGATGTAGAGATTGCGTTACAGTCTTCATGGTTACCTTTTCTCCCTATATTGTGGTGCAGTAGTCAACTCATATTTGCAGAATTCCTTATATTTATTTATTCACATAGTGTGTTGTTACAGGGAGGGTTCGAAAAGCACATGAGAACTGAAACTCAAACACTGTTGTGAATGTGATCTAAACAGTATTTTATTACAAAAAGGTGGCCAAGTAAGATGGAAGCCCCCAGCGAGGGAGAGGGAGAGTGAGGGAGAGAGAGAGGAAGAGAAAAAACCCACACCCCATGTGAGGACCCTTCTAGGAGTTACTTACACAGTTTGCCTTACCAACTTTAGAATTCCCAATCCTCCAAAGGCCGAGGCAGTATCCTCAGAGGCTGGCCCGCTGACAGATGTCCCTGTCCAGACAATGTGGTCCACTCATGTGTAGTGAGTTCCCCCCACCCAAAACAAGCCATCTACCTTTTATCTATTTGCCAAGGGGGGCATCTACCTCAGTGGGTGTGGCCATCACCCTCCAGGTAGAGGCCCCTGGCCGCTCCCCGATGTTATGTAAGTGGTCCCTTACTGTGCAGGCGCAGTGGCATTGGAATTTCCTTGCGCCTGCACTGACCACTCCAGAGGGTCTCAATGAAATGGGTCTGGTGGTGTACTTCATCCTCCTTATCCTCCCTTTCTCCAAGTGCCCTTGGACACTCACGAATCAATCATGTGAGCCAAATTAATTCTAGTTTGCACTAAGTGTTTCCCTGAAGACCAAGTTCTCCCTTTATCAGTGTGTTTTTCCCATAACTTGGCAAGGAAAAAATAACTTCCCACAGGTGGTTGGGCAAAACATAGACCAAAAGTACCAGTATTTACACCAGCACGGATACATGTGTCACAGTTTACACTTAGGAATATTTCAATATTTTATCTTATCATAGTCTTTTACTTGTTTATTTGATTGATTGATTTTCTCTTATCTCATGGAAAACTACTTGTATTCTATTTAACATACAATTAGAAAGATGCTAGTCAATGTTTCTGATGTCTGTAGCCTTTCAATCCTGTTTCCAGAAGGAAACACAGAGGTGACAGATAATTTCAATTGTGTCAAGATTATACATTAGTTTTATAAACATATAAACAGTTCTCTGTTCCACCATTAACACAAGTTAACATTTTACAGTGCCTGGAATGTGAAAAATGTGTAGAACTTCCTGAAGTTCTCTATCAGAGACTACATTTGAATATTAAGATTTAGACTTTCTTTCATTTGTGCTTCAAAGATTTTTCAGAATGTCTCAAGTTATGGGTGCAAATACATGAAATAGAAAAGGTAATTTATTTGCTCTTCATCTGCAAGAGTTCTGTAAACATTCTATAAATAAAAGAATGTAACTGGCTGTAGGTAAAGGTGAACCTTTGTAAATCCACTTCCCTTTTCCCTCATCTCCTGTTAGATCTCAGTTCTGTTTCTTCTATAACTAGAGAGCAGAGATGAGAACTGAGGTCACAGACTGTCCCATCCCCAGATAGGGATTGTCTCACCTGCATCACCACAAAGCACATAGAGCTCCTATAGCCCCAGGAAATATATCTACATAACAGTATTACCTTAGTTACTCTTGTGCCAGAAAAAAAATGCTGGAATTATTGCAGAAACAGACCCCTTCTCTGCCTGGCTGATACCTCAGTAATGCAGTAGCTCTGGGAGCAATACACTGCATAGGGGTTAGTGATGCACATCTGTACAGAGAGAGACAAGCAAAAACAGGTGTGTGTGTGTGTTATAGTGTAGTTATCATCAGCAGTCTATAAACATCAGTACTTATTATTCATGGTCACAGAGGATACATCTTAGTCTAAACTACCACATGTGTGCTACATGCTACTCAGTCTGTCTGCTTTTATTTTCACACCTTTTCTGTATTTCAAAGTGAAGGGAAAATGGAACAAAGGGGATATCACTTCGTGTGTCATGTTCTATTTCTTGTTCAACACATTGCAGCTTTAAACCCATAATTAATGAGGCTGAAGTTTTTCAGTTTCATGGTTTCAGTGGGCTGTGTATGCCATGTAAAGTCACTGACTGGTTCATGGTATCAAGGAAACAAAGCCTCACGAGACTTCAGCCTGTCTTTTGGCACTCCTCATCTTATTTTGCATGTATGTATTTTTGATTTTTCAGAATATCCCAGTTTAACCATCAGTTGTGTCATTTTTCCCCTTCCTTTCCTGGTGCTCTGGAACTTTGTCAGCAAATAACCTGCACAGAAGGGAACCTTTAAACAGTACCTCCACACACAAAGTCACAAGAGCAGGTTGCTGCTATTCTTGTAGCAGTTTTCTCAGCTTGCCTCTGTTAACGGTGAATGATAATAACATGCTCTTTTGTGTAGCTACCTAAAAGGCTGTTCTCTGGGTTATGGTAATTGTTTCAGTGAAGCCCACAAAAGGCATAATTGAATGTAAGTGGAATAATTAGAAAATAGCTCCTGCAAATTTCTATGGTCTAAACACATGTGCATTTATATGCTGCACACAAAAGTAAATAAAACCTTTTAGCAAACTGGTGTCTTGCTCTGACTGTTTAATTATTCTTTCAATGATACTTTTACATATACTGGAATACACACTGGAATACTGCGATAGACAAAATATTCAGCAAGTTCTGTCACATCTTCCTTGTCTAAGACTCTGGTGATGATGATAGGCAAGGAAAATGGAGAGATGGGATGCAGTAAGAGAAAATGTCACGTCTGTTATATATTCTCTAAAATATGTAGCAGAGGGTTGGGTTCTGTAAACAACATAGATATTTAATCCCAAAACTCTTTAGATTGTTGTTGACAATTTAATTTTCAATTTACAGCTTCACTAACATAGTTAATACATAGGTTTACAGCAGTGTTGACAGGGTTTTCATAGTCTAAAGGATATCTTTAAAGCTCTAATAGTCTCAGACACTCACAAAGCTTGTATTCCCTCTTCCTGTTAAACTTCTTGTAGGTAGATTCAGGACTATAACTGCGATCTTTTTGTTAAAACCTATAAACCCCACTTCTCAGGCTCTTCAATTCTGAGAGGTGTCCCTTTGTCAGGGACCCTCCCAGCCGTTTTAAAAAGCTCAGCTTGCAAATTCCAACCAGACTAAAAGATTGGCAAAGTTGAGTAATTTTTTCTCTTGCATTTATATAAAAGAACGTTTAGGACTATTAAAATAGATGTTTTGCCACAGCTTTAAATATGAACACAACTCATTTGTGCCATATTTATTCAGCTTCTATTAAGATACATTTATCAGGAAGGTGATTCAGGTGAGACTCTCACTTAGTTATCTTGGATAAACAAGAAACCAAATCAGGAGCATAAAGAACACAACTTTACAATTTTGCCCCTCTATTATTCAAAGAAACAAAGAGAACTAGTGAGTGAAGGAACACAATACTTCCGTGTGCTAGTTACAGTAACTGGCTTGTAAAGGCAGCAATAAACCCCTCTATATAAAGAGTGAAATAATTCTTACCAGTCTGGAAGAAGGGCAAGATTATGACTAGTCAGCCATGTGTTCATGGGTTACAGCCACTGCTATACACTGTTTATTCTGGAGGGTTAAGAAAGAACATAATTTGAATTAGCAGACACTACTACTCTAATTTTATTTTCTTCCTTTATCTTTTTTTTCTTTTGTGTGTGTGTGTTTGTGTGTGTTCTTACAGATTTGGATGCTGAATTTCCTCATGCTACTAAAACATCCTTCACTGAAATACTGTCACAATTAGCATCTGACTGTATTGTGGTGGAGAATCATTCCCCAAGAAAAAGGTTCTGCAGCTTCAGTGGCACAGTTTCATTAGCCTTTTCCTGTCTCTTTGCAACCATGCAAGTTTCACAGAAGGAAACAGTGTCTTCTCAGACCAAGCACCATGAACACAATGGTCAACTCTTTCTTTTAAAAAGGAATATGCTAGAAATGTTTCAGAGAGCTAAAAATGTCAATGACAAAGTCAATCATGGATGATTTCCACTTACAAAATGCTAAGAGTACAACATGCATAATACTGTTTTCATGCAGATTATGTTGATAAAGGCTAAAAGCAAAATCAAAACAAGTTTTCAGTCTTAAAGCTCATCTTTAAGATTGTCTTTGCTTCAAAAAACTAGAGGTTTGAAAATGAGGTTGGGAAATACTCTCCATTTTGAACAACCTGTTGAAAAGACCCTTCTTGGTCTTCACTACTTTACATTTGGAAAATGAATGTTAAGAATAACTGTTTAAGTGCAGTTCATATCATTCAAGTCACAGCTTAAAGGCTTTCAGCATGTTTTCCTCTGGTAATTCTCTCACAAAGGGCTATGTTATCCACCATGATCCAAGATAGACCAGAGTGTTGTGATCCTGTGTCCAATATTAACTTCCTCTGCTGTTTGAGATCGTCACTTCAGTTCACATCTAAAAAGTTCCTCGGGAGCTTGGATTAGGAGGACAACATATTCAGCCCTGAAACTCTTATGAGGATTCCTTATATCTGTTCCTGCCTTGCTGAGCCAAATGAAAATATAAAGCTACACCTTGGGTGTAAGACTCCTCTAAAAAATACAAGATGCAGTTCAGTGCTTTGATCGCCCCACCATTACAGCAGGCAGTTTTAGAGAGCAAGTATGAAAATAACACTAAGCCAGCTTTATTCACTAATGGGTCTTTGATCATGTAATAACCCCTCCTTCAGGAAATCCCTTAATGGCATGTTTTCTCACTTATTACCTTCCCCAGATAATACTTACACAGAATAGAGCTAACATAAGACAAAGACAGATTATTAGACACTAATTCTAGTTTTCATTTTCTACCTCCCTCACTGCACTGCAGCTACACAAATCTCTCTTCACAGTCCCAAATAAATGTTCCATGAATGTAATGTTCTTCACAGTAGAGGAAGCACAAGCAGCCCAGACTAAAGAGAAAAAGCTACAAATGACACAATGCAGCTTGCACACAGATATCAATACAGCAAGAATGATATGACAAAGAGAATTATAGAGTTCTCTTGTGCTAAATAACTTTTTCTGTTACAAAAATAAAAACAAAACACACAAAAACCAAAAAACCACAAACAAAACAAAAACAAATAAGAAACACACATACACACACAAACCAAAAAACAAGGACATGGGGAAAGAAGAAAGAACAAAAAAGTTAGGGGGGAGGGGAGGAAAATAAAAAAAAATGCAAAAAGGAAGAAAATATGAAATAGAAAAAAGAATAAGAAAGATAAAATATGACATGTAGGGAAGGACTCAAGGCTGGTTTCCATTGTAGGATGAAAATTCTTGTTCCCGATCTAGAGAAATAATAAAAGTGTGAAAATCCAAATGCACCATCAAGTCTTTCCCTTACAAGTTCACAGCTGAGCTGAGGGTCTGACTGCTTCTGTAGCAGAGATGTCCCATGTTGTATCAGCCACAACAGACACCTTTGGCTTATTTCCCAAATGCAGAATTTAGGCAGAAAGACTTCTTGTAGTCTACACTTTTTGTAGTCAGTGATCTATCTAGGATTCTGTGAAAAAGGATCAATAAGGCTCTTTTTCACTCAAGAATACCTACAACAGCATTGAAAAAGGACTAATATCCTTTTGGGAGAAGAAGATGCTCAGCAACTGCTTGAATAAAAAAGGATCATGTTCTTGAATCTTGATTACAGTCAAATTGTGTTTAGCACAAAACTTGATTTATGAAACAAGAGCCTTGAGAACATAAGGGATTAAATCAGACTTTGGTGTAAGGTGAATCAACATCAGAATTTTTGTAATAGGAAACTACATGGTTGATCATACCATCAGGCAGGTTTGGGCAGAGTGAATGAACTTTAGTCAGTATCTGACACATTTGCAGAGTAAGCAGACTTGGTTTGGTTGAGATTTATCCTGATTATTACTGGTTGGATTTTTTGAAACTAGAGTAATATTTTCGCTTTCCCATAAGGGTAACTGCAAAATGATTTTCACCTTATGTTTCTGTTTCTGCAAAAGTTGTTACTATTTTGTCTTTTCTGTTTTACAGAAATTAGGCTTTTGGTTNTGTTTTTTTTTTTCAAAAATTTTTTTTTTTTTTTTTTTTTTTTTTTTAAAAAAATTGGTTTTTTGTTTTTTTTTTTTTTTTTTTTTTTTTTTTTTTTTTTTTTTTTTTTTTTTTAAATTTCTGTCTGGAAAATGAAGCAATATTATGTGTTTTAGTATTGTTATGCATTAAATCAGATACAGCTTCTGAAAAACTAGACTATCCATATTGGTATCCAAAAGCGGCCTTCAAACTAGGAGAATAATAGCAGGTAAAACAATACAAACTCAAGAGAGGCATCTGATCTGCACTGAAGAAAAATAAGTATTGCTACAGTTCTGCTCTAGCAAGAGACTGAATATCAGAATCTGAAGATACCAAGAAAGAAAGGATATGGAATAGGATTAAGTTTTCAACAGTTCATAGTTCTCTCTGAAAGTGATAAAATAAGAAGAATAAATATCAGAGTAAAAGAGAGATAAAGTCATAACAATAAAAAGTAAACCAAGGTCTGAAAAAATGCTCCTCCAAGAAATTTAGCAATGCAAGCAATTTAACAGCACACTTTTTTTGGGTACTGACTCTCTTTTCCCCATGAATGTTCATAATTTGTACTTGTGGATATTCATGTTCCACTATGCAAAATGGAAATTAAGTTACTAATAGCTACACATTGATTTGGAAAATAGCGTTATGTTTGAGGCGGTTCAGAGAAGGAAAATTCTGAGTCAAAGCATTCCAAAGTGGTGATGCTTCCAGTGGGTTTATTTTTCTGTCTCAAAAACAAGTATAATGGGTTGTTCCATGCTATGCTGAAGTCTTCTCCATTTGCAGCACTTCAGCTGCAAACTAGTTAGAGGCAGAACGGAGCCCTCATACTGAACAGAGCTGCAAACTAAGACTTGGTTGGCTTGAGCACCTTTACCCATTGTGGGATGATGGATAAGGTAAAATCTAGAGGAGACTCAGAATTCTAGGGTAAAAGGCAGATGCAACTCCCTGGACAGACTGAGGTTGACTTGCTCCCCAGTACAATGACAAACATCTGCTCAGAGAAACAGAATGGAGTATGGAACAAAGTGGACACTACGTGGCCTCCCTCCACTCAAATCCCAGCAGAATGGGGGAACATTGTGGTACTGAGACCATACAGTACCTGTCTGATAAGGGAGAATCAAGGTGTTCTGCTGCTGAAGCTAACAACCATGTCAAACCACCTCCTCAGGTGCCAAGCCACGATCACCCTCCACTCCCATTATGTACACCAGTCAGAAATAAAAAGTATTTATTTATTTATGACTAGAACCACTCAAACTCCACTCAAATAAAAAGAAAATAGTATAAAAGTAAGTTGTAGGTAGGGTGAAAATGAGAGAAGACCTCCATCCAAACTTCTGGGATCAGTCAATAGGCTGAGTCCATCTCCTCCCCAGAGGGATGCCTTGAGTAAGAAATATACTCTACATCTATTAAATGCTGCTTTTAGGACTAGAGCTTTTGCTTGTGCTTACCCTATAGTATATTAGTAGATTGCTTCCTATCAGAGCTTGTGTTTGCTTAATACATGTATCAGTAGATTGCTTTAAAACATGTTTTTTGCAGTAGATACTATCACTAACAACCTTTGAACCTTACCAATCTGTCACAATTTGTATTAGTAAACAGTGTTATTCTGTAAACTGTTAAAGTGAATCCTTGAAGTTGCAGGAAGCAGATAACGCCTTGGCAGGACCCACTGAGGCATGTTCACTCTGTTGAGCCCCCTTAAAGGGTGGTCGAAGTACCCTCTGACCTCGTTAATCTGTTGATGAAGGACCTCATTATGAGATGTCAACAGATTGTCAGACACCAGGACCTCAGCTTTCCTGGGGATACTGACAGGCAAAAACCTAAATTCCCACCTTTCACGTGACACCCATCCAGGCAGGGAAGGTGTGCAGAGCAACTGTGGGTACTCACTAGCAGAGATGCTGGTAGTCACATCTGCTACAGAACCCCCTTTCCCAAAACAACTGTGCATAGGATGGTTGGCCAGCATTCACGTTGAACAGGCACCCCTGTGATGCCAAGGCCAGGCCTATTACACAACCCAGTATCATTTTCCAATTTCCTTCAAGTACAGAAATGTGCTGTTGAACTATTTCTCTCTCAACAAAGAATGCTTACTTAAGGGAAGACTAGATGGCTAAAATTGCCTACAGTCAATTTTCTGCAGGAGCAGATAGTGTTATATGATATAAATTAAAAAATAATGATGTCACAAAGGAGGGAGTAGAGTTAAAAGACTGGAAAATGGAGAAAGAAAATAATCTCTCCTTTTGGCAGCAACCTGAATTTATATCACATTCAAATGGTGAGGAGATGGTAAACATGGATGTTCATCCACTTTTAGGCAACTCACTTTCTGTCATTTATGCTGTTTTGTAGATTGGAAAGCAATATTCTTTGAGGTCGTTATGAGGATATAAATATTGATGTCTGTTAAGAAATCGAACACTGTAATGAAGAACCCTACTGGAAATATATACTAAATAAAATTATTGCAAGGCAAGTTAAATGAAAAATTCTGTTTACAGGCATTGAGGAACATAAAGAAAATATCTGCATCTCCAACAGATGGAGGTATAAATATATGAGTAAATTTAACCCACGAGCTGTTTTAACAGTCTCCCAGTATGAAGGGCGAAAAAAAAAAAAGGGACATTGGATACATTTTTGAGAAATTTTAAAAATATCCTTAATTTTGAGCAATTATTTCAGAATTATAAAAAAATTATCTATAATTTAGTTATCTGAAAATCTTTAAAGAAACTGTCACACTGCAAGAATTTCATAATTAAGCTAGCAGACAAAAAATGAGTCAATTGCAATTATGAATCATCTAGATTATTGAAAAGAAAATTTAAGATCATTAAGTGACAAAATCTCTTATCAGCTACTTGTCGGTTATCTGTCAGGTTTAAAGAAAGACTGAAACAACTTTAGAAATAGGACTCAAGATTGTTAATGAGAACCAAAAAATATTTCACTCAAGAACAGGTAAACTTATCTACCTTTTTATACACTGAATTTTAAAGAATACCAACTCTTCAATAAATTAATGAATACTTTCATTTTCATGCCATATTTATCATTTTTTGATCCATCTCCTGACATGTTTTGAAATAAATAACTTAGGCTACATTTGCTTACTCTGTTTATCTTCAAAAAGCCATTTCTCACCTTAAAAATAGACATTGATCTGGTCAGATCAATGTTATCTTAAAAATCATAACATTTATCTGACCAGGAGGCTAAGAACATAAGCTTCAAGTAGTAATCAGTGCATCAATACACAGAGTTC
>VXBX01009336.1:17157-41780 GCA_013400415.1 Scytalopus superciliaris | reverse complement strand
TTTTTTTTTTTTTTTTTAAATTTTGTGCATTAGATTCAAACAGCAAACTGAGTGCACTTTAACTTTTATCACAATGTGGTCAAGAGGTCTGTGTCTTTTACCATTTACACACAATTGTTCATGACAGCATGTTATCAGCTTAGTGGAAACCAGGGGTGTAGCATGGCAAGCACTGGTGGTAGTGCACCTATTTTTTTATATTATATAACTTGAAAATATGTCTCTTCTAAGATTCCTTTTTCATGATAAAAATAGTTTTCACCAAACGTTGGTGGTGCGCACGCACTACCACTCATGCTTGGCATCACACCCCTGACAGAAACACATGTTCTTATTTTGTTGATAAAAAGTATTACAAAAATTTCCATACAAAAACTATTTTCATAGAAATCTTGCATTTCCACAAATAAACCTGAACATTTTTTTTTTTTTGGAAAAAAAAAAAAACTGCTCAAGAATTTTGTTCATTTAGTACTGTGACTGTATTGAAAAATGCAGTCCTCCTTAAAGTTCTCAACATTCACTTCTTTTAGGTGACCCATCCCACTTCCAACATTAGCGAGAATTGCACAGGCTCCATTGAGTTCAATTAGTAGCAGGAACAAGGGTTTCAAAACCCATTCAGGCTAAAATTAAAACCATCTATGTATGAAATATACTGCTTCCCACCCCCCTCCCTCTTTTCACAATTATAGAAAAAAAAATAATTGCTTATATCTAAAGGTTGTAAGATACATTCCTTTGTACTAAGGAAACTTTCATTCATCTAAAAATTGGGTCAAAATTGTGGAAATATTTTTGTTGTTTTTTTAGATCAAAGTTCCAACCCAGTTAAATTTAAGTTACTTCTTTTTTTTTTTTTAATTATTTAATTACTTAGTTCAGTGTCACGAACAGTCAAAAAAAAAGCAGGTGAGCATCTTCATATTTATCCATCTATTCATGGGATTCATGTTTCTTCACTTTTAATGTTTCTTCCATCCAGGAAGCTCATATCGCATGTCCAGATGGTAGTTTCAGTCTACCAGCAGTTACCAACTCTTCTATACTGGTAAGTTCAGAAGACTGTATGGTTTCTTGTTCCACTACAGTTCTGAGATATTACTTTTACTAGACTCCTTCTGTGGTTTGTATGATCTTGGACATTTATTCTCCATCTCCTGGCAACCGTTGAACTTCAAAAGGAACCTGTAACTTCTCACTTAGACTGCATTTGAAACCAGCCACAAAACTCACATGGAACATTCATTCATTCAGAATGGTGGAAACCCATGACAAACAGTGTAACCCTGCATAAATTGGTTGATCCATGATGCTTGTGATTCGAGTCTGGCCATTGCAACTGCTGAGATCACAGAGTCTCTAGTTCATAGACACAGCGGCATGAGGTAACTCATTTTATTTTGTACTTGTTGCATATTTCCACAGGAAACATTCTCGCAAGGTTGTTTGGAAAAAAGACGACAGTTTGTGCTTGGGGTATTTGGCTTCCCAGCTCTATGCCATGGTTTCTTTACCTGGCAACCTTCTGTCGTTAAACGTGTGCATGTTGATAACTTCTTCTGTTTTCACAATAACGGGGGCCTGTGGCTTGTGTTTTAATCGACGCTGACACTTCAGAGACATCCTTAGCTCCTCTACCATGGCACTACAGAAGGACCTCTACAGAGGGAAATAGAGGAACAAGAATAAAAACCAGCTGTAACAAGTATCTAACTGCAATGTCTAGTAGCAGATTCACTGTATTGGCACAGCCTTGTCAGTCCTGTTAGTTTGCTTTGTCTCAGTCTGAAGCTCAAAACAAATTGCTGTCTCTAAAATATGCATCACATAATTAAAATTATTTATAAAGCTGTGATGACTCTGTAAAAATCACCTTGTCTCCACAGTTATTTTTCTGGCAGCTACAGACTATGGATGCATATAATACATGAAAATATTTCAAGCAGATTTTCTGTCAACATAAGTTAGCCTTACAGTACAGCATCTCAATGTAATGTGCATCTTAGGTATTCAGTAAAATCTCCTTGGCCATACTTCCAAATAATAATTTAATTTCTATATTATTTAAATAAGTGTTCCTCAACAAAACAACAAGCTTTAGTATAAGAAGTTTATCAAAATCCTTGTTTAAATACTGTCAAAAATCAGATTTATTATTGAAAACTAATATCTACTCCATTGTTTTTAATATCTTCTGTATACAAACACTATCCCCACTACTGATTATCATTTGTAAGGTATGTGTTGTCAAAAAAAAAAAATCAGTTTCATGGACCTTTATGAAAAGCATATTACTAGAAAAGCAGTTTATTAATATGTTTTTATCAAAATCTAGATCCTAAAAGCCCCTTTTCCATGTTACAGTGCAAGAAATTTAAAAAGTAAAATAAAACCTCCCTATTCCCTCAGTCTTAGTGAATTCTTGACTGCTAATAGTGTGCTGACTAATGAGCCTTGCCTCAGTGTGAGAATTGGAGTATGGATGAAATATGGAGGTAAGGAAGAGGAGTCTCAGTTTTGAGGCTTGTGAATTAATCACTTGTATCATATACTTTTATTTAAATGGTTTCCAGCTAATGGAGAAGTGTACGAACTAAATAACACTTCTCAGAAGCTGAGACGATTTGCCAAGCCTCTGACAATTACTTTCATACAAAGCAAATTTGAGATATAATCTAGCCTTTTGTGTTTTGTTCTGTTAATAAAAAATCTCCAGGTGAGGCAGATGATCTGGAAAAAAAGGCCAATGAACAAACAAAAAACAGACAAACATAAAAAAATCAATCAAACAGCAAAACAAAAACAAAAAGACAAAGCACTTAGAACTGCTACAACTATCTCTTGACCATTGTTTGATTTTGTGTGATTAGTGGTAGTAAATATATAATTGTCTAATTTCTCTTTCACATAAGAACTCTGCTTTATTTCTTATTTTTTGTTATATCACCATTATTCATAGCAATCTGGAGTCTGCAGAGTAGATCCAGGAAACTTTTAAGCATCTTACCCCACCTAGGTCTTTGGGAACCTAAATTGAAGCTGTATTTATAAAAGTCTGCATTCAGCTTCCAACCTCCAGGGCTGAAAGCACTCTGAGCAGTGAGGCACGCAGTTTTCCACATTAAACTTTATAGCTTTGCCATTTGTCAATAATAGAAATTCTGTTAAACACACTGATGCTTGGCTTAGTCCTGGATCCTATCAGAATTCACATTCAAGTTCTCCATGCATGGTCATCAATCCAATAGGTATGCTCTGAAAGGACCTAACAAATCAAATTCCTTAAAAAATATGGTAACTGCTGAAGAAGGACACGTGGCAGATATTACACCTTTCTTGTGAGCAGCCAGTCATCAGGTGGAGCATTGGAGCTGAATGTGAGAGGCATTTGAGGGTGTCAATTTAATAACGTCTGCCAGAGGAGATTTAAAGCTTCAATGTCTTAGTAAACAGCTGTAACCTACAGGCATTAGACCATTCTAATGAAAAAAACACTTGCAGTTTCTGCCTACTGATCCTGTTCCACTTTGCATGGAAGCAGTTAACAGAGGCAAGGTGAGAGAGAGGGAAAGAGCGAAAATGTGTGCTGTTCTGGAGATTAAAAATGAGAGTACATAGCAGCAAGATGCAAAACTTTGGTGGTAGTTCCTGATTCAGTGAGGCCTTCAATACTTTTACATAAAATTCTGGTTTGTGCAGAAGAGTGAAGATATGAGTTGTCTCAGTCATGGGTTAAAACCATACCTGAATTCATCAAATCCTGAAAAAATGCCCTCTTCCTTGATCCTTTGCATGAATAAGGGAAGAGGCAGGTAGCAAGGAAAGGGCAATCTTACTCTGGCTGTTATACTCTTCCTTTGAAGCATTCCTTTTTCTTACTGAGTTTGAAATAAAAGAATGATACCTAATCAACTTATAATAGAAAGGGTTTTATCCACCTACAACTATGAACTCCCTGGTTCAGAGTCAAGTACAAGTCCTCCAGTGGCAAAACTTTCACATTTCTAACTAGCATTTCTGATTGGAGTGACCTCTGCAATGGATACTCATTAATGATCCTGGTTAAAAATATTCCTGTGCACTTCTCCAAGACAGAACTTACAGCTTTCATTGTGTGAATGAAGTGGCTAAAATTCCCCACTGAATGGCCTGAGTGTAGTATGTCTGATCTTCATACATAAGGTATCTTTGCTGAGCGTTGTGAAGAAAGCAGGAAAGTAACTCTTTATCCAGCTATACTTTGAAAGAAAATATTCCATCCTCTTAGACCTCTTCCCCCCGCCCCCCCCCCTTTTATTTTTAAAGAAAGTGATGGTGCTTAATATGCAATTATGATTATGAAACTGAAATTAACCCTCAAATCTTTCAAACAGGCCAGATTTACTTTAGTATTCCCTATGCCTTTCAGGCTAAAATGCTAAGGCTCTAAGATCTTGGCATTTCCACTGTGTGATGAACCTAGCACATAACTCAGGAATTTTGTAGAGAATCCATTAGGAAGTAAATGGTGCAACTCAGCATTATATGACTTCCAGCCATTATATGGCTCTCACCTTTGGAATTAAAGACTGAAACACTCCAAGAAACAAAATCCTTCTAATTTTAAAATGATGCATTAACAGTGAACACTTTCAAGATTTCATCTCTTGCCTTTTTTTGCCAAGACATCTAACAAGAGTGCCAAATTAGAATAAATGCTTTTCAACATGCATCAATCCACCAAAACCTTTGCAAAGACCCGTAAGGGTATAAATTTTTAGGTAACGTCAGCAGGAAAAGAATTACAATCGATATCCAAGAGGTGAGAAGATACATGCCAACATTCTGAAATATCCTGAAAATGAGATCTCAAGAAATTTGCCAACACATTTTAACTGAAAATTTTACATGGATAAGAAAACCCATGAGAAATGTTGGAATGACTGACACTCTTAAGAAAGCAGATAATCCACTGTTGAGAGTTATTTTATATAGAAAATTCTTTCATTCTCTGCTTTCAAATTATTTTGTATAAATGAAGTTTATGGGAACTTATCTGCACATACTGTATTAAAAAGTATTGCTACTGATTAAGAGAATCTTCTTTGTTTCAAATTTCGGTACTGAAATAATCATGTATTTTAGACTAAGGTTATTTCAAAGCTATGTAAGAGTTCCTGTATGGTATCTTTATTCTTCTTTGGGTTCTATCTGACAAATATAAGGAAGAACTTTCACACATATTAAAAAATCATATTCAAAAAATGTTAGAAAGGATTACTTTATGTTTTACTTTTGTAAATTGAAATTAGTAATCTTTGTCTCATTTCAATTCCAATTTGTGTAGTCTCCATTTCCATACAGTTAAATTTTGTGTTCTTTCACTGTTACAATACAAATTCTGGAATAATAAGACATGAAAACAAANAATGTCATGTAAAAGACATTTTCGGATATGATTTTAGACAATATAATCCAATGTCTTGATCCTGAATCCAATTGACCAGTCAGATTGCTAGGGGAAAACAGCAAAGTTTTTATAGAACTTACAAGTTACGTTAAAATTGTTATCATGAAATTGAGCACTTTCAGTATATATTACAAGTCTCTCCACTTAATTCAAAGAAAATAACCTTTTGCCCCCAACTTACCTTCCACACTTGCAGGCATGTTACAAGAACATCAGTTATTATTGATTTTTCACTAACCCTTACAAAATCATAAGTTGTCTTCTTAACTACTACTGCCTCCAAGTTGTCTTAGATATAATCAAATGGTAGAAGAGTTTAAGGACGGTGTACAGCTCTAAAAACAATAGTGCACTTGAGTACATCTGTTTTGTTGCAGCAAATCACGATGACAGCTCACAAGTCACGTAGAATCAAGACGATAATTTTGCAAAATGTTACCCCTCCTTACAATCTATTTAGACGGCTTGTGTGTGGCTTTACTGTCTTAGAGACAAAAATGTATCTTTGCATATATGTATTACTATGAAAGGTGGATAATACTTACATTGTTTTCAGTATTTTGCTTTATAGGAATTTAGAAAGGTAATTAGAAATCATATTAGCATTTGTTAGACACAGAATTATAAGACTATCACCATAGATTTTGTTTTTAACAGCCTAAATAGAGCAACAGCAAGATACAAACAGCATGCCTGCACCACTCTAAACATTCTAATGTAAGAGATTAATATTCAATGTTTCAAATATAAAAATCTCCAATCATTTACTGATATTGTTCCCCTTCTTTGATGCAGATATTAAAAAGTTAACTGACAGCATTTAATAAAAAGCTTTAAAATTCGCTCAGAATTTCATTACTTCCAGTCTTGTGTGTCAAATGCTAATAGAAACTTTGTTCAATTACCTTAAAGCAGTTAACAGAAGTAATCCTGCATTGTCTTGTGTTATGGGCCATTGTTCTAGCACTTAGTAGGGCATTGCTTTTTCTCTTGAAGTTAGCTGAGAATGAATGCACCTGGGTCAGGCCTAGACTCACCCTCCCTAATAATTTTCTGATTCCTATGCCATCCCTTCAGGGATTTTGAATATGTAGATCAAAAAACCTGTCAATCTCAAACCCTCTAGACAGACAAGTAAATCCTATCAAAATATTGACTTAGGATAAAAGGGAAATCATATATCATTGTAGTTGAAGTGCAGGCATTTCAAAGAAGTTGAAGTGTACTTGTAATGATCAGAGTTTTAGGCTTCTTATTTATATACCTATTCTTAGCCACAATTATAGATCCAAGGCTGTACATATATTTACCAACTATACGTATCTATATATACAAAATATGGTTACATTAAAAATATTTTGCCATTGACTTTTCTGATGTAGTACATTTTCAATCCATAGCAAGTATAATGCACAAGGACGCAGCAGACTGAGTTCACACCAATCACCAGAAGATATCACCAATGTATTTTCAATTTCAGACTTCGCAATTATTGTTTTTTTGGTAGAAGCAGAATGAGTAATTTTAAGAAGCTATTTTCAGACCAAAATGTATGTAAGATTTCATTGCCTACTCAGATTAAGACAATATCAAGCAAAATGAAAATTTTAATCCTACAAATCAAGCTTTGCTTTCACCATAGTGTTTACAAAGTCAAAAGCAGTAGAGTAGTTCCAGACAGCTTGATGAAGCACAAGATGCTTTACTCTGTAATTGAATTGAATGCTGGTTGTTTCAAGGACTTTTATTGGAAAGGATCAGCAAAAGTCTGATGGGGCTGACCTTTCCTATAACAAAACAACACTGAAACAATTTTCCACAGGCTGAAGTGCTCACCGAGTTTTACAGTTATGCAATTAACTTAGATTACATACAGGACCTCACTGCAGGCCACTTCTAGTGTTTATTTTAAGTATCTCACAGTGGGACAATAAAATTCCAGCTTACCTTAAATAAATTATCAGTTGGGTTAGCAAAAACCCCAACCAACCAAAACAAAAACAACAGCAAAACAAAACTCCCCCAAAAAAACAAAACCCACCCAAAAACCAATTCAGTTGCTCTCAAATTCTAAAACTTATTTCCTGACAGTACAAAATTCACTCTAATGGATGACAGAGACTTTTGGTAAAGCAATTCTGAGTTCACTTAAAGTCTTCTGAAACTACTAGCCTGGTTTCCAGTCTGAGTGCATCCTGACAGCTACACTATTTCCTGCGGCTGATGGGGAACTCCTATTAGTGCAGAAAGCTTTTTCAAAGTGGTTTTGTTTAGCTCTGCCAGCAGCCTTTCTGGACATCACACTGACCATGATGCTTTTCTGACTCACCTGTGGACCTAGGCTGGGGCAGAAGGGATTGCACTTGTGTGGTTCCACTCTTTCCTCTCAGAGAAATCCCAGAGGATGGCATAGGGCAATTGCTCATCAGCCCCGAGAGCTCTCTCTCATGCAGGATTCCACAAGGTTTCATCCTGTCATCTCTCCTTTCAACATGTATATGAGGCCACTGAGGAGATAATGAAATAATTTGGGCTGTGCTGTCATCGACACACAGATGATACACAGTCCTAATCTATTGTCAGGCCAGGATGGTGCAGTCATTTTGAGCTTCCAGTGCCTGGCTGAAATAGGGGGGTGATGGCAGCTTAATCTGAGGAAGAGAGGTGCTATGTTGGAGAGGTAAAGGCAAGCACTTGGAAGATATTATCTACCCTCATTAATGCAGTCCACTTCTTCTGGAAGAGGCTACAGTCTCAGATTTCTCTAGATGTAGGGTCTGGGGTTTTCAAATTGAATCAGTGGCAGTAAGTTCTATTTGTCACTAGTGTTTCAGTCAATGGTAATAATTTCTGCTGGTGTGGACTTTGTCACACCACTCCAGATGTTCTTCCAGAACACAGTAAAGCAGTCTAGTGTCCCTGGACAACGGCTACATGTGACTAGTGGGAGTGAGAGCAATTAATAGGACTTCAGCCATGTAGTTGCAGTGAGAAAATAAATAACAGAATGTATGGTACTGCCTATCTGATCCATAATGATATCCACAGCACTGCTAGTGTTTCCATATATTGCCATCCCATCTGCCCAGGGTATTTTATTTCTCTGCCTCTCAGCGGAGATGATCCTGATTGCACTGAAATCAGTCCCCTGAGATCTTCCACTTTCAGCCAGTGGATGTGAGTGTTCTTTTACCTGTTGAATCATTTTTGATCCTACACCTAAATTAATTATGTTTGTGCACAGAATGTCAGGTTTGTTGATCATCAGGCATGGTGAAAGGAAGGGATGATGCTTTGTAATTAATCTTTTGGAGTCTGAATCTATCTGTATAAAAATACTTTTTATAACATAATTTGAAAATAAGTAGTTAATTTTAAAGTGACATTTAAGAAAATAAATACAACTTTTCTTACCTGAGTTCTAAACATTTTTTTAAAGTTTGGTCAGCTCAAGTCCACTGTATATTATTCACTGTAAAAATTTATATAGTTCAGTGCAATAGTATGAACTTAATAAAAAAAATTGGCATGGCCTCAAATCATATTGAACAGAGAGAGACTATTAGTATCAATTTAATGCCGAGGGTTTCTCCTGCTTTGGAAACACTACTGTAGTTATATTGTGCTACAAAATATCAAAAGGTTTATCATTCATTTCTCTATAATTATGAGGTTTTATCTGTCAGTCTAGGATACTTTCTCAACCTAAAAGGAAGCAGGAAATGCTTGTTGTTACTTTGCTGACATACAAAAGTCAAATTAACTAAATCAGCTGAATTAAACTGTATTTATTATTACACTTAGCTGTAGCATAACTGATCAATTCAGAATTGAAAGATTAATATTTTTATATTAAAATACATGTTAAAGTATATTTAGGGAAGGATGATGAAAAATTATTAGAAAAACATGAACGGTCTATAATCTGACATTTTTTCCTTGAGAATGAAGAAGGTATTTTTATCAGAGGAGCCAATAATTATACAATGTAAATATTTCTTTCTACTGATAAGTGAAAATGAACTGTGTTTGCTATAAAACAAACAACATGTAGGGGATTCAAAAATTTTTTGTGCAATTTTAAATTCTCATCAAACATAAAATATTCCATAACTCAGACGTATAATTTAAGATCTGATTTTTGACTGAATATGTATGGAGCTATAGTGAACCTCTAGTACTCATGTACTGCTTTACATACATTTCTATACTTTCTGTTATTTGTTCCTTGCATGACACAAATTAAGATATTAAAAATATCTCAGGAAAAAGGTCTGTTACCAAATAGATACTGGTTTAGCTACAATAAAAAATCAAAATATTGTTTTATTGCTTGTAAATTACTTTCAAAATCCTGCAGTCAGTAAATTGCTTTTTTTCTACTTTTTCCATGTTTGTCTTTTTTATTTTCTTTTTGCCTCCTATTAAAATTGTTTGGGGGAGTGTGGGCTGTGGATTTGATTTTGGTTCCTGGGGGTTTGGTTTGGTTTTGTTGGGTTTTGCAACAAGTCCTTCCCTTAGAAAACATCCTCTGATATATACGTACGTAGTTTCCAAAAGAGTATTTAATTGAAATTAATACCTCAACTTCAAGTAATTTGTACAATTACACACACAAAAATTAATTATACAATTTTATATATCCACATACAGTGCTCAAATGAGTACAGGATTATAGAAGTTCCCAATTTTCTGACTGCATATCTACAGAATGCAATGTGCTAAAGTTGGAAAAACATTTCCTTTCAAGAGCTGTTACAGCTGCTGTTTTTCCCAGCCAAAATTAAATTTTCTGAGGTTAGTCCATTACAAAATGAGGCACAAAAATACAGACTACAACACTGACTGTACATTGTATAAAAGTTACTTGGGATATAAATCCCAAAGCTTTTACTTTGATTTACCAAGAATGTCGACATTCTTTTGTGTCTTGTAGCCTGAAGAACAGGCTTTTCAACTTTAAAATCTTTTGAACTTGCCTCCCCCTGGAAAAAAATCACTAGGCTGAGATTTACTTTGGGATTGTTCCAGAACTATTATAAATTACTGTCCCAATTCAAAGGCTTTTGATATTAAACTATTAGGAATATTTTTGAACTCAAACAAAACTGAAATAAATGCTTTTTTTTGTTTGTTTGTTTTTAAGAAAGTAATGAAAAATACTTTAGTGAAAACTAATTTAGTAAAATTTGGAAAAATAACCCAAGCCACCATATCATAAAATATTCTGGTAAAATAAGAAGGGATCCTAAAACCTTTTCATTTTTTCATAATGGAACTATAGAAATTTTGTTTCACACTGTTGGTAAGATAACAATTAGAACAAAGATTGAAATACTAACTTTCTAACTATCCTGCTGACAAAGAAGCATCACAATATTTCAGTACTTATTAACGTCTTCCTGTACGTCTTTTCCATATAGGACAAGTTATATGTATGCACTTTGCTCACTTGAATTCTGAAAGGAAGCACTGTAAGACACAGTGAATTAGACTTATCCTGGTGCAAAGAGTCTATAGAAGGGCCTTGGAAAATAAACTCATGTTAGTATTTACACTAACTTAATGTAAACAAATTGAGAACAGTTAAATTGTATGTGACAGAAGCGAAACCAGGATGAGGTGTCAACTGCATATGGTTGCAGCTCAACAGCTTTCTCAGCCTATCAGCTCTTGGCCCCTCCTTGCCTCTAGTGAAGAGTGTGGACCACTACATTAATTAAGGCACATTTTCAAATAACTCCTCAAACCAATGACACTTTATCCAAAGAAACCCTGACCAGGATAAGTACAAGGCCAAGCATTTACAAGGGTGGCAACAAGCAATGTTCTATATATTCTTGACACTGTCTTTAGCAATATTGTGAATTTCATCCTAAAGTTTTTAGCAGTGCACATGTAGTTCCTATCAAAAGGCTGACACTTACAGTAGTAGCTAGTCTTTCTGTGAAGGTGGTAATGTCAAAGAAGACAAAATCCACACAAAAACAAAGGAAAGGTCAATAAATTCTCAAACTGAGAATCATCAATATAGTATGCTAAATATGAACGGTCTTCAAGGTCAATGTTTTCCCTGGCTTTATGATAATAATACAAAACTAAACGTATGAAATGGACATAAACCCACAATGCATTGTAGCACATCAATAAAGAAAAGGAAAGAAAAAAGACATAGTAATTGTTTTAAATGGCTTCGGTTTCTAACCTTGCTTATTCTCTGCCCTCTGAGTGCTTGTTAAAATCAGGGAGCAGGTCATTCACCAGCAAAAGCAATTATAAAATGCAAATGACTGAGCATTTATTGTTAAGATTAGCTAGATAAAATAGGTCTGATAATAGCATGTTTCCAAGCAGATGACATAATTAGATGTTTGTATCATAAACAATCGAAAATAATACAAGCCTTTAGCATTTTTAGAAAGGCTGCAATTAAACAATAGGTGAGCATTGTGACATAAATTCTATTAAAAAGTAACAATTAAATTTCCCTCTCAGAAATTAGAAGGCACCATCTTGTGGTTGCTCTGCAGGAATGCAGTCAGGACAGCGTCTGACCTGTCATCTCCTCCTAGCCCTTCCCACTGTGCCAATTAGAATGTCAAAATTCTACCATAGATGAGGACAGTGCTTTGTCATACCCAGTACTTCCTCTGAAAGAAACAGTGAGACTATGTACTAGGCAAGACTAGCAGGGTTATCTAGTTCAAGATACACTCCAGGTTATCACATTATTAAAACATGTATGTGAGGTAGAAAATTCAGAATTACTAACATTCATAGCAAACCCACACAATTTCTCATAAGTTTAAGATCAAATACCACGTAACCTAAATTCTCTGAAGCTCATTAAAGCTGCATGAAACTTTGAGCCAGCTAGAATCAGAAACTTCTGTTCCTGTTATCCTTACATTATAAAAACATGTTTTGAGCATTTTGCAGAAGGTTTTTTAAATTTCTGTATGCAATTCATTTCGGGCAAGAGTCAACCAGATAAATTTATGCCATCTTCAAAGACATATTTAGTCTCATATACATGTCACAGCTCAGCATTCAGAATTTCTTGTTCGATATAATCTACAGTTGTAAGTAAAACAGTTTTGTATGTAACTCGTATATATTCCCAGCTACTGATCTCTGCTCTGGGCCCAGTCCTACTAGGTGCTCATGTGACATAAATTATCCATACAGATCTTTCTCAACTCAATTGAACAGAGCTGCAGAGTGAATTATTTACCACAGAAAGTTCAATAGTTTTTTTCTTCCTTGAGAAATGCATATGAAATATAAACCAGTATCAATTTACTTATTGAATTTATTACTTTTGTAATAAGTTATAAATTAATAACTAGTTCAGAGAGGTTAATTTAATTGGTGTTTATGCTGTGATTTGATTGTATAACTCTAGAAATACTTTGCTCAGTAAACATTAAGATGTAATCTAGAATTTTGTATTATAGGAAGCATATGACCTTATCTCCTATAGTAAAACAAACGGTTAGGTATGTGTCTCATTTAATGTTATTTGAAGCACTTCATAGTTCAAAATTAATAAAATGTACATCTGCTATTTTTACACAAGCATACCTTCTGACTTGCTGAAGGCTCAATGAGTTATAAATGATGGCTATAAAAGATAGCATAATTTAATCCATACATTGTTCTTTATACATCCATAATTTCAGGATCTTCTAGAAAATACTTAGTAATTTTGAATACTCCTTTTTCAAGCATGGTAGTAAGTGTCAGTGACTGGCAGTGTAACTGTGATAACATCCAGTCTTATCTTTCCTTTGGAAAGGTGTCAATAAAAGAGGAATTTCTTTGTGTCCAGAAAGTGCTGTGGTGGTGTAAAATCACCTGTTTCCCAGAAAGTCTACAGGAGTGTCATATGTTTCCTTTGGATTTTTGAGCACATCAGGGCACGGATGTTCTGAAACACTTTGCTTGCAAGATGCAACATGTTTTATTTTAGCAAATAACATCATTTTTTCTGCTGCTTTTCTGAGCTCAATTCCTTTAGAGATTTCACCCCTCCAAATAGGTTCACACCAGCCAATGTCTTTGTTTATGTGTGTACTCCAGGAACAGGGTGACATAGAAAATGCTCTAAAACAAGTCTATATTATACATTTTCAAATCTGCATTGCCTTTCTGCAAGAAGTACAACTGAATATTTTGTATACATTAAAAAGCAAACACACATGCCCCCTTATATGTCAGGATATTCCATATACTCAGCAGTTGAAGTTATCTGATTTGTTTTTTTTTTTCCTTGATTGTTAATATGACCTTTGATCTTCCCTGTTTACAAATATTGACAAGCATTACACAAATGCCAGAACAATACTCTGATTCCAAAGGAATGAAACTATAAATGTTACCAAAAATAGGTGCCTCCTCTCTCCCCATGAGATAGACAAGGCAGTATTACTTGCACGGTTTACTCATGCCAGCAGACTTGTAGAGACAGGAGACAAATTACAGGACTTCTCATCCCCCATTTGGCTACTCTTACTCCCTCTCCTAGGCAAAGGGGATCTGCTACATTTGGAGAGATCGGAAGAAGACATTTGCTGAAGGTCTGTGTGTGCTGCAAGAAGAGTGAGTGAGGGGATGCTGGGATATATCATGTGTGGGGATGTGGGCATCATTTTCATGTTAAGTTCATTCCATAACTAAAGTTGCACTGAAATTTTAATGATCTCCTGACATCAGGGCATATGTGTGTAGCAGGGAGGAGGTAAGTGATTGGACACAAGAAGGAAACAGATGAGAGAGACCTGACGCTTTCAACTGCTTCAGATTTATTCCTAACTTTTTAAAGTGTCTAAATGCTTCAGGATAAGACCCTTTCTGGTACAAATACTGTTGGAAGGTCAGATTCTTCCAGTCATTGCTACCTTTATCATCACTAATAAAAAAAACAAATGGGAAAAAAGCAAACACAGAAGACCCCTCACCACCTTAAAAACAAAACAAATCTATAGGGTTTAAAGAAACAAATCCTTAATTAAGAAATTCTGTTCGCTTTCTCTCACAACTTCCAACATGCTGTTATTTTCACATAATGTCACAGCATTTATACCCTGCAAAACACTGAACTCACATAACAAAATTACTACCAAAACAGTTCTGAGTGCTTGTTAAAAATCCAGAAAAGCTAAACCAAATTATATCAATGTTCATATGAGATCCATATCCATGTTAGGAATGGATAAAAATTATTGAGAATTACATGGGTTTCTTAAGTTGCCAGTATGTTTTTCCTCACAAGTTCATTTCAGAAACATAACATTCCAATAGTATTTTAACAGAGGGAATTAGCCTGTAGTATGAAAAAGAAGAGGACCTAAAGGGTCCTTTAACAATTAAATAAATGTACCCATGTTCAAACACTGTTTAGGACTGAAACCTCACACTGCCTTAGCGTATATTAGAAAAAACCCCTTTTTTAACAGTATCTTCATAAAAGGACACTTGAATACCAAAATGTTGCCTCAAAAGAAGTGAAAACAAATAGTAAAATTTCTGAATAATGCTTCAAGTTACAAAAACTCACCAGTAGCACCTGGAAAAATATCAATATAAATATAGGGTTTGGATTTACTACTGATTTTATTAAATTAAATTTCTAAACATAAATTTAGAAATTGCCAATAGTTCACAAACACCTCAAAAGCAAACCCAACCAACCAACCAAAACAAAACCTAGTAAAATCTATGTTTCTCTCAATTTTTAAAATTCAGAATTTGCCATAGCAATAAAACATACGGTTTTAATTTAGGTTTAAATGTGGGCACATATCTAGAGAAAGATTTGTTTAGTTATTGTGCAAAAATTATAATTTCAACTAAGAATTTCTCAATATATTATTAGTCTTGGCACAATTACAGTATAAATTGCAAGTACAGAACAAGTTAACAAAAGAATTTTCAAAGCTGGGTCAGTTTAAAATTACAGGACATCAGATCAGTAGTAAAACCACCAAAAAAAGTATCACGCTGATGTAATGTTTTCCAGATGCTACCAGGACGATGTTGCAAGTATAAACTCCTGTAAAGAACATTTTTATAGAGACATTTTTAGATTTTGACTTTGAGCTACAGACAGTTTGTCTTTTGAAAATCAGAATTATCTGTAGAAGATTAATTTGTTTCCCATTACAGTTTCAGATTTCTTCTTCATCCATAAAATTAACTGCAGTGAACTTCCAGAAGTAAAAAGCTGTCTTTTTTCAGGCTTGAATAAGAGGAGAAATAGTCACTTGTCCTGAAATCTGGCTACAATTAAACACATTGAAGACAAATTAAAAGCTGTAAAACTTTGGATATTTTGCTGTCATCCTTTGTTATACAAGTACTGTACTATAACAGTAAACAGTAAGTATGCATCACCTACATTTCACTGCCAGATATTTAAAGTATTACTTAAATAAATCATTACTATAAAATGAAAGAGGTAATGACAATATTTACCTTTTCCAACTGGGCATTTTTTTTTGATTTATACAAAAACTCCCCCACTGCCACAAAGACAGAAAGCACCAATCCTGCTGCCAGCACGATGAAGATTCCTCCAATATTTTGAACTCCCAAAGCACTGGCCTCTTTACTTTCCTCCTCTGGGCAGCCATTGCCTCTCCACCATTTCTCTTTCATCATGTGGAGCTTGCCCTCTTCTTGTAGCTGAAGAATTGCTATAGTGATCTTGTCTCTATACGGAGAACCTAAAGAGACCACAAGGAAGATATATTGCATGGAATATATTATATGAAATGTTAGTTATTCCTGATAAGAATAAAATGTAATATAGTGCCACATGAAAAACTATATCCTTAACTACCATAATGTTAATCAAAAATCCATTTACTTCTCAACATGGTCACACTGGTCACATAAATATAAACTCCCATGCACACACACACATATAAATATATTTGCACAAAACTTTATCCAGCTGGTGTTGCCAGTAAACCAGGCAACTTGAGGCAACAATTCCTGTCACATTTAGTCCCACAGTCTCCAAACACCTTCATGCTCTACTATTATATCCAGACAAATAGTATTCTTGTTTCTTTTTTTTTTTTTTTCCCCAATAAGCTTTTAATTATGCTGCAGGACATTTAATCTAATATACATAAATCTACAGGCTGTTGTTTCATAGCTTGTTACCCTAAAGCTAATACAAGGTCTGATATTTAATGAACACTTTATCTTATTACTTTATTGAAAGATGAAAAAACAAATGATGCATCAGGAAAAAGCCACAAAAATCTCTATTTGATAGATTGTGAGGCACTTAAGACACCTTTCAAGCACACACTTATTAACAGTATCAGGTAGCAATGCATTCAGAAAGGTAAGGTTAAGTGTGTTTGAATAACAGGGATGTAAAATTCTCATATTTTGATGTATTGCTTTTTCATAATTCAGTATTTTAAAATTACTTGATAATTTTGTAGCTTTTGAACATTTCAATATTTCAAGGAGCAGTTCAAAGGGTGGTGTCATATCTGTGTATGTCATCTGCTCTCTTTTCTTTACATAGTGCATAGGGGGCTTTTCAATGAGTATTTTAAAATCCATATTAATAAATGAATAATGGCAATGAAGAAAGCTTTCTTTTCTTTTTATAGAATAAATCACATCAGTTAGAAGTGATTTCCATGTTAACTTGTGTAATGTTTAAGGAGAGAACAAAGCCATCATTTTTCTTCTCCTTCTAAAACAGAACAAAAGACTCTTCACTACAGTAGTTAAGAAATCTCAGGGAAAAAAAACGAAAAAAGAGAGTAGATGAAAAAGTGTGGCATCCCCTCTTTCATTTGATATGAATGCAATTCCACAACAAAGCCCTCCTCTTTTTCTTTCTGTCATAATAATTCTACTTATTAGCTATAATTTTTAAGATTTCCTTTTGCTTGAGTAATAAAATGCATTTTCACTAACTTGTTACCTTTAAAATAATCCTCTGTATCCATTTGAGAGATGCTGTCCATTTGACTATATAATGTACCGTGATGAACTGTGAAGGAGCTGAAGTGCATGAATAGGATATTTCTATAGTCTTTAAACTGTCAGATGATGTAAATATATTATTTTTGGACTTTTTTCCCCTTATTCTTTATTTCCTCAATTTCTGTTTACATATAGAGCTTATCATCATAAGCTTATCATCATTAAGCATAGAGCTTATCATCAGAATGAAGCTAGTAACAAAGGGGTGCTGTGCCAGTATAGAAATAGAACATAGAAAAGACTATTAATTACAAAGTACAAAAGTACCTTTGCCTTTATTCAAGGAAAGAAGGTGGGGAGAACCTTCCTTAAAGTATTTAAATTGCATGCACTCATGTTTTTCTTATCTATGCTCAGAATGGGATGTTGTTTTGCACTGGCAGGTAAACTGTGTTTGCTAAGGACTATATAGGAAACAGAAAGAAAGGGAAACACATTCTTTTCTACTCTTTTGTGCATGCAGGGCCCTAAGTCACGCCAGTTCAGACCATCCTGATTATGCTGAAACTCTGCAAAACCCCATACTTGACACATTTCTTCAGTCAGATGGAAGAACAAAAGTGATTAGTCCACAAGAGCCTGGAGAAGTGTAAGTGCATTCTGTAATCTTTTGGGGGTATTTTCAACATTACACTGCATATAAATATTTAACAACAACAACTTAAATAGCATTAGATTCAGAGAAATAATCTGGGACCCAGTTTAAGCCATATTCTGATCTGACAGGCTGCTTTCTAATTAAACTGATTTGCATTTTGTTTCCACACTTATGGTTGGTCTAAATATAGTGAGTACCATCTATTCTTCATGTATTATTTATATATTCTGAGGGATCAGATTTGTACACTTACAATTCTAGCCTATTCGAAGTAGTTAAAAAATGAATTGACTGAGGAATTCATAGACAGAAACTATAAAGCATGGACTAATCCTGTCTACAATTAATTAAGTTTATAAAGGTTGCATTAGAAACGTGGTTAATAGTGATTCAGTTCAACAGTCTTTGTACTACTTACTGTGGTTGATTTGCAAAATTTTACATAAATAGTTGTAGAATGGACATATTACAGGGTCTTTGGTGTTTCTAATGCAATATTTGTATTTGTTATACCTTATTATCTTGTCTTATTATCAATGTGGGATGACCAGCATTGTATATTGCTGCTGTTAAATCAAGAATATAAAATTCTGAAATATGAAGAAAGAGAAACTTCACATCTTGGCATTCAATAATAAGACAAAGCAGTTGAAAAAAAATATCTAACAAGTCTGTGCATGGTGGGAAGACAGGGAGGGGACACACAGTGATTTTTAAAACTCTATTTCAAAATCAGAGGGGAAAAGTGAGTGTATAATCTTGCACTTAGTGCAGAGAAAGGGAGAAGATCAGTATATAAATATCTGATTTTTTTCCTCTCCTCTCTTTTCCTGGTATCTACTGCTTTAAATTCTCTATGGACTGATTATTTATTCCCATGACAAACTGAGACTGGAGGCCTACAGAATATAATCTATACATAATTTGCTGATCCTAATCTAGCTGCTGTTTGCAGGAATGAGAATTTCTGCCAGAAGAATTTTAGGACCTTCTGTCATAGATTATTGAGACCTTAGTGCCTTCCTACAAAGGTTCAACAAATTCAATAAGGGATGCAATAACTTCTGCTTGCAGTTACCTGCTTACAAAAATTTAAAATAAAAATGAAAATTTGCATACAAATTTTTTTTTTCTGAAGCACCTGTACAAAACTAAGACAACAGAATCTCTCAGAATTACTGCAGAAGATATACATAGATATGTTTTCTGCCCTAAAGTCTCAGTATATAAAGATTTATGCACATAATGATATGTTCGATCATAAATTATGAACACATAAGCCTTTTATATAGAGACTTCACTGCATGCAGATTAGTATTTTGAAATTCTGCTGATCTAGCTGGTCTTGAAAAATGTTTCCTACTAGATTATAACTTAGTAAAATCTCCTGCCTGGTTACTTTCAGACTGTTTTACTCATTCCATCAAATACAAAAGGAGCTGGAGCATACTGGGACCTGTAGAACAGATTTTGACTCTCAGAAAATAGAAAGGAAGAGCAGCATTCTGCTAACTCTTTCATTAAGAAAATGTTCAACCAGGAAAATTTTTGTTTCATCATTTCAGGTGTATTTTGCCAAAAGAAATCAATTAAATTTATTAAATTAAATTAAAAAATAATTACCTAGTATTTTGAAAGTTGGTGCCAATGGGCCTTTTGATTTACTGGAGATCAAAATATATTCTGAACACTCATAGACCACTGATAGCATCTTTTATTCCTGTTACCATTCTACTTATCTTGCAACATCATTTCATACTCTGTGTACTTGACCTAAGCAAAGGAGAAAGGTAGCTAGGAATACACCATCATATTCAGAACCTAGGTACAAAATTTAGATAATTAAGAACTTTTTTGAGTAATGAAGTAGTTATTGAAAGGAGAAAGCGACATGTAACAGGAAAGATATCTAGGTTTTGGAGCTGTATGTGAATAGTTTACAGTGAAACAAGATGGAAGGGATTTCATTTACACATAACTGTGAAGCAGATGTTTAGACTATAAGGCATCATGACAAAAACAGCCTCATACGTCATAGGGTCTGAAAAACATTACAGGAATCCAGACCACAGTCAGCACTCAGTGGTATAATAAAGACTGACAGTCACAGTTATAACATCCCATAGGAAAGCATTAGGCAGCTAAAGGGCACTGGATATAGAAGAAGCACTTTATCTCCACAAAAATGTTTTTGTTTTAAAAGTTACAGCCACCTCCGCTCCCTAACTCTGTTAACCATCTCTAATTAGGATGTGATGGAAGTGAGAGAAAGAAGGGTCAGCACAGCTTGGTTCCTTCTTCCTATCTGTGGATTCTAAAGTCTCCAAGTGACATATGATGAAGGAATAGGGATTCTTTCAGTCTCTGGCTCCACTTTCAAAACCAATTTATTTTCATATATGAAAACATCATTGAGGATTCTTTCCAGGTCATGGAGTAATGCCATTGCTATAGGTGGAGACTTGGTGGTTTAAATTTCTTTGGTATAAGAGGAAGAAAGTAACACTCCACAGTGACAATAAGAGCAATAAAGCAAAAGAAAAGGGAAGAATTCCTGAAAACTTGATACAGAAGCAGATTCTCCTCCATACCAAAATCTGGATCTCAGTTTAACTCCAACTAAATAAGTAACAGTCACCAAAAAAAACCCAAACAAACAAACAAACAAACAAAAAAACAAAACAAACAAACAAAACAAAACAAAAAAAAACACAACACAAAAAAACCCCAAACCACAAAACAAAAAAAAAAAGCCACACCAGAGAAGAAAGATGTTCTCAACAGCCAAATTAGCCATTTCCATAAGAAGTAGCAAGGTGTGAAAAGAGACCAGGTATTTTTGAGAGTATACTACAAACTTGAGATCATTGAATTACAGCAGGGGATGAATGTGTATTCGCAGTGTAGGTTTGATAACAGGCTTGCTTTGTGGTGTTAAGTGAAATGCTTTTCCCTTTTTTAAGCTCTGTGCTTCACAGACAATTTGTTAGTTTATATTTCTGAAATACTCAAACATTACAGCATTCTCATGTCTAAGGTCCATATGAATTGATAGCAATGTATCCCAAGTATACTGTAAACAATTGTTATATTAATAAACTTTCAGTGGGCATAGATCTTTTTTAAAACGGAATGGTTTTAAAATCTTGGGTTTGCCAATCCAAGAGACAAGTGACATTTATATATTCCCTATTTATTAATGATTAATGCCTTAATATATGGGATATCCTTAAATATTAACAAAGAGTAACAAAAAATATATATTTTTGCTCCTCTACCAACTGTCCTTCCTTATAGACTTCTAGTTCTTTTTAGCTTCTGAGCATGAAGATGACTTTTTTAAAAATTATTTAAAAATGCCCCATCTTACGAACCTACTGAGCATAAATAATAGAGTGGCAGGTCTAAGACAAAAAATACTTGAACTTTGCAAATTTAATTTAGCTGTGTTGTATATACAACAGACTTCCCATTCTTTTCCTTCTGATTAAATGTAAAACTGAATTTTACTGTAATTTTCCAAAGGATAAAATACTTGTCAGGACAGGTTATCTTTTTTGATGAAAAAAAATCAATATTTCTTCATTCTTGTTGCTAACCCTGACACTTCATGTTGCATTAAGATTATAATATTTTAATATTAGACATACTGTAAACATTGAATATTTATTAAGTTGCAGTTATTGTAAGGGAAATCCTCAGTAGATATTTACAGAAGTATAAACTACCCCGTATCTAAATTAAAACTGCAAAGATTCAAACCAAAGCTGTTCAGAATACATTTATATACATATATATTCATCTTTGAGCTACATATATGACTTGAAAAAGACAAGTTGCTGGTAAGACACAGGAAACATTTAAAATCAGCATTGTATGTTAAATGTAATCAAAAACTTTTCACAAGTGGTATGGTTGCTAATTGTATCCACTTTTTCCCACTCATAACCATTCTCACTTCTGGTTGTTTCTTTATAAAATAATCATTTAAAAGTTCATGTAGGTTTACAAAGCTGAAATTTAACCAAGATGGAGAATGTAGCTGAGACTGATTTCATATTAATTTTCCAGCCATAAGTATGCAACATAATTGATAACAAAGTTAGATGACTATTTGAGAGTCTGAACTACAATAGACATTAAATAACTCCTCTGTTCCTGTGTTTCTCATTTTAGGACTGGGAAGGGGACATCCTTGAGTATATTAATTTGTAACTAGCTTAAAATATATCTACTCTCCACAGAGACTACATTAACAAAAAATGCAAAACAAAAACCCCAACAGGGTAATGATTGCCTACAATTAGTGAGAAACATTATTAGTAAGATATGATGATAACAGGTCTAATAGTAAATATACACCATTTTTCTCTTGTTCTTTTCTTAGTACCAAGATAACCTGAACAGAATGAAGAAGTGTTTGTGGATTTTTTTACTCTTTTAAATACTCAGAGCATTATTAAATTATTGTATTAGACATGCGTATTTTATTCTATTTTTAATTTTGTTTTCCTTTTTCTTTTAACACTGTTTTGTTTTCTCAGTCCCTCCTCAACCTATCATTATAAATGGCTCTAAATCACATCTCTTAGACAGATTAAACATTGAATTCAAACAAATGAATGTTAGTAACATTTTTTATAGACTCTTCATGCATTTTAACATCACAGACAGTTTGAAATTATCATAATCATAATACACTATTATCTCTCTATCCCTATTGAATTGCACAGCTGCAGAATGGGAAGACATCTCTGTTGAAACTTCTGCTGACAAAATCAATTATATTATTTTTACCACAGATAAAAGTATTTCATATTTATATAGTGCTTTCTTTTTTAAATTCTCCTTGCAAATTCATATCCCTCACATATGAATGGTTTGCAAACAAAGCCTCCTTCACAAGACATATTTGTCTATCACTGCCCAGCAATAAACAGATGAATTAAGGAAGCCTAATGAAATGCTACATACAGTTCTTGTATACTTGAAGGCTTTGGTCAGGCAGATAAGATTATGTCAAAAGGCAAGAAAATTGTAAGGTTCTAACAAAACTATCCAGATCTGAAAACCCATTTCATGCTTTTGCATGGAATCTCTGCCAAACTATAAAGGAAAATCTCAAAACAATTTGTGTCAGCATTTGACAGTTAGTTGTTTCATCATGAAGTGGCCTTGAGTGCATCCAACTGCAAACCACGCAAGTACCATGTGCTGGGATGCAACACATAGTTTGTTGATAATAAGGGGCAATGTATCAGAACAGCGTAATTTTAAATTTGTAGATGAGTCTTTGACAATGCAATATATAGAATTGTGGAATTATAGAATCATTAAGTTTGAAAAAGACCCGCAAAATCATGAAGTCCAACCTTTGACCAAACATCACCATGCCAATTAAACCACAGCACTAAGTGCCACATCCAGTCATTTCTTGAACACTTCCAAGCATAGTGATTCCACTACTTCCCTGGGCAGCCCATTCCAATGTCTGTCAACCCTTTCAATGAAGAAATTTTTTCTTATGTCCAACCTGAACCTCCCCTGGGGCAGCTTGAGGCCATTTCCTCTTGTCCTGTTGCCTGTTGACTGGGTGAGGAGGCTGACCTGCTTACAGGCAGCTGTAGAGAGTGATAAGGTTTCCCCTGAGTCTCATTTTCTCCAGGCTAAACAACTCCAGCTCTCTCAGCCTCTCTCCTAGACTTATTTTCTAGACCATGTGTATGACATATATGCATGTCATACATACATATTGTCCTAGGCACAATAACATCAACATAGAAGTTATAATAATGTCTTTGTTTCAATTACATCCATTTGGTAAATTACTGCTACAAACTACTTCTCTAAGGCAGAGTCTGCTCATAACAGCTACCAAATGTTAAGTGTTTTGGAAATTCCTTGTTGACATAAAGCTCAGTCTCTTAATTCGCCTTCAGTGTGAGAGGGCTTCAATACGCTCATGCTACTGAGCAACTATAAAAAACAGTTCTTTCATCAAAAATGTTAGCTACACATTCTTACATTTCAGAAACATAAATTAACTCCTCAAGCAGTTGAAATTCTCAAATTAGTTTCAATACATGGTTTGACCTGCATAAAAATAAATAATTTGCACCTGTTTTTTGTGCATTATGTTCAACTAATGAAGACAAATGGATTAATTTGTTTTAGTTACAGAAGAAGTGAAGCTCAGCACTTTTATGCATGCATAAGTGATGAATATTGTAGTTCAGATTGTATGAAGGATTACAGACTAAGTGCAGGCAAGCAGAAGAAAAAGGCCTCCTGTCTTGGTACATGGTTTTCTATTTATTTCTACAGAGACAGATTTGTTTATATGCCTTGTCTCCAAGGACTAGTAAAAAATGGTCATATTCAGTAATTTTCATGGTCTGGAAGTAATAAGTAACTTCAAGAGGACTAGGGTGTCTTAACAATAAAACCAAATTATTGCTTAGACATTAGTATTTATTATTATTATTAATATTGTTGTAGTTTTGCTATTATTATTATTATTATTATTATTATTATTATTATTATTATTATTATTAT
>VXBX01009335.1:343009-379314 GCA_013400415.1 Scytalopus superciliaris | reverse complement strand
GACTCTCATCTCCGGGCCAATCTTGAGCAACCAACGTCCTGACACGCCTGCATGCNCCTTCTCCTAGGATGGTTGCCTGGGGGCTGGCGAGCCCATCCTGCCCGTGGACACACTTTGTCTGACCCTTCAGTTGAGACCTGACTGGCATGGGAGACCCTACCAGAGGCACAAACCACCTCCAGCATAGCTCGCAACCTCATAAGGGCACACAGCTTCTCCCCTGTGACAAGGGGGTGTCCATGGAGAAGCACAGATAGGTAACTTTATTCCATTCTACTGAGGTTGTCAAAGATTTGCCTTTTCTTTTTTTGTGTATCTTATTCCCCTGAAATTTGATTCTCCCTTGGTTAATGATGATGGAAGTACAACCATGCTTAACAGTGGATCAGTTCAACAGGAGATTGGATTTTGTATTTTACACTGTTTCCTTTCACTTGGTTTGTATAGTCTTAGTGCTATAAACTGTGAGATTCTGGAATCTTCAGAGAACCTAGAGGTGATAATAGAGCTGAATTATAACAACATTGTCATCCCAGGGTTGTGATATTTTTGTGACATAGGGCTCCTATCCTTGGCAGTTTTAATTTTTGCTAATCTGTCATCAAGTGATGTTAATGAACTAAGTACTTCTTAATGTACTTTGTACCAAACTGAAATAAGACCTCTAGCTTAATATTTTTAGTGCATTGTTTAGTTTAGTTTAATAGGAGCTTTTAGTAGAACTATCTCATAAGTAATGCTGTTGTTTTCTTCTGAAGCTATTTTATTTCAGAATCCTTCTCTTAGAAATGTAGTATCCAGTGTTTTTCCCCTAAAGTCCAGTGCATTCTATCCTTATGAATGAGAGTAACTTAGATATTTGATTTTTCTGCACACTGTTTCCTGGGTTTGAATAATGTCAGAATAAGGACAGTAGGGTTATTCCACCTGTCTGCATAGCACACTGGATATGGAGACTCAGGCTTGACTGATTCTGTGTGCTCGAGACAAAGAATAGAAGAGACCAAAAGTGTGTGGCTGCTAGAGTAGCAATGAAATAATTAAGAAACTTTAATGTCAGTTGCTTTCATCTTGAAAATCTGGGGTCTAGTAAGAGGGAGAGCAGTGGGAATTGCTTCCAGAGCAGAGAACAGGCCAGTGAAAGTCTGAAAGTTGTACACCAGTTGCATTTTTTCTGTATGCCATTACTGTTATTCCTAATTAGCAGCCATCATTCACAGGCCTATAGAGACTGTTCTTCTCAATAGTAAAGGTTTTCTAAAACCAGCAGTTTAAGATTCAAAAGGATGAAAATGTCCCTCAGGTGAGATGGCTCTCTAGCATTCAAGTTACTGGAGCAAGAGCCTTCTGAGGCTGGGCACTCCCTGGGGGTCTCTGCTGTGTCTCACACAAAACAAAAAGGTATAGGAAGGACACACGTGAGGCAGTCACTCCTTGGTATTTTTGCTGTGTTTCCCATCACAGCTAATACTCCATTTGACCCAGAGACATTTTGGGATGCTTGGGTTTTTCTGCTCATTCTTTCAGGTATGGCCCCAAAATCCGAATTGTTTCTACTGTATTAGAAGCCTTTGCATTTCAAGCCTGTTTTAAGGGATGATGTCAGGATTTTGCAAGTCCATGGTAACATTTACTGGTTCATAGAATGCCTGGCAATGCTACAAAGTTGTTTTTATATAGAAGGAAAATAGTCATGACTGTTGTTTAGAGTCATTAGTGTATAAAGAACTGCTGCACCAGTCTATGACTCTGTGTTTTTCAGATGCCAGCATGTATGCACATTACCTCTTCAACGCATTTGACACTGCACAAAATGGCTCAGTGAAGTTTGAGGTAATTGTTTTGCATCTTCCTTCTATGCCACTTCCTCAGTTCTGTGTTTTTAAGCTTTTCCATCCATTCTTTGTAGGATTTGTTGGACTAAGATTAGAGGTTTCAGTCTAAAGTCAGCCAGTGTTTTGAAATCTGCTTTGCTTTAGTCTAATTAGGTGTTTCCTCTCAGTAAGGAAACATGTAGATTGTGTTAGTCAGGATCAGAGGGAGGAAATGCAGAGCTTTATGTGGCAGTGGTCAAGGACAGTCCTATATGAGCACAGATAACTTGCATGTTGTACCTTCTGCAGTAATCATGCATTACATTACTGAATTTTATATCTGCATGTTCCTGGAATATGGGGGGTTTTAAGATTATTTGATGTGTTGAACAAGCACCCCAGGTCCTTGGTATCCAATGGAAACTAAATACACCCTTTAAACCCTGTGGCTACAACCAACCACTCTTCATGCTCTTCAAGGCTGACCCTGGAAACTACAGGCCTGTCAGCCTGACCTCAGTGCCTGGCAGGGTTATGGAGCAGATCATCCTGAGTGCAATCACAGAACACCTTCAGGATGGACAAGGGATCAGACCCAGCCAGCATGGGTTTAGGAGGGGCAGGTCCTGTCTGACCAACCTGATTTCCTTTTATGATCAGGTGACCCACCTGGTGGATGAGGGTAGGGCTGTGGATGTGTCTATCCAGACTTCAGCAAAGCCTTTGGCACTGTATCCCATAATATACTCCTGGAAAAGCTGGTAGCCCATGGCCTGGACAGGTGCACGCTCTGCTGGGCTCAGAGCCAGCTGGATGGCTGGGCCCAGAGAGTGCTGGTTAATGGAGCTGCATCCAGCTGGCGGCCGGTCACCAGTGGTGTCCCCCAGGGGTCAGTGTTGGGTCCAGTCCTGTTTAACATCTTTATTGATGATTTAGATGAAGGGATTGAGACCATCATCAGCAAATTTGCTGATGACACCAAGTTGGGAGGGAGTGTTGACCTGCTGGAAGGCAGGAGGGCTCTGCAGAGGGATCTGGATAGACTGGAGAGCTGGGCTGATTCCAATGGGATGAAGTTCAACAAGGCCAAGTGCCGAGTCCTGCACTTTGGCCACAACAACCCCATGCAGCGCTACAGACTGGGGACAGAGTGGCTGGAGAGCAGCCAGGCAGAAAGGGACCTGGGGGTACTGGTTGACAGAAAGCTCAACATGAGCCAACAGTGTGCCCAGGTGGCCAAAAAGGCCAATGGTATCCTGGCCTGTATCAAAAATAGCGTGGCCAGCAGGTCCAGGGAGGTGATCCTGCCCCTGTACTCTGCATTGGTAAGGCCACACCTTGAGTACTGTGTTCAGTTCTGGGCCCCTCAGTTCAGGAAAGATATTGAGGTGCTGGAGCGGGGCCAGAGAAGAGCAACAAGGTTGGTGAAGGGACTCGAGCACAAGTCCTATGAAGAGAGGCTGAGGGAGCTGGGGTTGTTTAGCCTGGAGAAGAGGAGGCTTAGAGGTGACCTAATCACACTCTTATAACTACCTGAAGGGAAGTTATAACCAGGTAGGAGTTGGTCTCTTCTCCCAGGCAGTCAGCAACAGGACAAGAGGGCACGGGCTTAAGCTCTGCCAAGGGAAATTTACGTTAGATATTAGAAAAAAATTCTTTACAGAGAGAGTAATCAGGCATTGGAATGGCCTGCCCAGAGAGGTGGTGGATTCACCATCCCTCGAGGTTTTTAAACAGAGATTGGACGTGGCACTTAGTGCCATGATCTAGTAAAGGACTGAATTTGGACCAAGGGTTGGACTTGATGATCTCCAAGGTCTTTTCCAACCCGATCGATTCTATGATTCTATGCTCACACTCACAGCTGTAGGAGTGCAGCAAAGGGATATGTTAAGTTATAAACCTCTGGTGGATGAACTTCATAGTTTTGAAGACATTTCGTTGTGACTATAAAACTACAAATCATAGGCAGTCTTGACTTTGCTGTCAAATAGCCAAGAACCCCAGTAATTTACATTTAAGACTGAGAAATATGTTCATTCATTAATTGTAAAATGGGAATGTTTCCATGTGTACCTTTGTGTCTCTGCAGCAAGGGCTGCAGTGCAAGGTTTGCATATGGCAGTTACTCAGCAATTAAAGGTGTCCAGAAACCTAAACACACTGAGAACAGGAAAGTGCTGCTAAAAAAAAACCTAAAAACCCTCCAAACCTAGGAACTGCTGAGCTTTCCTTCCTCACAGACCTGTCTACTGGTTGTCAAACACAAGCAATTTGTCTCCTTTTTTATACTGTTTAACACATTCAAATTCCTCTGAACCTTGGCAAAAAAAATCAGAGGCTTTTAGTCAGTGATGCACTGCCCCTTGCAGAGCTCATGAAAGTGACATGGGAAGGACTAAAGATGTTAAATGAGTTATCAGGAATTGTATACCTCTGTTAGCTTGAAGCTCTGCCTGTGCTAACAAACCCCTGTAGTGATGCTGCTCACAGTGCCTGAGCCACCGTGCAGTACAAACAATAAATCAGTTATTGGAAGCAATAAATTTACTGTAAACAAACAAACAAAGCAATTAAAATGCTGTGTCCTACACTGAATAATTAGTGACGGGAATCACATCTGGTCAAGTCTGACAGATTGTGCCAAAGAACAAAACCCAAGGCTCCCTGTGTTAGAGTTTAGGATCTCTCCATCTCTCAAGGTGGACATAGAGAAAATGCTGCATTTCCTCCCTTCTTTGCCAGAACCTAGACCTGGAGGTAAGAAAGCATCAGCTTCTACTTCCACAGGCACAGTCCAGCTGTATTTAATCAGGTGGTGGCAATCTGAGTGAGGACTCCTTGCAGCAGGGACGAAAACAGCCACTGGACCATCTGGCAGGGCTCTTAAAAACCAGACATCTTAGCAGATGCTTTGCCCATTGAGTTCAGTCAGAGAGGACACATTTTCAGAAAAGGGAGCCAGAAGAGGTTCATAACCATATGCTCCATCCTAAAAAGATAAATCTTTTGGCTGGCATTATATCAAAAGAACTTAGAAAAGGATGTTATGAAAATTCACACTTCTCTCTCTGCCTCAATCCAGGATTTTGTGATGGCGTTGTCCATTCTGCTGCGTGGAACTGTTCATGAAAAACTAAGGTGGACATTTAATCTGTACGACATAAATAAGGATGGCTATATAAACAAGGAGGTAAGGCTGTTCCTGACAAGTGTGGTTGATTTGATTTTAGAAGAGACAACTCTTTTTTGTTGCAGAACACAATTAATTTTACATGCAGCTAATTAAAGGCAAATCAGAATGGACTTGAGTATTTATCTATGTCTAAGTAAAGTGCACAGAGGTCTTATTGCATGATTTTCTAGATATATTTTCCTATATTATAGAGCCTTTAATTAATTGCTTTAGCCAGGAGTGAAACCCTAGTTAGAGCTATGTGCCACATAACCTTTGTGAAGGAGACAGTGACAGTGACAATAAATAGCTAGTTGGTGACTGAGGCACAAGGGCTTTCCTTCTGCACTGGAAGGTAGGCTGTGAGTCATCTGAATCACCAGGAGCCCCCAGCACCACTCCTAAATCCTGCTTTGTCATCTGTTGTTATCTTCTTATCAGGTATTGCTTGTTCCTGTTGTGGGAAATCTTAGTTTCAAGCATGGTAACCTTGACTATGTTTCAAATACATCTTGCTCTACTCAAACATATTGTGTGTCCCTGGAGGGTATGCAGTTACTGCCATGGCCAAGGAGCCAAGTGGCAATTTGTGCAAGGTGTGGAGAAGGGACCAGGTTTGCAGTGACAGCCAGGAGGGAGGGTTCCTGGGACAGGGCTCAGGTCTGAGCACAGCCCTGTGCCAAGGACCGGCGGGAGCACTGCGGGAGCCCATGGCACAGCTGGGGCAAAGGCAGGCAGGGGCAGAGAGAAGCAATTACTTGAAATAGGATGAATTTGTATGTCATGATACATCTGCCATCATGCTCATGTACAGGCTTCTGTGTGCTGTTTGTAATAGGAGCAGGAGGGTGAAGAAAAGGGCAGTACAAGACAGAAATATGCTATCATTGCCCTTAATTTCCTTTATTATTTTTTTATTTGTTATTTATTTGGTTATTATTTATTTATTTATTTGTTTGTCCTGGCATGCTGCTATGGCAGGAAATGATGGATATCGTAAAGGCAATTTATGATATGATGGGAAAGTACACATACCCAGTGCTCAAGGAAGATGCACCAAGGCAGCATGTAGAAGCGTTTTTCCAGGTACCTGGTTTTTTATGTGTTTTTAACACTTGAGCTATGCACTGATAGGCTTTACTGGAAAGTTGCGTTTATGCCTCACTATAGACTCCAAAATAAACTGCAGCAACCGTTCAGTCTAACCCCACAGTGTCTGCTGATTTTCTGGCTTCAGAAGTATCTCACTTGTCTCTTAGCCTGACCCTTTGCATTGGGATGTGCCACATGCAGTAGATCTGAAGCTTCTGCATGTGTTGTGGCTCTTCTGTGCTGCTTCTCTCAGCTGCCCTACTGACAGACAGGAATGTGGGTGGGGGTTGGTGAGGCACTGAATAAATAACCAATGGAATAAGTGCAGAACTTGTGGTGTGTGTCACGTTGGAGATAAACTTAAAAGTGCTCTAAATCCCAGAGTAAGCAAGTCCTTAGCAGTCAGCCAATCTAGCAGTAACATTCAGTCTGTGACCTAAGCTTAGCAAGTGCCCAGCTTTATTCAGATTGCGTCAACTAAGATATTATACTGTAACAACAGTGTTACCAATAAAAACTAATTTTTAAAAATTTTATTTTATTTTGCAGAAAATGGATAAAAACAAAGATGGAGTTGTAACTCTAGATGAGTTTATTGAATCATGTCAGGAGGTAAGGACTTAATTATAACTGCAAGGAAAGGTCTAGCTCATGCCACATCATATGCTTCCCTTTGGACAAGATATGAAACAAGATGCTGCTCAGGATCCTGAGGTTTTTTTGCTCTGTGAAAACAAACCAAACAAAAAAATGCCAGCTTCAAGACTGAGTTTCAGGTGATGCTCTGTGAAGCCTGTGACTTAATAGAGAGGTAGGGTCCTTCATGTCCAGTGCTGGGGACTGGTGCTTTTATGTCCCAAGTGGACTGCAGTGCCTGAGTCTGTAGACAAGCAGACAACTCTAGAGAAAGATCATAACTGCCTTTTTTGTTTCTTTGGTTGGACTGGGTTTTTTACTTGGTTGGGTTTTTATTTCATTTTAAAAGTCTGATACTGTCTCTGCTGCCCCAGATGTCATTATCAGGTACCACATTGCTGGAACTTCCCAGAGAAAAAGGTGTCTCAAAATCTTGCAATTACAGCACTGAATTACAAAACCAGTTGCTGTTTTCATGGTCAAACATTAAAAGCAAATGTGGTCATTATAGCAATGATTTTTATATTTTGCTCCGTTGTGGAAATAAGCTCTCTCTTGCAAATTCCATATGTTAGGATGGCTGTGATAAATGTTTGTTGATACTTTAGCACTGGCACGAAGAAGCATCTACATTAACATGCAATTGGCCTAATGTCTTGCCTTAGACCTTAGTCAAGTGTGGGAATGTTTGCTCAGAGATATTGCTAATACTTCACCAGTGCAATAATGGTCTAAAGGCAACCTCTGCCTTTTGGAACATTTATGTTAGTGCAAATAATTGCATAGTGGCCCTTCTGTGTATTTTACTTTCCCTGAAGAATTCTTTCCAGTTCTACAGCCAACAGCTCCTCTGTCCCTGAACAAGGGGAAGATGTTCACTGTGGAGGGCTGGACTGGCTTGCTGCTGGTTCTGGTCATATCCAGATTACCTCTCAATCAGGGACTTCGGCAGCAAAATCCTTGTTAGCATGTGCATAATAGAAAGCTAATGTTTTTCAGTTACTTCATTCTTGGTCCCTCCTGATTGGTTGGCTAATTTTTGGCACGACCTTTACTTTGATCATTTGTGTAGTGTATTATTCTTCACATTCGTAATTTGCCTGTAGGTGTATCTATGATTAGTGGTCTCAGAATTGAAGCAGCTTTACTTTACTTGTAACAGGTAGAATTTTAATTTTTTTGCCCTAGTTTGAGTTTGGTTTCCTCTGTTGCTATCCTTGCTCTAGGAGCTGGGCAGATTGAGGCACTGGCAGATGTGGTTTCCTAGTGGGCAGAAGCAAGCCCTACAACACTAGGATTTATTTTTTCTATCTTTATGAAAAACAAAAAGTGCACTACAGTGCTGACTTGTGTCATTGCAGAAGCTCTGGCTCATGGGCAGGGAATCCCTGGCATTGCCTTGAAGGGGGTGATTGGTACACACCAAACTGTGTTAGAAGTGATACAGATAATGCTACCTCAAAATGTGATTGAGGAATGCAATGCAATAGATCCCTTAAGTTGCTCCATGTGGAAAACTAATTGCATGTTACAGGCAAACAGCTATTCTAACTTTTGAAACAACTGAATTCTTGTGAGGGAAAAAAAAATCATCATTACCTTTTTGTATACTGCTCTGGTTATTACCTTGAAGTACAATTCCAAGAATTCAAGAGAAATAATCCAGGATTTCCCTTGTGTCTGTAACTTTCTTATTTGGCTCTAGGAACCTCGGAGAGGCTGAGATTACACAGATTGCGTGTGTTTTGATTTTGAGCTGGTTGTGTTTCTGGGATGAAGTGCTCCCTCAAGGCAGCTTTTCTTACTAGTTCAAAACATGCCATTTTGTTTGTACTTGTGAAGCATTGTCAGCCAAGTGCAAGGGTGCAGCCACAGGCACAGCCTCTGCTTGCCTGCCTCAAACCAACCCAGGGCCCCAAGTAAGAGACAACTGCTGTGCTGAATCAGGGCCTGGGCACTGAATCAATCCCAGCTCATGGAGGTGGAAAAGCATTACCAGAGCAAGGCTGTTGCCTTCAGGAGCAGTTGCGGAGTTCCCCCTGTGCCAGGCAGAGTTAAGAATTGTTAACCCTGCTGGTTTCATGGAAATATCTTTTCCTTGCTTTCAGGATGACAATATCATGCGATCCTTACAGCTCTTTGAGAATGTCATGTAACCACGTAACCAGCGTTGGAGGAGTCTGAGACTTCCTGTGTAACAAAGATCTCCTTTCTGGGTGAAAGCTTTTTACAACTGAGCCATGTCCAGTGTGTGAAGATTTTGTATGACATCTCCAACCAAATGGCAACCGAATGCAACCGATCCCACCTCGTCTCCCCAGGAGACGTCGGTGGACCTTTGTTTCATTTTGGAAGCATGTGAATATTTTAATAAATCCTGACAAGAGAGAACTGCTGCTCGAAATTCAACGAGTAATATAGAGCATTGTTTGCTAGGCACAAATCCTGCTTTTAATCTAGCAAGCTTAATTACCTATGATAGCACATGTCAATAACTATTCAGCCATCTATTGCCAGTGTCAGCTCAGTCTATGCTACCACATGGCACAATGTTTGATGAATGCATTGCCATTTATCTGCTTTGACAAAAGCCACATCTACCAGGGCAATCTGTGAAAAAATGAACAGTCAATGTACCTGGGACATTGAGCAGACAGCCCATGTAACCAGTATCCCCATTTCTGCAGAGATCCCACTTCTCCTCTCACATGCACTGGTGCCACCATGCTGAGTTTGGTGGAGTTCTTCCTGAATACATGAACCAGGGATCTTCATGCCAGGGTGAGCCAGAAAGGAGCAAAACATGTTTGTTGCACATATAAATATCAAAGTTCAGAACAAATCCTGTTCAATGATGATAAGTTCCTGAAAGACCAGGCAGTTTTATAAGGGCTGATACAGAAAGGTGAGTACCCACTCTGGTCTCAGCCACCTATTGCAGTCCCAGCATGTAGTGGGACACCAAGTGATTCTCCACTGTGCATCTCAGAAGCACCATGGGCATGTGCTGTGGTCCTTTTGGTTAGTTTGGCGCACACTTCCTAAGTTCATCATTTGAATGTTTGTATTTTTCCATTGGACATGACAGTAAGTTCTCACCCCCTTTATGGACTAATTTAAGCTTTCTTATTTTACTTAATGAAGAGTGGGGCCCAGAAGATGCAGCTGTGTTTCCACACACAGACCTTGGCACTCACAAAGTGCCATGTACATTTGATTGGGAGCTACTGAGTTGTTATTATCCTCAGAATCGGGTGCCAGGGCCATGTTTTTTTCCTACAAGGCAGTAGCATGCCTTGTACAAGCCCTATTTACTTGCTAATACCAAGTAGAGAATTGGTTTGGGGGTTTGGTTTTTTAATTAGCAAAACAGAAAAAAGTAACGAATTTACACCAAGGTTGGATTTTGCACAGTAGATGATTTGTCAGCTGGGGTACATGTCAGAGCCTTCTCTGCAGAAGCCTCTTAGGAAAGATGACACACCATAGTGCCATTACTATCTCCAGGTAGCCAATGGCTGAGAAACCAAGGGAAGGAGGGATCAGCCAACTTTTCCAGCTGCTCAAAGAACACAGGCAGGACAGTTCATGCCATAGTGCTACATTGCACCCATTCAATAGACATATATTTTTATTGCATCAGATATTATATTACAAAGAAGCTGTTAGCAGTGAAGATATATTTTCAAAATTATGTAAGTGTAAGCTTTTTGTAATACAAAATATATAGAATGCCTCAGTTCTGTAGCCCTAATTTTATAAAAGTTTTGTCTACTGAAGCATTCCTGATTATAGAAGTAGGTTTGGTCAGTCCTAGTGTAAATGATGTGCTGATCTCCCAAGATGGGGCATTTTCACCTTTTCCCGTGCTCCTCCATACATTTCAGTGCAGTCTTAATTTTATTTCTCTAAGTTGTCCCCTTGTCATAAAAAGTGCAATTCAAGTGAAGTTACTTGTCTGCAGTAATGACATCCTAGCCTGCCTTGTTTATTGCCTTTCATACAAGTATCATGAATTAATTCCTTCCCAGCAGTGGTCCAGAGCACAGCAGCTCCCATGAGGGGCTGGGATTTACAGAGGGGGGCTGTGCTGTGAGAGTAGCTTGTTCTCCAGTTGCTGGGTATTGTCCATTTAGGTTTTATGTAACAGGCACTTGGTAAAGACATCAGTTGTAGCTGAAATAATACATAGTTTACACTGCTCCTTCTTGATTCTTCTTGCAATCACTTTAGCAAATGACAGAATTTAATATAATTTAAATGTCTGCTTTTCTCTCCCATCAAAACAACATCTGTCTGTTATCAGTCTAAGCAGCTAACTGCAGCGGAGGGAGAAGTTGTCAGGATAATGGCAAAGAAAGATTTGCACTGGGCTAGCACAGTGCCTTTCTCCTCTAACAGTCTTGCTCCAAATGTGCTAATGAGATGGCACATGCAGACAGAACTGTTTGGAATGTGCCCTTTTCAAAGGAAAATGTTATTACTTGTATGATACCGTAGTCCCTGAAGCTAAATTAATTTCTGGAGTCACTGTGATGAATTTGGCCTCAGCTGCTTGCTGTCCCTGCTGGCAGCAGTACTGTGCAGGGGGTGCCTGTGCTGTCACCTTTGGTTGCATGGGGCCCCAGTTCAGCACCACACTCCAAGCAGCCGGTGTGCCTGTCAGTACCTGCTGAAGGGCATTGCTGAAATCAGGGTACCAGTACTGACCCCGCAGTTCTAGCATCTCCTCTGCTGCTCCACTGTGCCAGCTTTGCATTACCAGGAATGATGGGGGTGCATCAGGCAGAGAGGGAAATGCTGACAGCCATGCTGAGTCCGCCCTTGAGGCATAAAGAGCTTCGGTTTGGGGCTCACAGGAGTCAGACCCCTCCCACACAGCCCTGATGTTCAGCCCAGGGATGGGCTCTGTGCTCCACTCAAAGCCCACGGTGGCTGAGGCGGGAGGATTTGCAAAGTGTCTCCCACAGCAGTATTTTCCTGTAGCTCAGATTGCACATGCAGAGCCTGGGATGCACCAGTGTGTAGGAGGCCTCTGAGTTTTCCATCAGCAGCATCTGTGTGTATGGCAGGTGTGCTCCAGCCAACAGGTGACAGAGACCCAGTGACTGTGAGAGAGTTGTACTCTGCATGGAAATGGCTTTGGATTTGTTTTTTCATGTTTTCCATGAATGTTACTCTGTAAACTTGCCAAGCCTCCCCTCGCTCACAAACAGGGTTTGTAATATTTATGACAAATACTACTACAGCTTTCTAAATAACACACAGTATGCTAGTTCACCCTCCCACCATCAGCAACTCTCCTGTGGAAGGCAGTCCCTGTGCTGCTGCTCAGTTACAGTCAGACTGTCTGTCAGTGCTATTCACTGTGCACATTTCCTCCAAGTTGTGAATGTTTAAATAATGTCTGAATCAGGACTCTGTTTCATTAGTTACAAACATCAGTCTGCATCCTCATGTCAGCATTTTCTAAAGAAAGCCTTTCTAACATCCATTTTATGCAATGTGTTGAAAAATAGGAATGTGATTAATAATAATGCAAAAAAAAAAAAAAAAAGTACCACGCCTGTTCTGTGGCTGTTTGGCTGTTTGTTTGTTTTCCTGTTCCTCTGAATGCATTGCAATACTGTGAATAACCACAAGCCAAGGTACAAGCCTGAGGCGTGGAGGATATCCTGAGGTTAAGGCACCATGGGCAGGAACTTTGGCATTGCCTAACTGCAGCATGAGTTGAGAAAAACACCCATGTGTCCATGGGTGACCTCCCATGAGATGGTAGCAGCAGTGTATCAACCTTCTCTTCTTATTCATGGAAGTGCCAGAAAAGACCTAAGGAAATGTGCAAATAATGTAAATTGTGACAAATAAAGCCATGTTAATGGAGCATCCATGTAAAGCTTCACTCTTGCAAATGCTATTCTCCAATGGTAATTTGTAATTCAATTTTGTTGAATGGTTTTAAAAATGTTGGTTTTAATAATAAAAAGAAAATATCTGCAGGAGGGTGTCCTTTCTTAAGCCCAATATGTATGTTTTCTTAAGGGACACTGTCAGGTTAAAAACTTGCAATGAAACTTTTAAAAGTAGGACTCAAACATGTATCTGTGTGCATAGGGGATGTGAAACAGCTGTGCTGTGAGTGGAGCACTTACATGCCAATGATTTATTTGCATCATTAATGGGTGCTCTTTTACTTGGTGTGGTGACATACTCCAAACTGATAGTCTGGCCCTTGTGTAAATAAGACTTCAGAAATGTTCTTCTACCTGTGTCAGTGATAGTATCTTGGAGTGGTATAATCTGAAAGCCTACAGGTATGTCTTTTCAGCAGTTTTGCTTAAGTATAAGGAGGAAAACAGGCAATTGAGTTGAAAAAAATGTAAACACTATTTCATGTTAGAGATAAGAAAAATAACCCAAAACCTTGCAGTGTCCCTTTAGATCTGGTTTTGTTGTAAACGTCCTTTCTGACACGTGGAGAAATATAGGAGCAATTTTGCAAGACTATATATATGTGTGTACATACATATATATCTAAGTTGGTAAACTCCGTTCTGCAGGGTATAATCTGTCTATGAGTACATCCCAGGAAAAAGAACATTCACACATGCAGAAATGTAAAAATAAAGGTGTCTGTGTGAAACATGGTATTGGTCTCACTACAATGCCTGCACAGGGGCATTGCCCAGCAGCCCTTGGCCACACAGACCCCAGGGAACCACCACTGCCACCAGGGCACCCAGCTGCTCCCAGAGACAGCAGGGCCCTGTGGAGGATGCCAATCCTGACTTCTCACTGTCTTTGCATGGAGAAGGTGTGGAAACTGTCTGTTCAACACCTCTCACCCCATGATATATGCCCCCAGCTGCTGCCAGGCAAAGCAGCCTCAGATTCAAAGCACGTGCATAGGCTTTTTGTTCGCTTTCAGCTGCAGGTTTGCTGGAGTGGCTGTTGAAGCCTTTGGTACTGCTGTGACCTCTGATTTTATTCTGAGCCCATCACTACTGCAGACAGCATCTCATCCTGCTGCTTCAGGTCTCCAGGGCATTGCACCTGACGGACTAAAGGGCAATGGGGAGGGAGCAGGTCTGCACTGCTGTTCACCACTCCCGGGGGGGACTCCAGAGTGCAGGAGGGGAAACTGAGGCAAGTGCTACAACTCAGCATATGAAAAAGGTTATTTTTTAATTCAAAATAGCTTTTTCTTACTGAGAGATTAATTCTATAACCTCTGCTTATCCATGCAGGTCCAGCAAAGCTGGAAAGAGAGGAGGCTTGGATACACTGGTCCATGAAGTTTTACTTCTCTGCTCAAGTAGAAGTTACTGCTTACCCTGTTCTCTTGCATCTGGGGCCAGAGCTGCATCTGAGATGGAGAAACATGGAGAAACATGCAGCATGCTGGGAAAAGTGAGGCTTATATACTGATAGAGTGGGATGTGACTGGAAGCATTGGGGGATAACTACTAGTCTGCAACCTAAATTTATTTTAATGAATTGTTGTCGTCTCTAAAGCCAAATATCTGGGATCAGGTCTGAGAGGTCCAAGCCTAAGTGGAGTTGAGCACTCCTGCTGGGAGAAGGGCAGCTTGTTAACCTTCTGTCTCCCTCCTATGTTACCCCCTCAGCTGCAGCCTGCCTGAAACCACAGTAATGAACCTCAACTGAGTGCTCAGGGCTGTTCAAACTTGCCTTTGTAAAGCAAACTGGTGACAGGCAATAGAGTGGCAGCAGACCAGCAGAGAAGTCAGGAAGGAGGCTATGGTGTGAGATGACTTGTAGCTATAACAGGAAAGTTTTTATATATAATGGTTATTGAAAATAAACATAAATGCCTATACAGATTTGAATACACAGCAGCCAATTTTCTGTGTGACACAAAATAAAGGTGAAAGAACAATCAAAATACAGTTAAACTAAAAAAAAAAATGCACAAGGTACGAGTAGTAGTGATATCTATCTAATTGAATAATCAAGTTGACATGTGAGTTTATCAACCACAACAGGCCAGTCAAGGATACACATCCCTTTATAAGTTACCCAGGTGGGAAGCACAGGAAATGAGGTGTCAGCTGAAGCCCCATATTTGCTTTGTCTCCAGCTGAGGTGATGTAGACTTCTGTGTTCAAGTGATGGTTACCCCAGTCTGCCCAGCACAGGTAAACACATACAGGTTTCAAGTGGAAGTTTCTCTCTTTAAATTCTGTCCCAAAGCTGTGCATCTTGCTGGTCAGGAGTTAGAGTTGGGGTGATTTAGATGGAGGGGATCAGGCACTGCCACCTCCCCACAGAGCTCTCCTGTTCTGATATACCAATTGCACTCTAAATTGTCAGCCACATTTTCAGCCACTGAAATAAACCAGCTTTGGGATGGCTCTCAAATATTAAAAAAAAAAAAAGACAAAAAATGGTTAAGGTAAGCATGTTTTTACATAAGACATCTGGATCCTTCACCTGAATTCACCTTCAACAAACCCAGGTGTATCATATCTGCATATATGTGTACTACACTGATTTGGAAAGAAAGAAGAAGTAAATAGAAAAGAGCAGCCTCTTGTTTGCTCTAAATGACACTGATTCTTTTTTTTCAATATTGCCATGATAATTTTTAACATGTTTGTATATTATCACAGCACAGATCCTGGTGTCAGGTTATCTAAGAGGAGCTGTCCCAGAAATTATTCCTGCTCCTCTCAGAACATGTTGGCTGCTGTATAACTGGCATTTAGCTCATAAACTGACATTCTGCCAGGAGAACGGGTTTGTGTCTGGGAAAATCATTACCCTCAGCATAATTTACATCATCTGCTTAAATAACTTGTGTTTATGCAGCTGATAAATAACTGTCTGGATTTGAGGAGACAGGGTCTGGGGATGCTGCATGCACACACGTATGTGCTACCTGATGTGCTCGGAGGGGACATTGGATGCCACTGAGATCCCTCCTGGCACAGCAGGACTGGACAGTGGGGCAGACAGATCCCAGCCTGGTCACTTTAAGTTGTCTTTGGGGCAGACACCAGGTACCACACAGTGCTAGTTTAACCACTGTCACACATGACCACCTTTACAGTCAGCTTTGAGAACTAGTTTTAAAAATCAGGTCCATGCAATACTTTTTAGAAAAATGGTCATTAAAAATGTGCCTAAAAATCTATCTGAGAGTAGGAAAGGTGAACTTTCAAGAACAGAATCTATAGAAAATCAATTATTCCTAATTCACAGAGAGACAACTGAAGCAAAATTTTGTGTCTTTTCATCACATCAGGTCCGCACTGTGTGAGATCAGAAATTGGAGCTGCATCAGCAGAGCAGAGATAGGAGAGCTGGTGATGGACCTGCCCCTGCTGCTTGGCCAGCAGAGACCAGTTCTCTGCAAACAAGATACCTGTCTCCCTCACCCTCCAGGAGGTCAGAAATGAACTGAAGATCTCAAGAGCCTCAGTAGATGTGGTTGTTTCCAGCCTGGGTTTTTTGTTTGGTTGGTTTTTGTTTGGTTGGTTTGTTTGTTTTTGGTTTTGTTTGTTTGTTTTTTGTTTGTTTGTTTTAACTTCGCTTTTTGTCTTGCAAAAAAAAAAGTGTTACTTTCTCTATCTGTGCTTGTAGGGATTGGGAATAGCTGTGGGGCTCTGGCTGGAAGACCCCATGGCAGGAGGATGCCTCCTGGCAGCACAGGGGCCATTGTCGTTGACTGTGACATTCCCCAGGGGATTCACCTGCGGTCCTGTCTCTGGGGCTGCATCTGGTCGGCACAGGCACCTCCCCATGTGCTCACAGCAGCTGGTGGAGGGGCCAGGGGGTACCATGGTGATCTGCACTCCTCATCCAGGACAGGGGCTTCTCAAGAGCTGAGCAGTGCTGCTGGTAGTGGGGCAATGGAGTTGTTTCCTTTAAAAACCTGGAACCCCTCTAAAGCTACTTGTTGGGATTTGGATCCATGTGTGGTGAACAGGGACAGGCTGCAGCTCAACACTGCTGTGCTGGGCTCCTGGGAATCTGTTCTGGCCTCAACTCTGGCAGCAGGAGATGGGTCTGGATGTTTATTGCCCTCACACAGATAACAAAATGCGAGAATGAACTTGAGCACTCCTTACCAGACCCTGTGACTTCCTTCCTGGTACCACAGGTTTCCTCAAGACTGTGTTCTCACTGTCTCCAAACTCAGGCAACAACTGAGATCCCTCTGCCTGAGACTGATGGATCAGACAAGCAAAAAGATATTCTAAATTTTAGAGAACTCAGAACATGAAGAAATGACAGAGCCTTATGTTTCCTTCACACAGCATGAGCTGTTACAGAAAATATGTTACCAACCAGTTATAAGTAAGAAAAAATATACTCATTATAATGGGTGAGCATTGTACTGGTGGGAGGCAAGACCTGTCCATGCTGTAGCTGATAATAAGTAAAACTCTCTGCAAAAACCCATGTGTGTGTGACAAATTGAGTTGCAAAAATACTTCTTTGTTGTTCTCAATTTTGGTTTCAGACTTTTTAAAATTTATCTCACATTATTTGCCTTATATTTGTTTTATTTTGCACAAAACTGTGATATTATAATGCTAAATCTTTAAGGACATCTGCTACAAACAAGTTATTGAACTGCTTTCGGTTCCTGTGGTATTCAAGCAAGGGAGCTGGGCACAAGGAAATAAGATGCTCTGAAATGCAAGCAAGGTAAGAGATTTCTGTCTGAGCAATACCTTGCAGTGATTTCACCAATAAAATAAAATTAATTGAATATTTAAGCTTTTAATTTATGTCTAGCAGTGAATATTTAGTGCATGTCATAAATAAAAAATAGAAATATATGGTGTAGATTTTGGGAGCTTCAAAGTCCAAACGCACAATTTTAGAATTTGAAAATTCCCTTTTCTGAGAGCATATTTAATCCCCATTTGGAACAGAAATCTCATTCCAGACTGTGAAGAGGATATTCCAGGGCTCAAGCAGCCCCACTCAGTAGGCCCATATTGATCAGTGCAGAAAGGGGTATGACACTGCAGAGACCTGCAGGTAATTTTAGATACAGGAGAAGTCATGCTCACAGACGTACTGCTCCTTTACTGCAGCTTTACTCTGGGCTTGGTCCAGGTTTTCTGTCCCTGTGGGAGCTCTGTGCTGACATTGTGTGAGCACCTGGCCAGCTCCTGTGTGTGACCCCAGAGCACCCAGAGAGGTCTGGAGATGCTGCCTTGTGCCCACCTTCCTGGTGGAGCTGGGTAGAGTCAGGTGCTCTAAGGTTATGGAGGAAATTTTGACAGAGCTGGTAACTAAGCTAGTCTTTCACATACTAGATGAGTCCCTGTGCATTAGTTGTTGTTTTCCTCCAAGGGCAAGTTCATGGAGTAAGAAGATGGCCTGTTGTAGGGGTTTGGAGAAAGTTAATGGCAGTGGACTAGAGCTCACCTGGAGAAAGAGCCAGAGGTGCCTCACGGCACTGACACAGTCAGGGATAGACATAACCCTGCCTGGGTCTGTTGTTAGAGAGCAGAGAGAACACAAAAATGTGACAAAGCTGGTCAAACTTCTTCCTTATGCTGGGAATTTTCTGGGGTTTTTTTTAGCACTTGACAAAGAGGGGGCAATAGGAGTGTTTGGCTTGTCCATGGTTGCACTCTTGAGGTATTTTTAATGCCCTGATCTGTGGGCACCTGGGCCATTCCTTGTTCTCAAAGAGAGGCAGCACTGCAGCTCTGAGACCCTGACCTTCCACCCACCACACATGCAGAGTCACAAATTAACCCAGAGGACAAGTGGCATTTAGGTGTTGGGGTACTGGCACGGGGTCTGAAACTTCCATGGGGAATGGGCTGTGCCTGTCCCATGGCTCCAGACTCCTCTGAGTCTACTCACTCCCTGCATGGAGCTGAGAAAAACAGTATCATCATTTTGTGTGTCACAGATGGATGTATACAGATGTACGGAACATAAAGATGATGTAACATTCTACAGTCACGGGCTATACAGGCTGCTACAGGACATTTGGAGATCAAATAGTTTGGATGAGTAGGAAAGGAGTCTCCAGTGAAAACGGTTTTCTGCTGTATAGCAGGGGCTGGCTGTGCCCTCTATAGTCCCTGCCTGGCAAACAGAAAACAAAAAGCCATAGGATTTGCTCAACACTGCTCAAAATGTTAATGAAATGCAACTAGAAAAAATGTGGTGGTAAGTCCCCATGTATTAATCTTTATTAGACTTACATTTTCCCTTGCAAATGTGAGATGGCATCAGGTTTCTGTCTCTAGTGTGCTTTGTGGGACATCACAGGGAAGAGTGTGCAGTGTCCCCAAAGCAGCCATCCATTTCCCGACAGCACATTCAGCACACGAGCCCTGCAGAGACCCAGTTGGCCCCAGCCAGGCTGGCACCTGAGCCCCCGCTGGCAGTTGCTGGGGAAGCTGCTGGGGACGCTGCTGTCACTTCTTCTCACTGCTGAGAGCTGCCTGGCAGCTCTGAACAATGAGCACAGTTCACCAGGGCTGCCAGACTGAAACCAAACCTGCACAGCATGTTTGGGGAGGTGGTGTAACTTCTGCCATTAGCCATTGCTATGTGAATGGTGATTACTCAGATGTGGCACAGAAGCACAATGTAAATAACTGCATGAGCTGTTCCTTCCCCCTGAGAACAAGGACAACATTGCATGTCAGTTTTATTCATTCTCATGGGGCCCTCCCTCCTGGTACAGTGCACGTGTTCACTGGCAGGCAGAGATATGGCCCTGACATCCAGATTCCCTGTGATAATTGCACTGGGGCTCTGCTGGGGCACCTGGGTACCAAGAGTCCAGGATGGAGACATTGTGGTCAGTACTTTTCCAGATGCCACATAACTTCTGCAGAGGTATGTGATGATCTGACATGATCATAGGTGTAGCAATAAATAGGCTCTAGGGCCTTTAAGGACACCAGACATTTTCTCTCTGTCAGATAGTTATCAGTCTCATAGCCAAGGGCATGTTCTCCATCAGCTCACAAGTGTTTCAATGATTTTTGGTTGTTTCAGTTGTGCCAGGGCTGAAGGTGAATTATACTGTAACAAACATAAACTAAATAACAATGAGTGAAAATGTCAGATTTCTTCCTCCTTTTTTTTATGAATTCCCTTTTGGTTTCATGTGTGCCTTCCCTGGCAGACAGGTTTATGACCCCGACACAGGTCAAGACCAAGGATGACCCTGAGAAGGAGTGGCCTGAAACCTGCTCTATCCTGGAGGCCCAATCTGGCATCAGTCTGGGTCCAGCCCAGAGGCTCTGGGAGGCCAGTGCCAGCTCCCTCGCACACCTAGAGGACTGGGATCCCTGCAGGGAGCACCAACTGAACTGTGGAAATGCTGTTAAGGCCTTTTCTATACTTTGAAATGCAAAACTGAGGGTAAGTCTGCAATTTCTTTTTATCCCTTTAAAATATTTTTTTCAGTCTTTTGGGAAACCTTTATCATAGAAAATGTCTTTACTTTTCCTTATTTCCACAGTGCTCAAAACAATCTACTCCAAAGGTAAACATTTCAGTGACTGCCTCAGTAAAATGAAAGGTATGTGTTGTGATACCATTCAAATTTATTTTTGAAGACCTCTGTGTTAATGTCGTCAAAAGAAAGTGCAGCAGTGTTGTTGTTCAGGCTATTTACATCCCATCAGAGCTCAGAGCTGAGTTAATGTTTCACCTTAGACTGTAGTAACTTAGATCTAAAACAGTATTTCCTTGTTCCCGGGGTAGCAGAAGTTACCATTTTACTTTGTCCACACTGCTCTGTTGTGCTGATGCAGGGAAAAAAACATTGCTTAATCCCTTTTAATGAAAGTTGAGACTATTTTTAAACACAAAATATGTTTCTTTACTGCACTGCCTATTGCTGAGGCATTTTTAAGACTACTAAGCCTCAACCCATGCTAGGTAATGAGAGCTGGCAAACCCACCATCATTGTTTTATAAGTCACACAGCAAACCAAACCCATGCAAACCTCAGAGTGATTTTCCCACCTCCTTTTGTTTCACCCAAAAGCAGGAAATGCTTGCTCCTTGGACATTAATGTTGGAAATTCCTGAAGTGCTCTATAAATAAGCTTTTCAGAAAGGTCCTTTCCAGTGGAGATCATGCACACACATGGGCTCAAGGCAGCTGACAAGCCTGTACCTGAGTGACTCTGCCAAAGAGCAACTCCTGCTGGAGCTCCTCAGCTGAGCAGCTGTGGGACTGGGGTTTACCTGTAACAGAGAGCAAGAGTTTCAGGTAAGGATTTACCTGCTCTCTTTCACTCATCTGCTGGTAGTGCACATATCCCACATGAAAAATGTGAAGTTAAGGTCTTCCATGAGCCAGAACTCCTCAGCAAGAATTACTGTTCTTGAATAGTGAAAACAATAATACAAAGTGTTGTCTTATAACCTACATCTGGCCACCTCAGCACTGGGGTGTCAGCTGTCTGTGTGTCAGCTCTCTGTGACTGTTCAGGACAAAATGACAACCCAAAAGATTTGGAACCAGGTACTTTGCTGCAGTGCTTGGTGAGATGCAGAGAGGTGTGGAGGTCCCTGGCATCCTCCTCTTCCAAGGCACTGTGACTGCTCCAGTGGAGATTCTGCTGTGCCACAGGGTGATGGATCCCACTGGTCAGTGACATCTCATTTGCAGAGAAGTGTAAAACACTCATATAGTAATTCAAAGTGTTCATCCAAATGGTTTAGCTTTTATTTTTCCTTAAAAATATTCCCCAGCCCCCTCTTAACAGAATAATATGACAACATAGGCCTAGGTACACTGGAGGGAAAGTAAAAGCCAAAAAAGGTCTTTTCATTAAACCTCTTTTATGTTTGTGGTGTTCAGAACAAATCCAAAACCTAGGCACTACCAATAGAGAAAACTTTCCATCTCTTGAACATGCAGACTAGAAACTAGTACTTACTGCAGCTCATCTAATGAGTACATCTTGATCTGATCTGCTGTCTTGGAGTGTATTTCATCTTATTAACATAAAAATATGCAATTATTTCCAATAGATTCTAATCTACTGCAGTTAAAATATCTGCCTAGCTTCTGACACCTTAAGTCACTTATATGAATGAAATATTTATTTAAGAAGTTGGGGAGCAAAAAGGAATTACATCATACCAGGTAAGAGCTTTGGACAAAGATTAAACCACACTTGTGCATAAATCTGATATAATAACAAAACACTGTGTACTTAAAACTGAGTGTCCAGTTAATTGTCTGTTCCCAAACTCATTCCTGTATCTGACAAGAGAAGCAGTTAAACCAACCTTTTTTTTACATTCAAAATGCATCCTTTATCTTTAAAATGAAGTTAAAAAGCTGTAAAAGATCCTAGGTATACACATTCGGTGATGATGTGCACACAGATAAAATGTTTTCAGGTTGTAATAGGTAATGTCATAATGACACTAATTAAAGGGGGCTTCAGATTGGAAGAAAAGCATGACTGGTGCTAGTCCAGAACTTTTGTTCTTACCGGAAATGTTGCTTTGGTTCTGTCATAAGCAGCACTGGCACATCAGCCTTGCTCAGAACAGAGCAGTGTTGGTGTCAGAGCATGTGCTGTGAGCACAGCTGTTTCTCAAAGAGCAGCTGAAACCTGAAGGGTGTTTCACAGCAAGAGCTGCCTCTCCACGAGTAGTGGGCAGTGCTGGGTGAAGTGTTGCACCCAGCTGCTCTGAGGGCTGCCCAGGGCTTCCTGGGTGTGTGGAGCTGCTCCTGCAGACACAGAAGCTGGGCAGACCCACAGCCTGACTCCCCTGGGCAGCCCCAGGCACACAGCTGTGCTCCTGCCCTCTCATGAAAAGTGAGGATGGCATTTGAGGCACAGGGACAACAGGACTCTGTGTTTGCTTGGTTTCCAGTTAAGAAATTAAATACACTTTCTACTAGGGTGATAAAATTGCTGTGTTGGAGCTACCAAAAAATACAACCCTATTAATGGCATGTCTCACAGCTGTGGGTTTTAACCTATGGTAGGTACCTGCAGCATGAAAGTCCCTTTTTGAGCACAGGAGGAAACAGCAGAGATGATGTGGGGACAGAACTGGGCACTGAGGGGGCTGGTGGTATGTCCTGTTCTGCTCCCATCAGCCACATGAAGAAGGGGAGGGAAGGGTCACAATCCAAATTTACACCTTCCCTGGCAAAAGCCTCAGCTGATGGTGATGGCTGACCTGCACTACAACCAGGGCTGGGGGGTACACCCAGGGACCAGGACCTTGGGCAAGCACAGACCAAAAGTGTTCCTGTGCAGTCTAAGTCTGGTTTGAGGTTTGTGTTTGCTTTATCATTTCACCCAAAAAGAGCATACTGGTAGCAACTAAGTGGTTTATTTTCTCTGTTGCTGTAGACACTGTTGTCAAGTCACAGAGTTTGCTGTAAATAAGTCTACAGTATAAAATGGCATTTCTTTCTTTGCAAATGTCAGTCTTCTGCCTTCACATTTTAGCCTGACTTTCAGGCATTTATTTTGGAAAATCCAAAAACATAAGTTATGCAGTGGTCTGGCTTGGCAGTCACCTTAAACGCTGAATAGGACAGGAATACTGCTGATGTGATGGCATTTGGCTTCAGGTCACTGCTGTAGCTGTGCCCCCACCTTGTGCTGCCTATGGCTGGGGTAGTCTTTGGCAAGAGCCCCATCCTCACCTCTCCTTGCAGCACAAGTGGGTGCTGCTGCTGTTTTAAGCTGCCAGGAGCCCAACACACAGCTACAGAAAATAAATGTGCTATGAACTCACTGATTTATCTGCATTTTCTAGCCCAGCAACTAATTCTGCTTTTGAGAGACAGAACCAAAGTAGCAAGCAGGCTGTAAAGCCAGATCAGAGCCGATAATGTAGTTCTCCCTTTGCAGCCCAGCATTATCCAGCCCCAGCGAGAATCATCACTGGCTGCACCACAGCAGAGCAGAGCCTGGCAGCGGCTGGAGACAGAGCGGGGACCCAGCGGTGCCAGGGACAGGAGGGGGTGCCAGCAGGGGCAGGGAGGAGGTGGTCACCCACTGCTGCCCTCCCAAGAAGCCACGAGGCTGCAACCTGCTGCTCAGGGCTGGCAAGTCATTGCTCAAACCTTACCTTTTGCCAAATTGCTTTGAAACTCATTATTGCTGCACAGATACACTTTCCGGTCATCTGAAGAGCTCAGTGGCCCTAAATGTGGCTCAGCCCTGTGCTGGTGGCTGGGGGTGCCTGCATGGCTGTCCGTGGAGGAGCCGCTGAGGCCAGCACAAGAGGCTTGTGGCTGCATGTGACTGGGAAATGTGAGGCCGGGGGGGGGGGGGGGGGGGACGGGGGAGGGGGGGGGGGGGGGGAGGGAAACTGAGGCAGAGGGAGGTTTCTGAGGAGCAGCAGCTGGGAAAGGGTGCTCACAGGTGCCGGTGGGTGCCCAAGGGACCCATGGCAGCACAGGCACACAGTGGGCTCTCAGTCCCAGGGGTGTGCGGGTCGATGAGGACGAGAGCGAGGCAGCTCTTCTGGCCACTGCTTTACCTCTGCCCCACCCCAAGCAGGCTGCACACTCTCTTTCTCCTGAGTTCTCTTGAGAGCTGCATTAAATTTATGCCAGCCCTCAGGGAGCTAAGAAGGGAACTCAGAAGCTGTAGGTAAAACTACAGCATTCCTGCTGGGAGGGTTTGTGTCACCAGCTCACTGAAACCTCTGTTGTGAACAGGTACATGTGCAAAGTTAGTGCAGCAAAGAGAAGACACAGAGGAGGAGGCCACTGCCAAGGCAAGGCCCCTGAGCCACTTGTAAAATTCCTTGTGTTTAAGGGTCTCTGTGTGTGATTCTTAATGGATGTTTCTTCCATCTAAGGCAAAAGAATATATGGTCTCTTCTACAAACCTCTCTGTTTCAGTCAAGTGGAATCTGTATGGCTGTTTTTTCATCTTGAATCATGTACTTTATGTGCATCTTGCAGCTCAGGGCTGAACTGTTCATATATGTACAGACTGAAAAGTAAAAACCAGAAATATTGCATCCACTTTGAGGTATGCTCTGATGTTCTTAAGTCAGGGCCAAGAAAGTCACATGAGCTCTTAACCAGTAAACAACAGGTTATCAAAATTCAAAGTCTCATTAAATCAATACCTGAGCACAAAGAAAAGTCAGACTTTGTCTTCCCCATGGCATTCCTGTTGAATATTATCTGTAGAAGGCATTTGTTACCTGCCATGTTTTAGGAATGTGTGTGTGTGTGTTTATGCTGTATTTTGAGCTAAGGGACATCCTCTGGGCAAATGCTGTTGTGCTTCTCTTTTGCTGCAGCACACCCTGGTGTGCTTCATCCTGCTGCACGGACATGGCTCTGCACATCCCGCAGGCAGGCAGTGATGTCTGTCAGGTCCTACCAGGCAAGAGTTACCTGCATATCTGTCTTACTGCTGTGTAGGGTGGTTTGATCCTTAAGGACTGTTCAGATAGAGCACAACAGGCTGTGCTCACCTAAGACAGTCACTTTCTGAAGTGAGGCATTGGCACCAGAACAGGTTCTGCATGTGTGTCTGTAACATCCCCAAATCTGTGGTCAAAAATGTAAATGGTGCTGCTGCTCTGGATTCAGTTTGCCAGGTCAGAGATTTGTCAAAGGATGCAAAGCTGTAATGCTCTTCTTGGAACATCTGGGGCTTTTGGTGTGAGATTCATCTCTCACTGAATGTGATGGTGTGGCTTTCCCATTAGTATGGAGAGGGCAAACATCATGATGGGCATGGGCTGATAAATGGGCTGTGCCTGTTTCTGTTTTGTTGAAATGACAGACACCTGCTGAGGCTGAAGCTTTATGGGTGTATACCTGGTGAATGGGGTCTTTGAGGCATAGGAGAGCGAGATACCGTGTTCCCAGCTGAAAGTCTGATGAAGGAACCAGCACTGTGTCAGTCCTTGGTGTATGGATGTGGTATAGTCTGGGCTGGAGTCTCGGTGACCTGAGGCTGGTGGGAGAACAGTAGTTCCAGTCTGGGCTGGCATCTCTTCTCAGCATTACATACATGTTGCAGAAACAGTTCCACTAAGTGTTGCTTTTGTTATCTACCCCTGAATAAGTAATGGCCAGCGAGCTGGTCAGAGCATCAGAGCAGTTCTGCAGGTGTGAAAGGTGTGCAGCTCCCATCTCCTCCCCAGCAAGGGCAGCACTGTGTTGCAGTTCTTTGCAGAGTGAGCTTTGTGCTGCAGAGGAGAAGCTGCTGGGGGACAGTTCTGGCTCTGCTTCCGCTACTGGATGGGAGCGGGGCCACCATCCTGCTCCTCGCCGTGTCTTTCACCACGCCCTGCACCCCTGCAGGGGTGTGTGGCCAGTGGTGCTGGGCATCCCTCTGGAGCAGAGATCTGTGTCTGCAGAACTGAAACCGTGAAGCCCAGTGTAATAAAATGTAACAGTTTTCCAGATATTTCCCCCTCCCTTCCAGAAGAGATGCCTTGAGTTTAAAACAAAGCTGTCCATTTAAAACAAAAGACTAATTAATATGGTAGCCCTTCCCCTTTTGCAAGTTTAAACACTTCATCTTTCCTCAGAAAACAGCTCTAAATCATTTTATTTCAAGGCCCTAAGCTGGAATTTTTATTCATGGAATGACATTTATTGAGTTAATTTATTTAAGGCTGAGGCATAATTTCTAATAGTGGAGGACTCCCTAGGCCCAGTGCAATTGTCTCTCTGATGGGACATTAATATTTTAAGGAGTTATAATACTCTGTCAATTGGTCTGTGTCTTTTAGGGAGTAGGTTAGCAGTTATTGATGATCACTCCTGTGAAGTACCAGCTTAGATAAAGCTGGTGCTTGGCAGACCAGTGCCTGCCCCTGGGCTGTGCCCCACACTACCAGGAAAGGTGCCCAAGGACTAGGGCAATGGGTCTGAACAGAATGGGGAGGGAAAATGACTCAGTGCACATCTGGAGGGTGATGCTGCTCTGCAGCCCCAGGCTCCGGGAGTGTCATGGGGGAAGATAACATTGCCTTCGTGCAGATGGCAGCACTGTTGGAGAGCTGTGAGATTGGGTGTGAGCTGGGCAATGAGATGAGCCTGGGTATGATCTGAGTGAGTGATGTGTCCTGCAGGAAGCTTGTTTATCTTGCCAGATAGTCTGTTACTGATGAGTAAGAGCAAATAACTTGACCTCCAAGTACCTTAATTTCTCTGTTCTTAGAAGTGGGGAACCTTGATGCTATTGCTTGAGTTATTTAAGAAGAGGACAATTCCAAATTTAAAAAAAAAAATCTTGCTTGTTTTACTGCTGTGTTAAATTCCACATTGCACTAAGAAACACAACCTTTAAAAACAAAGTAATATGGCAACTAGTCCAGATGAAATACCTTTTGGTAAAACCTGTCTCAGGAAAGGGATGACAGGACAACTGAGACCCAGACGGAGTTGGTCAGGGCATGTTCAGACCCTCCAAGCCCAGGCTGAGGGTACTGAACTCAGTACTGAACTATCGCATGTGGCAGTGCCATGGCCTAGGTTGGGGGACAATGTGAGCTGTGAAGCTGCTGCCAAACTGTTGACAAGACCTCACAAACTTCAAAGGATACCAAGGTGCTTTCAGAGCCTGTCACCTTGTGTCTGGTATTTTGGGTGGACTAGCTTTTAAGATTTCTTATACCCCCTTGGAGGTGCCCGTTGTTGGGAAGCACTGACTGCAGGAACCTGGGAGACAATTGAAACCATTTGAAGGTGGCTGTGTTGGGCCACAGCTCTTCCCCTGTGCACATGGAACAAGCCAGAGACAAACAGCATGTGGGGCACTTGGACTCAAATCCAGTGTCTTAGTTGCAACTGCTGTGGACCAGTCAGTCACTGCTTTTCAGTACTGTGTCCTCCTCTAACTATTGTCCAGAGGTGACTCTGTGTAAGGAGCTCTTTGCAGCTGTAAGGTCACCTGGGTAATGGGCACACACGGGGACTGGGCTGCCAATCATGGAGCCAGGTAATCCTGCCATGACAAAGCACTGTGACAGCATTACAAGTGTTATAAAGAAAGGTAAACAGTTCGTACTAAGCTGCAGTAGCCTGTTGTGGATGTTTTCACTGGCTTTGAGTATAAGGTTTTATTTATTCCTGTATAAATGATACCCTTAATGCAATAGATAAAAACTAAATTCTAAAAGCTAAATTCTGCCCCATCAAATGCTGTCACTTTGTGTTTCTATGCACATGGCTTATTGTTGATATTGAGTATTTATTGAGGTTAAATGAATGTTGATGTGGAAGGACATGCAGCTGCAGTGCAGCTTTGACTCTGCTGCCTGCAAGATCAAAATAAATGTGCTGGGTAAAACTGGGTTGTGCAGGTACTTACAATATTATTTGGCTGGTTTTCCCCTAAAACTTACTGTGGGGAGGAGTGTTTCACTGCCTTACAGAAACTCAGACTAATAGATGTGTAAGATGAATGATTATGTCTGAACTGTTCTCCTTGAGGCCCCATCTCCTATTTTTTCTTTACCTGCTCATTTGTTAGCATGTTGTCAAGCCTTCAATTACTGTGTCATTGGCAGCTCTTCTCGCCCTCACTCCCTCCCTTCAGCCCCACCGGGTCCTTTCCCCTCCTGGGCAGGTGCTGCCAAGGCAGACACAGCCCTCCCTCCCCACACTCCTGGAGGCAGGTGCTCAGCTACACTGGAGACAAAATAAAGTGATCCTGTCCATCACTCCTTTCCTCCTCAGAGAGGTCAGTGAGTCCCTGCTGCCTTTTCCTGCTGCAGGGGTGGGCCAGGGCACATAGCAGCCACTCCACCACATGAATTCACTGCTGATCAACCCCACGGGTGTGCCTGCCACACACGGGGCAAAAATCTGCCAGTGCAGGACTGCAAGGGAAATTGATTCCCTTTGTCAGTGCCACCAAAGATGGCCAAGGACAGTAACCCCAAATCACTCAGTGCATCTGCACAGCTTATTTAACATTTACCTGTTACCTGGAGGCTTGGAAGAAAAATTTCCACATGTTCACTGAGGATTTTTGGCCATACATTTGCTGCAGCCTTTTGGTGTATTGACCATGCCCTTAGTCTGATATACTGTGAGAATAATCAGATGTCTGATGTATTTTCTCTATGTGTTCCTTTATCTTTCTGTCCCTCTATTCCATTCACTCTAAATAACATGCTCTCATTCATTCTTTCCAAACTCTTTTCACATGAGAACCTTTCTGTAATAACACCTTTTATTTCCCATTTCCTCTTCTATCACACTCAGAACTGAGCAGAGCACTTAGTAAAGATCCTCAGTAAACCACCTCCACTTCATTTACCATTACTGTGTACCTGTAGCTGTTATCCTCTTCTTTCCACGTACACTTTGGAGGTACTCAGGGTACACCACTTTGTCTTGTGAGGCAGTTAATCTTGAGCACACTCACCTCTCCTAATAGGAACAAGTATTTTATGTCTTACATAAAATACTTGCACATATACAATGGACAAGCTGCAGAGTACAGAACTGCTGTGGTGGGAGGGACTGCATATATAGGGTTACAGTCACAGGCTTGGCAACGGAGAGCAGAAAAATCATAGAAAGCAGCGTGGCTGGGCGGTGGCCTGTCTGCTGTCGGAGGAGGGCAGGTGAACTCTGTGCTCCCACGCCTGACCCTGCCTGCACTGGGGGCAGGTTTGCCAGTGGACTGAAACCTGAAGGCACTGCCCATCGTGACAGAACTCGCAGATCTGCAGCCGCGGGAGAGTCACAAGTTTAGATTAGACCTAGACTTACAGTATCTATTGCAGGAGGAAAAGAGCTGCCTGGAGAATGCCAGATTTCTGTATAAAATTGTAATGATTTATAAATTTTATGAACATTGTATTTGTTCAAATGAATTGACCAAACAGAAGCCAAACTTGACATTTTGAAAGAAGAATTTATTTCACATAAGTAAATCTCAGAAATCTTCATTTTTATATAGATTTTAAGACTTTCTGTGTGTATTTAAGGAGTTCGGGTCTGCAAGCTGCAGCAGGCCTGTGTACCATGTTGGAGGAGCAGATGTGAGCATAATCTGCCACTTCCTATGACCAGCTTGAAGGATGAGAGTTTGTATCTTGAAAACATCAATGCATTACCCAGGCCTGGGTTTAACATTCTTACATAAAGACTGAATCTAGTTTTATGTAAACCTATGTATCTTGGAGTTGCTTCTGACTTTCACAGGCACAAATAAGAGGGAAATCAGGCCTGTGGTTTAAGGGCTGTCATAAATAACAGCCCAGAGTCCACCTTCTCCCATATTAAGACAGTACTATGTATAAAGGGTATGGATGTGAATGCACATACCACTCAGGGTACTAGCAGGCATGAAACAAGGAGTGGGCTCCGTATCTGTGAGTTACCTGGTGTTGGTTTGTCCCACATATCCTGGGATGCTCTCAGGGGGTGCCCGTGGCCTGTGGGTGCAGGTACTGCTCCCTGTCACCCGCTGTGGGGCCAGTCCTGCACAGTGCTGGGGTCAGTGCTGCCCAAACACAGGGTAGACACCTCAGCTGTGCCTGCTGCTCCTGGAATGGAGAGGTCATTTTTCATGTGATGTAGTAACAGTGACACGAATGGAAAGAATCTACTTTTTACCAAGAACAGAAGTTCACACAGGATCTTGAAGGATTTCTGCAAGTACCATGAAGTCACCTTTTTAACTGTCCATGATTCCAGGTAACCACTCAGGGCTACTGTGAAAAAGCAAACAGCAGAATAAAGCAGTTGGTGTGGGTCCCTGCGCAGCCAGCTCCCAGCACTGGGGTCACTGCCACAGCCAGCTCATGCCTTGCTGGGGACTGGGCTGCCACACTGCCTGCTTTCGAACACACCCCCCTGCTTGCCCACACAAAAACTGGCCAAATAGGGATCTTCCACTATTGATCAAGTTAATAAACAACCAGATTGAGTGTATTTTCCCAGACAGGGAAACCAGCAGGACAGAAAAAGTTTCATCTCCAACGAAAGCAGAAGCTTTCTGAGGTTTTGACATAATATAAAAACATGAAAGCCTTCAGTCAATATGAGACATTCCTTTCAACCCCAAGTTATGTGCTTTGCTTTACCTTCTCTTATTTCACACACTGGAAGTCTTTTCTCAGTATCTTGTTTTAGTCAGAAAATATTACAGGCATGAAAAGAGATTTTTGAAGGTAAAAGATCACAAACAGACTCAGTGTTACCAGCCCATGGGTACAGATGTTGTTTCCAGGTTCTCCCACTCCCTTTACTTCCATCAGCTTCTAATGTTCCCTTTTGTCCTGACCAGCCAAGGACTGACCTCACATATCTGTTGATGTATGGCAGGATCCCACCAGCTCTTTGGTTCTGTAATAATGGGATTTGTTCTTTCTGAATTTATTTTAGTGTCAAATAACTAAGGTTTCCAGTAAGTAGCTTGTATCAGAAAGTGTAAAAATGCTTCCCTCTTCTTAACTCAATTCTCTTCCTTGTAGTTGATTTGGATTTTCTCCTGGCCTGCCAAAATAAACGTTCAGCATTCAAAAATTTTAAAAGATTTTTTTTTTCTTGAAAGAAAAAACTTTAAAGTTTAAAGGAAGAGTATTTCAAATTAAAGTTTAAAATGGAGGAAATTAAGAGGCCAAATCATTTCAAAGACTTTAATTTTCAGTTGATCTAATGATTTGTGTGGTCAAAAGTTAAAATTTGATCAGTCGTCATAATATACCATCAGCATACCTGATCTTTCACAACAGCTGTCATGCCATGAACCTTTCCTTACAAAATCCTCTGCCCATGCACTTCCCCAAAGCACTTGTCTTTCAGGATCAGACAACTGCTCACAGTTCAGGCTGGGCAAAGGGGAAACAAAGAAATATTTAAAAAAGAGAGGACATTATATCTACCTTAAATGACTCACATCCTCTTCTAGATAAATAAATATGTTGAGCTGGAAGTGACATTTTGGCAAAGCCAGCAAAAGTCTGATCACAGAGTCTGTGATGCTTTGTGCCTCTCCCATTCTTTTGTACTTGTATGTGGCAATTTTTATGTTCATGCCAATGGCCAAGGAAAGCTCAGCACAGGGCAGCCCTGAGGTTACACCAGAGGATGGTGTAGTGATGCCTTCTCCCAGAAAGTTATTCTGTAGGACATACTCTCCCTGTAGCTGGTCATGTTGATATTGGATGAGCAACACAATCAGACCTGGGCAGAGGCAGAGGCTGCCAGTGCTGTGTTGCTCCCTGGGCACAGAGCCATGGCATAGCCCAACAATCCATGCCTGGAATGAAAACAAACATCCTCAGGTGATGGCTGTCAAACCTTGTCCTGAGAATCAAAATACTTGTGAAAATGCTCCAGTGAAAACAGTTGCCTGACATTTTTGGATATGGTCTCGCTGGTTTGGTTCAGGCATGCTGAGTTTTTAGGAGCGAGGGTGTCCTGGGTGTTGTGGGGCCTGTGCAAGGCCCTGGCCAGAGGGACACAGGCTGTCTATGGGCTGCTTACACCCGTTGTGCCTGTGACCCCTGCCCATGGCACACGCAGCCTGGGGGGTTCCCTGCAGATCTTTCACTCCCAGAAAAATAATTTTCCTACAAGGGAAATAGAACAGACAAATTATGCCTGAGTTCAACACGAAAACCTTAAAATTTTGTAATAAAGAGGCAAATTAAATGCAATCTGAGAAACATAAATACACAATCTTATTATATTTTTCTTCACAGTATATTGTACTGGTAATCTCTGATGAAAGCTCCTGCCCTATAAAAGCAGAATTGCTATTGTATTAACCAATACATGGAGTAGTGAAGAAATGTTGAGGTTATATTCAGCTCTGGACACTGATGTCACCTTTTTCTTGCCCAGGAATACTTTGGCACGCACCATTTCTAGCTCTCTTTGGTACCTACAGATCTCTTCCACTGCCTTGTAGCCTTTGATGTATTTGTTATCTTTACAGTTATCTTGTGAAAAACAGATAGTCATGAGGGATGCTTGTGAGGGGTTCCTCTGCTGAAGGTCATGAATTCTCATACTTTTACTGAAGTCTAATTTGTAAAACTAACTTATTTCTAGAAGTTCTTTAAACTATCTGGACTAATCCTTCTTCTTTTCCATCAAAATTGTGGTCTGACACTGCCATGGGCAGATAAATAATTCTCTCTCTAGCCCTGCATCGTCACATTGTAGTGAGTAGCCCCTGATAGCATCTGGAAGCATTTGAATACCATGTTCAAAGAACGGGCTAGAAGTGCAAAGCCTTGTTAGGAATTCAGATGCTGGACCAGTATTAGAGCATATTTTGTTTTGAAAAAATATCCTTTCTCTAATGGGCAATGTTTTTTTGCCTGGAGCTCTGCTGTCCCATGGGACAGCACCAGAGGTGTGATCTAGCTGAGGAGACAGTGTACTCTGGGCTGTGGGGCACTGCCACAGGAAGAATCTAACACAAGGAGAAAATTCCTGATATTTGGGTTATTGTGGAGTAGCCAGGTTGGAAACTGAAGTCCTAATTGCCCTGTGTGATGGAAGAGATGCTGGATCTGAAAAAATTATGTATAATTGGAGTAGCACTTCAAGCTGGGGGCAAAAGAGTGGGGCAGTGCACAGCTCAGATCTGCCCACTGTGGCACCTGCTCCCAAGGCCAGCATGAGCCTAGGGAATCTTGGGCCAGAGCCAAGACTTGGTTCCACTCCCAGAAAAGTCAACGAAACCCATTTGAAGTGAAATGATTTCATGTTGTACTGTAGGTGGAGTGACTTGCCAGCATTACTGTTAATTATCACAGGTACAAGTTAATGGAGTGCAGAGTTACAGCACTTCTGCATAGCTAATTAGCGGAGCATGAAAGATGCTGAAAGATTTCACCTGGCTTTAGAGTCTGACTGCTCTGGGAACTACCCAAACATTTTCCTACTTAATAAATCCCTTCCTATGGTACCTTTCCCAACATCATCTAATGGCCATCCCATACTGATAGAAGAGGAACTAAAATTTGTTAAGGACTTCAGTATCTAAGCTGTCACCAGGGTCTTTTATGTGGTGTTAAGATAGAATGTGCTGAAAAATGGCACTAGCCAGAAAAAAAGGCAGGAGCCTCTGCATATCATCAGTGTTAAACATCACACAGTGATGGTTCTGACTGTGCAGTATTTCTTTTTCTTGTCCCCTTCCCTTAAATATTTTTTCTTAAACCACAAAGCTCTGCCTTTCTTTTCTCTTTACAGACAAGCAGAGCAAAGACAGAAACAATCTCCAGAGATGTTCTGCAGATATTTTTCCTTCTTTGGTGTGTGTCTTTTTCTTCCAGCCCAAAGGTAAGTGAAAGGCTTGTTTTGTTTCATAGGGAACATTTGAATTATGTTTCACATAAATAATGTGGGTCAAAAGGAAACTATGCTGCCATTTATCCAGCCCATCCAAAGGAAGCTGAATACAGTAAGGGATGTGGCATAGAAGAGACCTGCACAGGTCCCTAAAACACAATATGCCCATTACCTGTGCAACCCCTGATTTCCTGCTCAGAACCAGCAGTTTGTAGTTTTTTGCTGGAAATGCCCTCCCACAGGGCTCCCAGCTCTGTTATTACCATCTCTGGACCTACGTGTCCCAGATTTCTTGAATTCTTTGTGTACGTAATGTGCAAAAGCTGGTTCAGTTCTGCTATGAGGTCCTGTTTGGCCTTGGAACTTGGAACTCCAAGGCCTATTAACCCACCTTTGAAGGGAACACAAGGAAAAACACTGGCCAGAGCCTGAGTAACTCCATAGCTGCTTCCTGCCCAGAGCAGGGTTCCTGAGACTGGGGAGTGGCAGAGGCTCTGCCTCCCACCTGCTCCTGCCCTGCCCAAAGCAGTAACAAATTCTTAAGGACTCACTCAATCACACTTCCCTCAAGTGAGCCTGTGACATCTGAGGACACTGCACCACAACAGTCACCTTTTACAGTCCAAACCCCATCTCTCTTGCTGTCTGAGTGATGGTGCAGATCTGTCAGCCTCACAGTGCCACCTCCTGCCTTCACTGCCCAGCCACAAGGCATAAGTTTTGACTCTGTAAGCTGGACCCAGCAGCTGGGGCGGTACTGCCCACAAAGCTTTGTGGGTGTCTGTGAAGGGCACAGTGCTCCGTCTTTCCTCTCCCAGGGCTGCTCCTGAGGCAGCTGTAGGGAGATGCCTGACACTGACATCTGAGGATGGAGCTTCTTTAGGGGACTAGAGATTAGGGAGAAGGAGCTGTGGGGTAGTAAGATTTGTCTCAGGTTGTCATAAGGAGGAGGAAAAAAGAAATGCATGTTCCTTATATAGACTGCACAAGAAGGAGTGGGAAGGGGAAATTGGGGGTTGTTGTTAAGACTTGTGATCTATAGACATTGCTTGATTTCTCTGTGATGTTTTAAGAAGGCCTTTAAGGTAGTGTGTCTACAACCTGTAGCTATCAGTTGAGGCAGTTTGCCATTTCCCACCACTTCGAGGTACTAATTATTCAGCCAAGATAGCAATGTGAGCAAGTGCTCAATTATCTACTTGGTTTTAATAACTATTTTATGCATTTTCCTTGTTTGAGGACAAGCTGGAAATACCACACACCAGCTGTGCCCAGCCAACTTGTAACAGTACATATTTGTGTCCCCAGGAGGTGCTCCCTGGGTCATGTATCCAGCTTGCACAGCAGCGACACAACATCCCTTCCTGGATTTGAGAACCTCACCATGGGATACAACAAATACCTCCGGCCCTACTTTGGTGGTACGTTGGCTCCAGGCATGTGAGCATTTCAAGAGCAGTCTTGTGTGGAGGGGATGCTTTTAGGTTTGCTTTAGGATGCTGCGGTTTGAAAGGTTTTGTTTCTTTTAAATTAGGTGGTGGCCAGGGCTGCACTCCTTCCTGTGCATCCACTGTTGTCTTGAATGGCTGGTGCATGTCTGTGTGGGGCTTGAGAACGTGTCCATGTATGAGCCTGAAGGCAGGGAATTTATAAACTTCAACATCTCTGTGAAAGACCTGACCAAGTGACTAAATTCTGCTCTAACTGTACAAGCTTTTGTTTAGAGCCTGACTCTTTGATTTTCTGCTTTACTTTTGTTCACGTACAGGTATTTAGTAGATTGCAGCTGTAAAGGAACAAAGCCATTCTTCTTGCTAGGAATACTGACTTTTGACAGGCTTTCCTGTGGCTAGTAACTGGAGTGGGCTTCAAGAGCCTGAATGGATGGAGGACATGAATGACACCTACTTTAAAAAAAAAAAAAAAAGTTTTTGCAAATGAAATACATTTTGGAACAGCTTAAACAAACAAAGCCAAAACCGCCTGGGAAGTTATTTAGAAATTGTGTTTCCAAGTGTGATTAGATGATGAAAAAGAGTTTCGGCAGCCTCACAAGGAAAGGCACTGCTGCCTTGCCACCTGGGCAGAGAGGGATGTCTTGGAAAGCCCCGCTCAGAGCCCCAGGTTCATCCCGGCGGTCAGACAGGCCAGGCACAGCCCAGGGGACAGTTCGTGTCTCTGCCTGTGCCGCCCTTCCCTCTGCAGGGGTGGCTGCTGCCTGCGCATCCCGGGCCATCCCGGGCTATCCCAACCCCATCCCGGGCTATCCCAGCCCCATCCCGGCCCCATCCCCGCCCCCCTCCCCCCCCCCTCCCCCCCTCCCGCCCCCCCC
>VXBX01009335.1:317910-342866 GCA_013400415.1 Scytalopus superciliaris | reverse complement strand
CAGACCCGGGACTTGAGTGATGAAACTTGGTTTGCAAGAACAGTCGTGTAGTAACTAAAGAGAGGCCGAGGCTGTTGCACGTGTGGTTTTCAGCCAGTGCCTGTTCCCGGGAACCAGGGACTGCCCAGCCCCCCGGGAATGCTGCTCTGCCCCCCGGCCCCTCCTGCCCTGCCCCCCGGGAATGCTGCCCAGCCCCGCTCCCAAAGGCTGCAGGGATGCCCTGCCTGGGGGGGGGCACGGTGGGGAGAGGGGACACGGTGGCCCTGCCTGCCCACCCACCTACAAATGCCGCTGAAATGCTGCTGGGTCTAAACTGCTCAGCTTCACAACTAGTGCTGGGCAGTATCTGCCCCCCGCGACCAGCAGCAGACACACAACTCCAGCTCCCTAACAGCGACAGCTGCATTTTGGATCATGTCATCTGTGACCCCACTGCTCTGCGTAGGGCCCTTTGGGCTTCTGTGGTCCCCACCGCAGGGTGGGAGGCTGGGGCAGTGCCCCCACTGCTCAGCACCCTCAGTGACTGCACCATGCCCTGCACTCTTCCCTTCTCTCTGCTGAGGCATTTCTTTCCCTCCACAGGAGAACCTGTTCATATTGCAGTGAGTCTGGACATTGCAAGTATTTCTAGTATATCTGAGAGCGACATGGTAAGGGAAAGATTTTTTTATTTTATGACTTAAGAGCAGGATCTGCCTGAAAGACTTGACAATGTATTCATGTGTGTTCAGCACAGAAATGGTGACATTGAAGCTATTTTGCTCTTCTGTGGCTATTGACCACTTTCAGAGATCTGAAAACAGGGCTCATTTATGACTGCAGACCATAGATGCCATAGTAATGTGGGCTTGCAAGTAAATAGAAGTGGCTCCAAAGGCCCTACTGGTCAAAAATTCAGCACCTCCTGGAAATCAGGCCCCTTGGGAAAGAAAAAAAATCAATCCTGTGTGTCATTTGCTCTCACTTATCTTTCCTCCACATGGGAGCCCTCTGTGAGGGACAAGAATGGGCTCTGTTGGATGTGCTGGCACTGACTGAAATCCCAGACAGGGTTTCTTCTCGAGGAGGAGAAGTAAGGCTTTGAGCTAGGACACAGTCTGAGGCTTACAGCACTGGCCATTCTTAGAAAAGAGAAAAAAAGAAAAGGGAAGAAAATAAAAGCAAAAACCAACAGTTTTTTAATATAGAGACTAAATACAGACTCACCACTGGTGAGTCTGGTTCATTCCACTTCTGATAACAGCTGGATTTCAAACACCAATCACTGAAAGCTCCTGTTTCAAGTTGACCAAAACTGTGGGCAACTTGAGTAAATTCAGCAAATAATTTCCATCCAAACAGTCAGAAGTTCAATCAGGAACAATTTCAACGCTTAATTTCTGCGTTTTGAAGACTGCCATTACCAATTATGTTTTTCTACCCCCTCCCAACAAATTAAACAAGTTCACTGAATAAAATCTTTGAACTTTGTTAAAGCTATTCAATTAGAGGGAAGGAGCAGAACCAACAAAATCACAAACCTTTAATGTAACTGAAGTGCCTTTTAAAATAGTTCCTGTTCTGGAGTTTTTCTTGATCCATCTAAATTTCTTTGACAATATGGAAAATACTGCAGAGGCTCATTCTGTGCCTTGCAAAAAGCTGGGAAATCAACCAGGATTCTTCACTTTTGCCACTACTATAACTCACTCTATTGAAAGCCATAACAATGCATTATTTGACTTTCTTTTTTCCTCCATCACAGGCCAAAAGTAAAATTTTAAAAGTTGTAAAAACTAATGCTGATAGCCCTTAATTCTTTAGAGCATTTTACAAATTAGAGATGGAATGAAGCAGAACTGTTTGATTTTCCACAGCCAGGCAGCAGTTCTGCTGTGAAACAAAGAGAATTCAGGCTGGTAGCACAAGTGCCAGTGTCAGTCAGACTATGACAGAAATATTTTGAAAATAAATGGCATTACTGGTTGCATTTACTTGGACTGTAATGAAGGGAGTAAAATAGTCCAGCAGTGCCTGCGTGTGTCCAGAAGGCTCAGCAAAGCATTGGCTTCAGAACTGAGTGGATGCTGCTTATTCTTTTCTGCTGAGGCACTGTGAAAATGCTCCAATCACTGCAGGTGAATTTTGTTGGGCTAAACACAAGTTAATCCCAGTGTCCTTAGATTCAAAGCTCCTATTAAAAGATAATGTACCAATTTTGGGGTTTTTCATTTGTTTGGGGCTTTTTAAGACCTCAGTGAAATAAGGTTGGGTTCACTTACTTTTCTGCAGTATCAATGTCTCTGATGATGTTTATATTGTGTGTGGGATTTCCCAGCTCTAGACAATGACTGATCTGTAATGTCAGCGACTTGCTGGGTGGCCTCAAGTCTATGCTTCCCATCTGTTTTCTTACCTGCAAAATGAACACAGAAGTATCAGTCACAATAATTGCTCATTTAAAAAAAAAAAAATCACACTCTTAAGTATATTCTTTAGTCCTCAAACATTACACCTTAGAATATAGTATATTAAAAATGTTACAGAATAAATAAAACTATGATGAAAATAAAGCTTAAAGCTTCATTGAAGCTTGGCTGTGACAGGTTAAACAAGTGTGTGTTCTGTCTCTTGTTACACATGGCTATGCTGTGCAGGTGTCTGGACATGCATTCTCCAGGCTCTTTTCTCTTTTCCAGGATTACACAGCTACCATATCCTTGCGGCAGTGCTGGACAGACCCCCGGCTGGTTTTCCACGGCAACAAGAGCTTCACACTTGATGCTCGCCTGGTGGAATTGCTCTGGGTGCCAGACACATACATCGTGGAGTCAAAGAGGTCCTTCCTGCACGATATCACTGTGGGCAATCGTCTCATCAGGCTGTTCTCTAATGGCACTGTCTTGTACGCCTTAAGGTAAGTCAGCCTTTGCTTTACTGCTGATGGGTCAGAATAGACTTCCAGAATTACAGTGGACAGCAGCAGACACCAGCTGTCACAGGTAATGAGTTTAGGGTCAATGAGCCAACTGTGACCATACTCATCCAATCTATTTCCCCCTGGAAATGCCAGTCAAGGATCAGGATTTCTCATCGGGGTATGTGCTGTGTCCTGAGCATGGTGCCCACTCAGAAAGCTTACAAGCTGAGGTGTCACCCAAGAAAAGTCGAGTCAGGTGGAGGCAGGGGAGGAATGGACAGAGGACATCATGACAGTAAAAGTTTAACTGATAGTGGAAAACTATTTTCTATTTTCTTATCCAGTGCCATGTAGCAATGACTTCTGTTTTTTACCAAAAACTGTGTAGTACATGTCCGTGTACTGCAGGAATGTGCACTGCAGTTGTGTTAGCAATTCCTGCAGTGCTCTCTCTCCTTAGCAGGGTCCCAGTTACCTCAGCTGCAAAGTAAAACTCTTTTACATCTCCACCAGAGCAAGCCAGAGTATGTGTGCAGTTAGTTAATATGCCCCGTGTCACAAGTGGTGACTTTTTCAGATGTGCAAGCTGTAGCACAGGGAAAAAAATGTGAATCTACACTAAATCTTCCACCAGAGCAAAGCAAAATTCTTCCTTGTGTTACATTTTCATCAGGGTGGCTACAGAGAGCACATGTTCTTAAGGAAGGTTCTCAGTTCATTCGTTTCATAGATCAGAATAATCTAACTGACAAAGCAGAGTCTTTGTGATCCAGTTCGGTGTGTAAAATAGCTATTTCATTACATGTTGTTATTGCAACTTTCGGAGTTCTTTCTCTTCCTACAGAATCACTACTACTGTTGCCTGTAACATGGACCTGTCAAAATATCCTATGGACACACAAACATGCAGACTGCAGCTAGAAAGCTGTAAGTGTAACATTCTAGGAAACTCTAAATTTGTTTATTCATATATATATCCGTGCTGGTGTAAATACTGGTATTTTTGGTCTGTGTTTTGCCCAGCCACCTGTGGGAAATTATGTTTTTCTTGCCAAGTTATGGGAAAAACACACTGATAAAGGGAGAAAGTTTGTCGTTGAGGGAAACATTCAATGTAAAGTAGAATTAATTGGGCTCATATGATTGGTTAGCAAGCGCCTAAGGGCACTTGAAGGATAAAGGGAGGAAGACAGGGATGAAGTAACCCCCCAGACCCATTTCATTGAGACCCTCCGGAGTGGTCAGCACAAGCGCAGGGAGATTCCAATGGTCTAGCACATGTGTAGTGGAAGGCCACTTACATAACAGGGGGAGGGGCCAGGGACCTCTACCTGGGGGGTGATGGCCACACCCACTGAGGTAGAAGCCCCCTTGGCAAAATGATAAAAGGTGGGCGGCTTGCTCAGGCGGGGGCTCAGTACTCATGAAGGGACCACGTTGTGGCAGCGGGGACGCCTGCCAGCAAGCCGGCCTCTGAGGGTGCTGCCTCTGCCTTGGGGGATTGGGCATTCTAAAGTTGGTAAGGCAAACTGTGTAGGTAACACCTGGATGGGTCCTTACACGGGGCATTGGGGCTTCTCTCTCTCTCCTCTCTCTCTCTTTTTCTCTCTCTCTCTCTCTCCCTCTCCGTCTCCCCCTCCCCCTCCCTCNTCTCTCTCCCTCTCCCTCTCCCTCTCCCTCTCCCTTGCTCTCCCTCTTCCTTGCTCAGGGTTTCCGTCTTACTTGACCACCTTTTGTAATAAAATACTGTTAAAGTTACATTCACAGTGGGGTTGGAGTTTCAGTTCTCATGTGCTTCTGAACCCTCCCTGTAACAAAATATAACTACACATTTTGAATACTTGGATTCAGAGCAGTGGCTTTCTGGAGTAGGCTTTTAGTCCTGCAACTACTCACCACCTCCCTAAGATTGTGCTCTGTGGTGAGCTTGCCACCGGCTGCCACAAGAGAGGAGCCCCGAAGAGGAGATACAAGGACTCCCTCAAACAACCTCAGCCTTGGCCATATTGACCACCATCAATGGCCCACTCTGGCCTCCAATCGGGAGGCACGGAGGCACACCATCTATAACGCTGCTGCTTCCTTTGGGAGCACACGCAGGATCAGTCTCAAGAAGAAAAGACAGCACAGAAAGAGCCGTGCCTCACCAACACCGCCCGAGGAGACTCCGCTGTGCCTGTTGTGACCGGACTTGCCTGTCTTGCATTGGCCTTTTTAGCCACCATAGCTTATAGCAAGCGTGGGGAGAGCCCTTCCCAAATCTTCATTCACGAAGCCCAGCCATGATGATGATAACTAATGTCCATAAAGAAAACAACTATTGCATCATTATTCTTCAAATGTTTGTGTTAAAATCCACAGTCCAGAGAATTTCTGTCACTCTGCAGATTATGGAAAAAGAGTGGTAATAATGAATATTTTTATTAAAGTGCAGATAGTTCAACTTTGCACAGAAAGGATGAAGTAATATTGTCTGGTTTTTCAAATTTGGTTTGTTTTCAACAGACAGCTTCTACAAAAATAACTTGTGGGATAAGTGCATGGGAAGAGGACAGCAAGAAACAACTCACATTTTTAGGTATTTACTACCCTTGTCAACAGAAGAATCTCAAACTAGGAAGTCTCAAGAAATGGAATTATCAGTGAGTTCTGCTCTCAATGAGATTAAAAGCTCATCTATGGCAATGATGGCTGAGAAAGACTCCAGAAAAACATAAGCCACTCCAGGGTTGTTACCCCAGAGCTCAGCCAGCGCAGTGCTGCTGCTCTGTGCCTGTGAAGCTCCACGATGAGCAGCTTCATCTCCTGCTTCATGGCACAAAACCAAACATCTCAGCACTGAAAAGACCAGATTTTTAACTTCTGGGGTTGCAACACAAAGCACCTAGGGAAGCACATATTATTTTCACATTAAAATCCTATTAGTTCACCATGGTTAATTTTATTACAAAGCACAGCTCTTGAAATAATAACGATTGGCCTTTTCTGCTAAAGTGGAGCTTGTTTGGGCCTGGTTTATAAGTGATTGGGTCCTACATCATGTATAATTCCAATGAAATTACATACACATTGCCCACTGGAGATTTCATTAGGATAAGTGCCCAGAAATAATGCTATTTAAATATATGCCAGATGAATTAAGAACAATCTATCATTTATTATAAAATTTTCCTGGAGTAACCACCATTTATAAAACCACTTAGAAACTTTGAAAAGTCACATGCTTAGGATTCTACTCAGGGATTTGTACTCTGGACACCTAATTTAGGAGTTCATCATGGTCAGGCTCTGGTAATTTGTGTCTAATAAGAAAACACAATTAGATGAAAATAGAGATGCAACTGCATCTGATTCCTTCTACCAAGACAGACGGGTTATTACAAGAATCACAGCGGCCCTGCACGTGGTCTCAAAGAAAGGCTCTTACTAAAAGAATTAAATCAGTGAGACTGATGGGCTTGTTTCCTAAATTAAGTGAAATTTTTGAAGGGAATGGCAGGCTGGCAACTCCATACAAGCTTTATCCCTCAGACTGTGGTATCCCTTCGTCCAACGTATGAGGCTATGCCATCATTTACCTTCCTGGAAGCACTTACTCAGAAGGCATATACGGAGTCCCACTGCTTTGGAGGCAGGAATTTGGTGTTACCTAAATGTAGTGTGCATTTATTTGTCCTTAGTAACCTAATATGCCTTTGGGGATAGGAGGAATGATTTGTAGAAAAAGTTTACGGGCAAGTTTTCCACACAGTCTATACCCAGTCAGGGGACCCTGGTTCATAACCATGTAGCAGTCTCAGCTTCTCAGTTCTAAGCTCTTGACTAACTGAAAATGCATTTTCTGGTATTTTAAAGCACTTGAACAATGAAATGTGCTTCTGCTGGTTGGTAAGGGGCTCACTGGGATATGAATTCTTTATTTTTAACCACTGTGATTCTTCTTCTCTCCTCCCAGACTGAAGAGACTATGTTTGAGGGTTAATTGGTGCAGTATTTTATCCTGCTGCATGTAATCAAGCTGTATATGACAGCAGTAGATTATCTTTAAATCAGAAATACTGCATGTAAATGACTGAAATACTCTTTGCAGGCTTGCATGTTGTGTGTCATTCCCAGAGGCACGTGCTCCTGTTGAAATGTGGACCAGCAGACAAAGTGCAGCAATGAAAGCACAGCCAGCGTCCACCCATGGACTGACACAGCTCTGAGGGCCTTTGTCCCTCAGTGCCTGGATGGTGGTTCTGTTCGCCCTCAGGAGCAGGGCAGCAGCCAAGCTTTCACTGCCTAAACCACAGTCACACAAGTCTCTCTATTCTCCTTAGGGGGCTATGATGAAAATGACATCACCTTCACATGGGTGAGAGGAAATGACTCTGTCCACGGCATAGAGAAGCTGCGGCTCTCTCAGTACACGGTGGAACGCTACTGCACCTTGGTCTCAAAGTCACAGCAGGAGACAGGTAAATCTGTGAAAGGAAAAAGCAAAGAAAGCTCTTGAGCATTTCCCATCCCATTTCCACACATACGTGAAGAAAGTCTCTCTCTTCTTTCCAAGTGTACAGTCTATAAATACCGTGGAGAGCAATGTTTACAGTAACTGGAAGTAAAATTAATTTTTAAAATATACTTTCATTTGTAAATTACAATTCTATCCTGATGGAATAACACCTCTTTGTACATCAGAATTCGATGTCTTCTTCATTGTCAGTGTAAATACTCTTCTCTCCAAATCACAGACACTATGAAAGGGGGCAAAACTTCCTTACAATGACCAGGTTTTAAAAATAACAAAGTTTTGTTGTTTTGTTTTGTACACAGTCCAAGAACAACACAGATTTTGTTTCTATGCTTCAAAGGGAACTATTGTTTAAACAGCAGAACTATATCCTGAAAACACTACTGAAGCAGTGTCAGAACCCTTATGACAGTATTTATAGCAAAATTATTTTAAAATTTGACTGATTTTTTTGAGCACCAAAAGATACCATTATCAAAGATCACAAATTACTAATGAAAACAGAGGATCTAATTCCTTGTGATGATAAGGTACTGTGATGCTTTAGGATGTGTGCCAGAGCCTGCTGAAGTTGAGAGACAAATCTTCTGTCTGTTTCTCAGCCATCAGATAAGGCTGAACTTGGCAATGCCCCTTCAGAGCAAGTGTTGGCAAAAGCATAGTGTGCTGAGTGTGAGGGAACAGGTGACAACACCCGCCCAGCTCTGCTCTGAGTTAAGGTGTACCCTGTTTCCACTGCGGCTGAGGCCCAGGAGCCCCTTTGCAAACTCACTGTTGTTTGGATGTCTCTGCCCACCAGTGCTGTGTGTCCTCTGGGATGTGTTAGCTAAGTATGCCCTCTGAGGTGTAAGCAATGCCTCTCCCATGATCGAGGTGTGGCTCTGCCGAGGTCTCTCAGCTAAAGGGCTGGTGCTGGGATGTTCCAGTTTCTTCTTCAGGCATTGATGGGAATCTCAAGTTCACCAAGTTTCTTTCTTTCATGATCAGGCAGCTACTCACGTCTGATACTACAGTTTGAGCTGAGAAGAAATGTCCTTTACTTCATTTTGGAGACCTATGTGCCCTCCACTCTGCTTGTCATGTTGTCCTGGGTTTCTTTTTGGATCACATTGGACTCAGTGCCTGCAAGAACCTGCATTGGTGAGTTATTGCCTAGTTAATGGAGATGACTTAAGCAGGCAGGGCAGCCTCTGAAGACTGGGTAGATAGTCCTTTTCTTAAGTTCTCTGCTCAGGGATGAATGGCCTACTCACCTTGTGCTGTTGCATGGGGCAGAGCTGGGTTAGCAGGGAGGATATGCTGTGGCACGTACACATGCCCACCTGCACATGCTCCCAGGGGACTCACAGCAGAGAGTAGAGGACAGAGCATACATTCTTTGTGGTGTGTTTGAAGGGAGCAGGACAGGGGAATTGTTTACAGAAAGGAAGAAAAAGACAAGAGACAAGTGCTTACTGGGGCCAAGTTGTCAACAGCAGGGAAAGCCTGTGGGAAGCTAGTGGCTAGTGCTACAAAAACATTTCAGTTATTGTGAGGGATGATTTGGGTTTAGTAAGAAGTGATGTGAGCAACAGCATGTGCAGAAGGCCAGGACTTTTCCAAAGGGTCCACAAGAGAAGGTCTCTCTTTTTATGCTTTCCAAGGAGTTACAACAGTGCTTTCCATGACAACTCTGATGATCGGCTCACGAAGTTCACTCTCGAAAACCAACTGTTTCATTAAGGCCATTGATGTGTATCTTGGCATCTGCTTCAGCTTCATCTTTGGTGCCCTTGTGGAGTATGCAGTGGCTCACTACAGCTCATCACAAAAATGTGCAGCTAAAGTACCTCAAGAGGTAAGGCCTGATGAGCCCAGGGATCTTGGATTGGCAGCAATTAGTTCTCCATTAACTGAATAAGACAAATGGTGTTCCTATTACTGATACATTAACAATAGCTTCTCCTCAATGCCACTAAATCTTTATTTTTGTGTGCAACAAACACATCAATAGCTCTAGAGCACTGCGTCTCTTACAGACTTTTGAGCAGCCTTAGCTGACAGACACGTTGGGTTCATAGGATCACATTCAGGAAGGCATTTTGGCCTGCCACTGAAATTGGATGTGTGACCCTGAGTTGAGCCCATGTGAGCACAAAGCACCTCTGCTCCTTTCAAAATACAGCCAAAGAAGAGCCAGTACAACACACATCTTTTCCTCCCTTGCAATAACTCTGATTAGGAAGGTACTTTACTCTTTTTTCACAAAGGAAAGCTGAATCCTTGTTACTCCCTTCCCAGAAGACACTACCAAACATCAGTCCCACTGTCTTCTGTGGGGATTGCAAGAGTGAATTGTTCAAGTGCTCCACTTTAGTGTGAGAAATTAAGTAGTCAGGTATGACTATAGTCCATCAAGGACCCAAATCCTGTCAGAGGGAAAAGAGGTTTCCCACTTCCATGCTGAGTTCTCCAGCCATTAAGTTACTGCATAACATGAAGAGATGGATGTCCAGGGGGAGGTGGATGTTGGGTTGCTCAGTGACAGAGTGAGACTTGCTCAAGATGGAAAAATACCTCTAGAAATGCAGTCATGGAAACACAGGCATCTCTGGGATCTCAGGCCCTCCTAAAAACAGGCAGCAGCTGAAAGGGGCGTTTGAGTACTGGGATGACCACATACGAAGCTGTGCTCTTTTATCTTTATTCTTCCTCTGCAGGAGAAGACAGACCCTAAAACTAACTGTGCACTCTTGTTTCCTAGGGGCCAGAAAATGAACTCACTAAAGAAATGGAAGAAGTCAACATCACTAACATCCTCAACAATTCCATCACCAGCTATAAACAGAAAATCAGCTTCACAAGCACTGAGATTTCAAGTGATAATGTTAACTGCAGTGACTTGACTATGAAAAGCCACGAGAAAATCAAGACTGTCTTGAGAAACAAAATGCACAGGATTATTGGTTATTTCACAATTCAGAACCCTGGCAATGTGGACCACTACTCCAAATTGCTTTTCCCTTTGTTTTTCATGATGGTCAATGTGTTTTATTGGGCTTATTATCTATATTTTTAGTAGAAATTAGTTGCTTCATTTTCCTACTTCAGCAGGAGAGGAATTGTGCCAATGGGCATCCAGGTATCTAACCTCAGTGATTTCAATGTGGACAAAATGCTTGTTTCCTGAGATGCCCAACAGAAGAGTGTGTGAGGTGTGCCTTGGTGTGTCAGTGTCACCAACACTGACTCAGGACAGCAGCCCGTTCAGCTGAGTGGCTGTGCTGGGCTCTTCTGCTCGTACCTGTGTTTCATTCCAGCATCTCACCTGGCTGGAGATGGGTGTGCAGGGCTGCACATGGCAGGCCACAGAGCACTATCGGTGGCAAAATTATTTTGGTAGCCTGGAGCAGGTTGGAACCTTGAAGTTTAGATCTCCAAGAGGATGTACAGGATTATAGCTGTTATTCTTTGTTTGTCAGAGATAACAGAGGGACTGTGATTGCTGCCTCAATAGCTGCTCTGTTCCAGTGAGAGAACCCAAAGGCAGCAGCACACTGTGTGCACAGGAACATTCCTGTGCATGGTACTTCTTTGTCCCGGGGACATGCAGTGCCAGGCCAGTGATTTCGGTGCTGCTGGCTGTGGTGTGCCCCATTACTTTCAACACCTGTCACTCATCAAGGTAATCCTCACTTGCTGAAGTTCTCTGTCTCCTAGACAAACAGAGGGCTTGCTGTTTGTAGTGAGCAAAATTTTTTCAGAGATTTGGGAACATGACATAGAGGCAGCAAAATTGTTTGGTAACCCATCTCTTACACTCTTCCTGCTGTGCTGCAGATGAACAGATTCTGCCACCTTCCATGCCTTCTTCACAAACTATTTTTCATCCTGGAGAATGCTTCCTTCAGTTTTCACTGCTATAAGCAGCTCTCATTTCTTGCCAGCCATAAGGCACAAGTGGCCCATTTGTCATCCCCTCTTTTATGTGGCTGTGCAGCTGTGGCAAGTCAGCAGTGCTGCTGGGGGAAAAACGTGTGGGCTGAGGGAGGGTAGTCTAAATCACCCTTTCACTCTCTATTTTAGTCTGGAAAAGTGTTACTATTTTGCAGAAATTCAGATTCTAAGTGGGGTCTGAAAACTGCCGAAGTCAGCTTTGTTTATCCTTCGATCAGCAGGACCCCGAGCTTTCTTGTAAAGATAAATTCAGTGTGGCACACACAGACTTACATGCCATTTGGTACTGTGTAGCCTAAGGCTACTGAAGTCTTTATTTCCTGGTTATAAAATGAACATTTTATGGCAGATTCCTCACGACCTTTTTTGGTCTATGCTACTTTCATACCTGGGATGGGGCAATTCCGCAGTTATGTGGACAAAACTGGAATTGCTGCAATGGCCACCACTCAGCACAGTTCTGGCTGAGTGAGGCCTCTCAGCATGCAGCTTATGTTACAGTCTCAGCATGCAGTGTTTTCTTTGTGTAAGAATCTCTTATTGGGGGTTCCTATACAAAGTGGGCAGAGCACACAAAACTAGAGATTTTTACTTTAATAACTTTTTATTGAACCACTTCACTGCACTATATTGTGAGGGATCTAAACCACATATTCATAAATCATAGCTTTTACAAAAAGCAGCACGAGGAGACAAGGGGGAACAGACTGACAATGGCAAGTGAATAAACACAAACTCCAATAATGAAATGTTGTCTTGTATATACTGGCATTTAAACCCCATTCCATAAAATGTAATAAAGTGAATGTTTGTGATATGAACACAACCCCCCAGAGAGATTCTCTATTAAAAAAAATCATTACCTCCTTTCTGTATCAGTGTCTTTCTTTAAAACCCAACTAAAATGCCCTCATGTGCTCTACATCAGCCACCAAATATTGTTAACACATGGAATTTCTTTGTACAAAGCCCTGTACAATCATTGAGTCCACCTGTTCCCCCAGCACTGCCAAGGCTACCACCACTAACCCATGTCCCAAGGGCCACATCCACACTGCTTTTAAATCCCTGTTGGGATGGGGAATCCACCCCTGTCCTGGACAGTCTGTTCCAATGCCACCACCCTTGTAGTGAAGAAATTTTCTGCAATATCCAATCTAAACCTTCTGTGATACAACTTGAGGCTGTTTCCTCTTGTCCTGTCCCTTCTCCTTGGGAGCAGAGCCCGACCCCCATCTGGATCCACCCTCTTGTCAGGGAGGAGAAGGTCCCCCCTGAGCCTCCTTTTGTCCAAGATGAGCCCCCCCCAGCTCCCTCAGCCACGCCTCATCAGACTTGTGCTCCAGACTCTTGCCCAAAAAGGCTTCTTCCAGCCTGAACAATTCCATGGATACAGCGGACAGCCGCCCTCAAGGCTTGCTTTTATTACCTGCAGCTTTTGTTACAACTTTGCCGTTTCAACCTTCCTCAGGACTTTTTCTGAGTTACACCTCTGTGCAGTGGACCTTTTGTTGACCCAGCCTAGCCAACAGCATATTGTCTTGAAAAGCATCAGTTATTGCTGATTTTGGCAGCTTCAAGAAGGAAGGGAGTGACAGAAGGTAGAACGGGAAGGAGGATTTTTTTCCAGATATTCAGATACATTCATAGGAGAATCAGCAGTACTGGTATGTAACAGTGAGGACAAAGCCACAGATTAAGCACTGCACACAGCTGTTTTGCTTAAGGGCTCAGCCTTGCACAGGCTCTGCAGGGAACAGGAAGGGGTTTGAGTGGCAGCCTAACCTTCAGAAGAGCTTCCAAGCCAATGGTTCCTGTGTTCAGAGCTGTTTCATCTCCCACTGACCACATCTGCCCTATAGCTCTGAGGGAGCAGAGGACAGAGTTACCCCTAATGTTCACCATTTCCCTGTAAATTCCACTATTTACAGGGTACCAGTTTGTTTGTGCTCCTGGCAGAATGCGAATGAGGAGAGGAAAAGACTGACTGGCTTTTTGAGAGAATTCTGCTTTGCAGTGATAGTTCCGGTCTGCAGAACCTTGTCTTAAGCTGCAGCTTCTGGAATCTGTGTCTCTTTTTAAGAACATTTGCACTCTAAGCCTTTGAGGACAGACGCTTGTGAATGTTGACACAGGGAAGCAGGATGGATAATGAGCAGCATCAGGCAATGCCGTAACTGGAAGCGCTTGCAAGAGATGCAAATGCTTGTAACCCAGAGGAATATAAAGCTTCAGAATATGCTATGAAGAGTCTCTCTAGCTGGCAACCAAAACCAGTCTAGCAACAGCAGCATAAAACACTTTGGGGATTAATTTATCCAGTAAAATCTGAAGGAGCTGCACTGTAGCGGAGAGCTAAACCAGGCTAACACAGGCTATTTGCACTCCTCCTCTAAAGCTAATAAGGGAGAGAAGCACTACATTTTAGTACAGCCGATTATTTCCCTGCTTCCTTCTATGCCCTCCACCTGTTTTCCTCCTCATTCTTCTTGCTCAGTTCACCCAGCACAAGCAATAAGCAGGCACCAGTCCTGCTGCAGCAGCCACCAGCCTGAGTTCACAGAGGGTTATTTTTCATTTTCAGGAGGATGAAGGGCTCAGTGCAGGAATCCTGTTGTTTCAGAGCATGTGGTTTACATTAACATTTCCAAGAGGTATTTGTATACACAAACATTACCATCTGCTGAAAGGAATAGTCTGCATTTTTACAAGGTTAATTTTGTTTCAAACCTACCAATTGAATTGGTAGCAAAACCCACTCTCATTTGCTTACAGTAGTTAGTGTCCCAACACACAGCCACGCAGCAAGCCACATCTTTACAAGGAAAGACTGTTTAGTGCTGGTACTTGGCACAGGTTTTGTCCAAGTTCTCACTGATATAACTTTTCTTTTCATTAATGCATAAAAGCTGTGTAAAATTACAGCCTGTTACACTTGGGATCAGCTAATGGGCTTCTTGTTAAGCTGTGGTAAGTGTTAAGACTGTAATGAGTAATTTGATGCATTTTCTTACTCCTTACCCTTTTCAGATCTGTCTAAACCCCTTCAGTTTTTCACAAAGTTCTTTTAGTTTCAAACTCTTTTAAGTTGATTTTTATCATCCTGGCAGTTCACCAGGAGAATTCAATATTGAACTGCAAGATGCTTTGGTTGGGCCCAAAAGTCTGTGTTGTCTTACTTTCTTCATCAGATTAGAGCAGATGGTTGCAAACAAGAAATCCATATTTTGGAGCTCACATTTGGATGCTCATCCCTGCTAATAATCTAAATGAACCGAAGAATTATGTGTTGTGAACATGGAAGAAGAAGCAAATTTACTCCTAGATTTGGAGTTGGTTTTTTTTGTCCTCCAAAAATAAATGCTTTTGTATGATGTCAATGTGTTCCACGGGGAGATCCCAGAAACTATACAGAGATGAGTGTATACTGGCACAGTTTTGAAACAGAGTAGATTTTCAGATCTGGGGTGTACCAGCACAATGAGGTCCTGACTCCTGCCTTTCAGGGACAGGCCTTCAGCAGGGCCTGCTGGGCAGCTGCATCTGCTTAGCACTGAATTGTCTGAAAGCATAGTCTGAGAACCTGGCCTTCTGGAAGCCTGTGAATCCAAAAGTCATCTGGTTTTGGTCTTTCCAGTATGTCACAGGGGTTTTATTTTCAGTCACACTGGAGAGCCCCTATTTACCCAAGCCTCTGCCAGAAGAGGGATTTGAATGGAAATGTCCTGTATCTGTTTCATTGTGGGCTTTTTAGGTCCACTAAATAACAAAACATGTAGACTTTATTAATTTGGTACTCTATTATGTTTTTATCGAACTGAGACCCTTGGAAAACAAATCCTCAGACTTCAGAGAACATGGAATTAAAGCTCCATAGGTAGAGTCAGACCATGTGGATGGCTCTCATCACTTCTGTAAAACCAAGTCTTCCCATCAGTCCAGAATTTTAAACTTATCCAGTTTGAGACATATGTCCACCTGCAGTGCCTTGTTTTAAATACACAGATTATTTCCCTCCCTCTTCCTCAAGGAAACAGTAAGTTTTCGCTTTTTTGGTTCACGCTTTTCCAGAGATGTCCTGCCTTCCTCTTTTGCTGGAGCCCACAAGATCCAGCTCTAAAGCACAGACACAAGTGGGTCTACTTTTGCCATGTGCTGTGGCACAGGAGAGCAGCCAGGCAATGTCCTTTCCCCTCTACTGCTATATTGAGAGCAATGCCCACCTGCAGCATCACTGCACACCTTTTAACTGGTGTTTGTCATAAGCTGAGGGAGGCATGTAATAGGAAGCCCCTGTAGTGCAGAGTTAAAAATTCATGTCAGTTGTCATGAAATGTAATGACATACAAGATCAGACCAGCCCTTCAAATCATCTTGGGCTTTCAGGCATTTACTTTTGAACAAGTAGGTCAGCATTTAGTACAAAACCATTCTGACTTTCAGTGCACACACAATGTTTGTGTTTGGTGTCTCCAGCCACACTGCAGCTGCAATAGACTGAGACCTCCAAGAGTGCTCCATCAGTCTGGGGAGAAAAACAATTCCAAGTGCACACTGCTGGACAGAAACAAAGGTGTCTGCCTTGCCAACTCAAACAGGAAGACAGCTTAGCTGAAAGAAGGCACAGGGTGAAATCCTGAGCACATTTAAGCTAATGGAAGTCTGGCTACTGATTTAAATGGACAGAGGCCTTTACTTCTGAACTTGTGCTCACACAAAGTCTGCATTCATATTCCCTCACTTAATACCTTTTCCAGGTTTCATGACTTATTAGGAACAAACATGCAAAGCTAAGAGCTATCCCAGATGAGCTACCCTTGGTACTGTGACCCTTAGAAACATCATGACAGTAAAGGGGACGGAACTAGCACTGGGATTCTGGAGATTGGTAAATTCCACCTGGTGCCCTGCCCTATCCTGACCCGAAGAGCACAAGCATTAATGAAAGGTAGGCATAGTAAATATCACTAGACAAGCTTCCCAGAAGCACAACGTGATCACCAGTATTTGTGATGGAGATCTGCCCTTGATTTTTTTGTTTGCTTTTTTTTTTAACCTCCAAGTATTCACAGAATCACAGAATACTCTGAGTTGGAAGGGACCTCAGGATATCCTGTGCAACTCCTGGCCATGCTTAGACACTCCAACAATCCCACCCTGTCCTTGATAGCATCACCAAACCCTCCTGCAGCTCTGGCAGCCTTGGGGCTGTGCCCACTGCCCTGGGGAGCCTGGGCAGTGCCCACCACCCTCTGGGGGAAGAGCCTTTGCCTGAGATCCAATCTGACCCTCCCTGACACAACTGTTGCCTCAAGTACTGAGATAAATGATGTCTGAAGATTACTCTTTCATGACTCCTTCTGGAGGCATGAACACAAAATCCCAGGGCGCTGATGAGCAGGATCCTTTGATGCAGTCCTGTTTGTCTGCAGACAACACACAAAGTCCTGAGGACCATAGGAAATTGAATAGCAAGAGGTAATACCTGTGCTCTCAGCCCTTCTTTCAGGGCTAAGTGCTGCTCCTTCAATCTTGTCTCTATTGTTGCCTTCTGTCCTTACTCACTCTGAAGATTTCTTCTGTCTACTCTCACAACTTCCACCTCCTCCTGCTGTGTAACTCATGGGTGCCCAAACCATCTAAATCCAGCAAAGCCTCCAATCCTCACACACAGCCTGCATGTACCCTCCTCTGGATAGCATAGTGCATCTCTTTGAAGCTCTCTGATCACAGATTAACATATATGTTTGTCAGAAGTGTTAAATTTTGGAACAATTCCAAACGAACCAAAGCATGGCAGTGGAAGGCAGATTTCTGCTCTCTTCTCCAGCTTCTTTGCTGGATCATTTTGACCTGAGCACCACTGTCCAGGCAAGACTTATTTGGACACTGTATTACAAGGGATCACAGCCTGAACCTGAGTCAGAACTAACAGTATCTGTGAAGGAGAAATGGAAAGAAGAAGTTGGAGTCTGATTTATGGGTTAACCTGAGGAAAAAGAAACTTCACTACAGCTGGCAGCTCCAGGAAATCCTGCTTTGCCTTTCCACGCTGTTGTGGGACCACAGGGACCCTACCAACATGATGTGGGCTGTGGGCCTCACTGATGGCAGCCCTTTGCTCTGCACGCTCCAAAGGGATGAGGGAATCATTTGGGAATATCCCATGTATATCACTGCTCTGGCATAGAACAGGAAAGACTCACACTTTTAAAAACACCTTGGAAGTTTCAGTGGGAGTGCTAGCATCCCCTCCTGCACAGACCTCAGAGCAGTGCTGGCTGAGGGTCACGTCTGGCACTGGGGGTGAGTCCTGTTTGCCTCAAGAGGTAAGAGTAGTTTATGCAAGGTCCATGTGCAGCAGAGACGAGGTGAGAGAATTTTGCTTGTATCACAACTTGGTTTCTAGTTGTTTTCCTTGAGGAAGACTGCTATACTATATCTGTAGATTTCCTGTCATGGAAAATACTACTTTACTCAGTATTGCTGTGAGAGAGAGCAGGAGAAGCTGAAGAAGCATCCCCCAGGTTTCCTCTCTGTGCCTGATTTCCTGGCTGGTTTTAGGGTCAGATAGTTTTTGCTAATAAGACTTTCCATTATAAAGTTTTCATTACTTTGGAAAATATTAACTTTGCTGCATAGATTCAAACAGGCCCTGCAGTTAGAGTTAGAATATCCTAAAGATTTAGTTCCCAGTGATAACAGGGCTAAATCACAGCACTGCCAGAGGCAAAAACTGTATTATTTGAAATGAAACTTCTCATAAATATCCAGCTATGAAGTCATTTTATACCAACTGCTCTTATATAAGCTGGACATGGCAAACTCTCCTATCCATCAATGTTAAGGTTGACAAGAAAAATTACTCTATATTCATAGTCTGCAAGTTACAGATCTCTCTCTATTAGGCTTTCCCAGGAAACACTGTGGTATGCCCTTTTAAAGAACTTCACTGGTACATGTCACCAGCAGCACCACCAGTGTCACCATCAGGTTTAAACTTCCTGCTGTGTGCCTTTCTGTCTCTGCATCTGCTGGGAAACAGATGGACAGGTGCCAACACACACACCTGGCTCTCAGCAGCCTGAGTCAACATTACTTTCCAGTCTGTTATGTATAAGCACCTTGAAACATTGTCAAAGTCAGAACCATGTGGCTTTGGGGTTGTTTTGTTTTCTTCCAGTCCCTCTTCAAAGGCTTAGAGCACATTTGTTGCAGGTCTGTGATAGGGATCAGAAGAGTTTTCAGACAGTCTGCTGAAAGTTGCACTCAGGAGGGGCTGAGTGCAAGGGGCGAACATGAACATTGCTAGACACTTTCACACTCATACCAGCCATGCCTTGGTGACAGGGGGCCTTACGTGTACCACTCACCCTTTCTTGCTCATTGTCTGCAGGTCCCCCAGCCCCACTGCCCCATTCCTGTCCTGATGCTTGTGGCTGGCAGCACATGCAAGGCACGCTGCTCTTTTATTGTCTGGTTTTGTCTGTCAAGGTTTGACATGTTTTCCCCAAGCTCCAGTGTCTCTGAAGCCCTGCTGTACGTGATAGCATTCCTGTGTCACTGTTGATGTAGACAGCAAAGCCTTTGACACACAAATTGTTGCATTAAACTGCAGCGTCTGCTGCAGCAGAACATGACACCTGAAAATACTGTACTGTGCACAAAGCAGAGAGCTAATGGAAAAACATCCCCAAAATAACGGCAGAAGGTGGGCAAACCTTCATGTCCCTCTCCCTCAACAGAAAGGGGACCAATAGTGGCTATTGCTTCTATACTGCCCTTGTGATAAAAGTGTACAGAGAAAGGTGTAAGATGAGCAAGTAAGATTTGCCAGGCTAGAAATGTGGGCAGGGCATATGGGTGAAATGTTCCCCTGACACTTTCTGTGCAAGTCTCCTCACTACAACTCTCACCTCTCAAAAGAATGACTTCAGGGAAATGCCTGATTACCTACTGCTGATGTTTCCAGTACCTAGGACAGGAGGCTCAGGTGTTTCTGGGCAAGAACTGCAGAGTTTTCAGAAATTTCATCTACTTAAAGGGAAGCAGAGACACAGAACAGTCTTGAAAAGAATCTTTGAACTATCTGGCCCCTTGGAAAAAAATACTACCTTGTGTGAAAAGGAATCAGTAAATCTGTACCAAACCAAACCCAAGCATTTGGTACTGGCACGGTGCTATGAGGCATTTGTTTGGTCTTTGCAGGTTAAAATTTTAATGCCTACAGTGACTAACAATGATCATGCTGAAATATGTAACAGGAGAACTCTATAGTCAGCCACTGTTGGAGATAGGGGAGCCACCAAAAGCCTGGTCAAAGCCATTCATGGAAAGAGCTTACAGGCAGCAGAAAAACATTGATTTCTTTTTCATTTTTTTGGTAAATTATATGTAAGGCCTTAAAAAAATGAAAAAAAAAATGAAGCTTTATTTTAACTTTACAGAGAAAATAATTAAAATGTTATTAAAATATGCAAAAATTATAATTTAATTATACAATTACAGAGCCTTATAATCTAATAGCCCCACTGTATGTTGCATATTAGTGAACAATTGCTTTCTTGAAGCTCACAGCAGAATCATTTACTTGATGCTGGAAAATAAGTTAATTACGGATCTCCTGCCTTTGATTAATGGATTTAATAATCATGTTACAGTAGAATTAACTTATAGTTCATGTGTTTACAGCCCTAATGATGAGATTCATGAAAGCAACGTGTCAGCAAATAGGACTGGCCCCAGAAAAGGCATTGCTTGGAGACCCCAGGACTGCCTGAGCTGCACCGCTGCCAGTCAGCCCCTCTGGCAGGAACCTGCAAACAGGAGGGGGGAAATTATCCCAGGAGATCAGTGCAATGACAGGTAATGCACATACCCATTAGGCACAACCAGTAGCCTGCTATGACCCAGCACAACAGACAACATTCTTTTTCTTTAATTCTTCTTTTGGACACATAATACAAGTATAAAATTCCTTGGATGGAGCCAAGATTACCTCTCTCTAAAGAAACCTCAAGTACAGGTAGTACAACCTAAGAGAGACAGTCCTTTATTTTCCAAACTTCACTTCAGCTGTTCAAGGAGAGGAACCATTTCAGGATAGAGAAGGTAGAAGGAACACTTGGAAGACTTTTGTAATTTGCTGTTATTCCTCACAGGACTCCTGTGCATGTCTATGTAAGAACCAGTTCTGCAAGTCTGGCAAAAGCCATATTTAGAAACCTTTACTTAATTAAAACTCACATTGACAGAAATAAAAACAGAATGAGGAGCTGAACTGTATTTTTTTTTAAAGTAGTAATACTTCAGGAATGACCAGCAACAGGATTTCAAATTGCATCAGCCACGTACTTTACCTATTACTATGCAAAGCAGAATAATAGAATACAAGTCAGGAGCTTAGCATAACACTGGCCCCGAGAAGAAGGCAGGAAATGAATAGGAATACAATTTCCTTAACAAATCACTTACAGGAACTATTCTGCAAGACATTGCCCGTGTCCTAACGGAAGACACAGCCTTCGGGTACAGGAAGAACTGGGCTGCTTTGCCATGTCCCCTCAGTGCCCATCATCTGACTCGTGTACTGCCCTTTCCACGGGATGGTGGCAGAGCTCCCTGCACTAATTATATCATGTGGAAACACTGGGGGAAAGCCAGGGAAGTTGCTGCACTGCCAGCACTACCCTTCCTGCTGAGATTGAGGGTACTCTCCTGCTCTTCAACCTTTCTGTTAAAGAAATTACTGACCAAGGTGTTATTTCCCAGCTGATGGCAGAAAGCTCCCCTCATGCACTGCAGCTCTGCCTCCTCCCCTCGTGGAGGGGTTGTGGAGCACTTCTCAGCCCTTCAGGATGCCGATGCTGGTGTCTGAAAAGTGGACAGTGCACTTTGGTGCCTGTCTTGGCAGGTCCACCAGTGACATTAATCCACTGCTGCTTGTGTTTTGTTCGGGGGGATATTTAGGGTTAAGATAAGTCAAGGTTTGTGCTGAAAGTCAACATTTTTTTCCACCAAAGCAAGCTTCAGGGATTAGAGATATATTGAAATAATGCATATTTGATTATGAAGCAGATGGGACTATGCCTTTAGATGTGCCACTTCAAACCCAGCTGTGCATCCTGCTCTCTCTTCTTGCTCCCCCTTTATACATCTTGTTCTGACTGCCACACATTCATTCAGTGTGGAGAGTTCTCAGCTTGCCACCACTGCCTTGCTACTGAAGGACACTCAGGCAACTATCAGGCCATTTCTCCATGTCATACCACAGTGCTTTAACCACCCTTGCCCCAGTTTGTTCTAGGAGAGTGCAGGAATCAGTGATCAAATAACCTGCAGCTGCAGATCCTCTGCCAAATGGCAGCCGTTTAAATGAGACCACAGGCATTCCCAGTTCTTAATTGAGAGGCTGAACCCATCAAGAATTCAGATTACATGAGTCACGTAAATGCCAAATACACTTTCTAGGATACCTAAGCTGGGTTTCCTCTGTGCCAGCTCACAGGAGGTACTTCCTTGCAATACACTGTTTTAGAATCCTCAGATCGCAAGTACTGGAAGACACCAGGCAAAGCTCAGCCTTACCAAGGGTGGGGCTGGCCTGCAGCCCCTTTCCTGCTTCAGTTCCACTTTGAGTATATATGGTTTCACCCCATAAACACTTTTTTTGACTTCCTATGAGCCTTAGCAAACACCTGTCCTACAGATACCTCCTATAGCTGTAGACACAGATAATGAAATAGACAGTGATGAGTAGAGCTTATAATGCAAAACTAAATGTCCAATTAGAACTTGATGAGGAAATGTGATATAAAACATTAAACAGAATATGAAGGTGGGACAAAAAAAATCAATTTCCCATTAAATTCAGTGGTTACTATTTCTTTTTTTACTCTCAATGTTAAAAGCATCAATTACATACATAATTCACTCCTTTACAGTCTCATTCAAAGTTCAAAGCAAAAACTTGCACCACAGAATATGAATTAGCCCATTGATCACAAGGAAAAAACCAGTGCCCTGCAGGTCTCTCCAGGCTGCTTCAAGAAGTGTTCCACCAATGCAGACTAGGGGGAAATTGCATTATATGTTATTTATGAGAAAGAAGTGATTTTTAAGCAGCCTGCTATTTCACTCAAAGTGAGTCGTGTGGAAGGGATGAAGCTGAACTTGGGTAAAGCCATGGAAATATTTGGGATGAAAAGTAAACATAGGACCTCAAAAGATTTGCCTTCGTGAATACACTTGGAGGATGCAAGGCTGGTACAACAAAATGTATCCTTCACTGAGCTTCTGTAGCAGCTAGGCATAGTGAATAATGAAGGAGAAGGAAAAGCTGATTGTGGAAGATTTCAGGACAAGTAGGCACAAGCGTGACTTCTCTTTTATTTCACCTCTTTAACACTGTCACAGTTTTATTTTTTTAAACTGTGATGCACATACAGTTATTTTAAGCTAAGCACAGAGACATTTCATTTGTAGGCAGTGGTGATTCTTGACCCATGGCCTTGAGCTATGCTTGCAGGGTCTGTAAGTCCATGATGCTTCATTTCTATCTCCCACAGACAATAAGATGCATTGCTGGTGAGCTGCATGTGGTTTGAACAATGGTAACAGCAGACTGTGGGCTACAGACACGAAATCTCATCAGCAGTACAAGGGAGGGGAGATTTCTGCCAAGGAGGTGCCTAAATCCTGAGATGGACAAAGATAGATGCAAAACCTGCTGAGAAATGATCCTGCAAAACCATCTTCCTGAACAGGTAGACGTATACACACAGAAAAAACAGGTAAAGAAATCAGAGTTACCTCCTTCATCTTCCTTCATAACTCACAGTACAACTACATCTTAAGAAACTAAGGCAGATACGGGCTATGAAAACATGAGCACAACATCTAAACCTTCAGCAGAATCTTCTTTTGAAGATGCTGGAGCAGTGTGCTCATGTTTGTCAGTATTCTAAACCTTTTGCACGTTGGTCTTAAAGCCAAACACATTATTTTGTGTTGCAAAGCACGGACACCCATAAATACTGAAAAGAAGATATATGGAGAGAGAACAATGGGTTCTTCAATGGTTATAGGCATTCATTTTTAACACAAGAATTTAAAGTCAATTCCAGCTGTCTTGGACTTCTCTTGCTTGTATAGAGCCTGTAAATAAACTGTTAATTCAGACCCCCTAGCTGTGATCATTAATGGATGACATTTGGTGTTAAACCAAGCCCAGTTCTCTGGAACGGTGGCTTGTTCCTAGGGCTCTGGGATTTTGGGTGCTACTTTGTACCCATGTTTATCTTTTTGTGACCCTCTTTTTCACCTAACGGAGGGGTGGGTCACTCCTAGCAGTCAGTGTTTTCATTTTACACTCATTTACCCTGTTCCCTTTTCTACAATAGCTGCAATATGTTGTTTCAGTAGAGAAACGCTTTGCAAATTTGGCTCAAGGAGACACTGAGCAATCAGCTTTTCAGCGAGCTTCAACTCAGCTGTCAGAGGGGGCAGTTTGGTCTCTGTGCAAGCAATACTCACATTCCAAACTGCTTTAGAGAAAAGCCAGTGGGGTTTTATGCTTTTTTATTATCAGTTCCAGACTAGGAATCTGATGCTAATTTTTTCTCAAAGCCTGTGTTTGCAGTAGAGTTTATATTTTAAAACAAAACCAGGACTGTGATGTTTTTCTCTGACTAGCTTGCTCCTTTTATTCTTTTTCTTTTTTTTTCCCTCTCTCTGGCTTTACTCCAAAGACCTTTTCTGCTTGTTTGTTGCACTCTCAAGATGAAGCACCAGATGGTTACAGCAGTGCTGGTAGCGCTGGTACAGGTTTCTCAGAGTTTCCCTGCCTTGTACCACCGAGGTTGGTGGAGGCTGTTAAGGGAAGGAGATAGTTGTGGAAAATGTGATTTGGCACTTTGCTCTGAGCCTAAAGACTGTCCAGCCGGGACTGTGTTGGATCGTTGTGGCTGCTGTCCGGAATGTGGGAACGTGGAAGGTCAGATCTGTGACTTGGACCAGGGCAATCATTTTTACGGGCAATGCGGAGATGACCTCGAGTGCAGGTTGGATGCTGATGAAGCAAGGTTTGGGGAAGTCCCTGAACCCCAGTGCGTGTGCAAATCTCAAGAGAGCATCTGTGGACCTGAAGGGAAAACCTACGAGAACATCTGTCAATTCAACAAGGCTTATGCTGCAAAAAGAAACATCACCATGAAACATAAAGGGCCATGTGAATCAGGTAATGTGCACAGAGGCACTTCCAAACTGAAAAAAGAGCTGATTCTTACTTTCAGATGTGTTACTAGCTGCTCTAGTCTAGCTTTGTTAAACTAAAACTACATTTTTAAATAATTATTATTCTGTTGTAATACTGCTTTGTGCTAAACATGTGGGTTAGCAGCTGGTACTTAATCTTGTATGTTATAAGCCTCTAGGTAAGACTAGTAGATTAAGTCACATGATGACTAATAAGCCATCAGTCTACAGACTGGCTCCACTCTGAATAATCAGAGTATGATTATTATAATCAGAATATGATTTATTTCTACAAAAGTTGTATATATAGTTGGGATTCAGTAAACAGAATAGTCTGGGAGAAACGGGCAA